>CM067369.1:186672741-187257741 GCA_034401795.1 Chaetoderma sp. LZ-2023a | reverse complement strand
GCATCCAGACTCCATCATAACGAAAATGACTCAAATTGTTTACATATTTTTATGTGTTTTTTCAGTTGACATTTGGTTCATCAAGGGGTATACTATTTTAAGAAATCCTTATTTGGCGACATTGCCACACATGATGTGTGATATGTGGAAAAACTAAATTTTCGACACACGTGACACAGTCCATCTAGGCTATTAATCCCACCAACCAACGTTAAAGACAAAAGGCCCCAAGGGCCTGTGGTGCTCATGTGTACCATAAGCCTACCACACTAGAGTCCTTTCAGCCAAGTTTGGTTGAAATCAAGCCAACGGTTAATGAGGAGTAAGCCATTTAACTGATTTCTGGGAATTTTGGGAAAATCCAGGATATCCACCCAAACAATTGACCAATCAAATTTCTGTATACAAGATTTGAAGTCTAGCGCCATAGGGTCATTTGAGCTGGTTGATATTGGCCAAGCAATTAATGAGTAGTCTTTTAAAGCAGATGTTGACAATTCCAAGATGGCTGCCAGAAAGATCGACCAATCAGATTTCTGTATACAAGTACAGATGCCAAAGGGTCCTTTTAGCCAAGTTTGTTTTAAATTATGCCAATGGTTAATGATGAGTAGTCCTTTAACTGATTTTACAAAAAAAATTACAATCTAATATGTACACCGGTAAAGTTAACCAATCAAATTTCTGTATACATGTTCAGAATTCTATCACTGGGGTGAATCGAGCCAGGTTTGGTTGATCACGAGTACTCTTTTTACTGGTTTCCCAGAGATTTTCTGAAAATCCAAGATGGCTCGTACCGGTATATCGCCCAATCAAATTTGGAAGCACCATATAAGTTTGGATCCTTCCTGCCAAGTTTGTTTGACATCTGCCTATAGGTTAAGTCATATGGTCATTCCAACCAAGTTTGGTTGAAATCGGTGAATAGGTTAATGAGTAGTCTTAAAGTTAATGGACAGATGGATGGCGCACGCTCGTCATCGCAAAAGCTGGCTTGGCGTTTCAGGCCAGGTGAGCTAACAAGCATGCATGCGCTACTATGATATATTGTCACAAAATTAGAATAACAAACAAACATACTGACATATATCAGCTGTGGATCACAAGTTAACATGTAGATGCACCACCCATTTCTAGCTAAGATCCCAGCACTGCTGGAATCAATTCGAAATCTGAATAGCCAGAATCTAATTTTTGAAACTAGGGTAATATAACTGGGAGACTGCTTACGGCAACAACAACTCCCAGTTAAATTAGTTTCAAAATATTCAAGAGTTGTATTAAATTGTAAATTCACCAAAGACATACATACAATTCATACACTTTGCTGATGGACTTTTTGATTTTCTTGACAGGGGTATAAATCATTTTGATTATAACGTCACCTAACGTGATGTATTTGATTTTGCCATCAGATAATTGAGAGATAATTAAGTGATAGATCGGATCACTCTATTGTACTCAATCTCTTTGATCTAAATTCTAAATTTCTCTGGAACGAAATGGTACACGACAGTCTTAGACGATATCGCAACATATAGTGAAAAGAAATTCTCCATTTTGGAAGTCCTTGGTGGGTGGGGTCGCATAAGTCAGGATGCATGCACAGACCTGTAATAGTGTCAAAGAAAAGCAGCATTAAACTGTTGAATATCTTGAAATCAATCTGCTCATCGCCTGCCGTCGTCCAGTTTGCGCTAAGCTCAGCTTAGCCATTCATATCTCATGTTTGGTTAATAATAGTGGAGCCAAACATGGACACATGCTTAATCATAAATAGGGGACATCACAGAATGAGCTTGGGTCAAAATGTCAGTCACAGGGACATTGGTAAAATCAAAATTAAGCGTCGTAGTTTATCTCATTTTTGTTGAATCATTCTGGACCCAAAGTTGGCTTCGTTACTGAGAGGCTTCATACAATGACATTGGAGTTAACGGGCAAGAGCAGTGTGACCTTGATAAAAACTTGGTTTTTTTCAACAGTAACATTCTAAGTTTAATAGTACAAAACCATTAAACAACAATTAACATATGCACAGATAACACAAACGCATGCAAACATTTCCAAATTTTATTTGGCGAAAGACATAAGACTGCTCTTATGTCTCTGGTTACCTTAGCAACCCAAACTCACTCACTCATGATGCTGGCTAACATTTAAATATTCGTAAATCCTGTTGCCTTGCTTGTTTAATGATGAGGATTTATGGTATTGCAGCAGCTCGCCTTAGTCATGACAGTGAATGAGTCTGACATGTCCGAACAATACCAGCGGGTGCAACCATACAATATAATGTTTAATGAGTGACACTTTTTGGAGGACACAGCCCGTGAGTGACACTTCAGGATACTGTGTAATACTCTCTCTTATATGTGTTCCACATTAGGATTGTTAGTGGTGCACTGGTGGCAAACCTCAGAAAGATGGTTACTGGCTGCCAACCAGACAGATGAACTGGGCACATTGGCTAGCATCGGACTAATCCATTGAAAAATTCAGCCTGGCTGGCTGACATACCGGTTAACCATGCGAGTGATAGGGTGGTCAATATGAACCGTCATGACATCTGTCCATCTGTTAATCATGTACTTAAACGCTATCAGCCCTAACACCAGTTAACATGTGCACAGAGAACACAATGCATGACTAGTACACATATTTAATATTATCATGAAAGGACGTACATGTAGGATTGTTGCTCCTGCACTTACATCCTATGCCCAGGTTACCTAACATTGTTAGGCATCGCTGACTCTTTAAGGACTAGGACAGAGAGCGTGACTAATAACTTTGATTGACATTAAGCCCTGTAATAAGCGATTACAATTTGTATCCGATACATTTGCTGTGATAACACGTGATTACCAGTGTATTCTCGGCATCTTTCTAAGCATGGTACCAAGCAATTACCACACCTGTGTGGTCGTCACAATCGCCATATGGTAACACGCGATTACCATGTGTGTCCGTTACACCAGGTGTATGGTAACGCGATTACCATGTGTGTTCGTTACACCAGGTGTATGGTAACACACGATTAACATGTGTGTTTGTTACACCGGCTGTATGGTAACAAGCGATTACCATGTGTGTTCGTTACACCAGGTGTATGGTAACACGCGATTACCATGTGTGTTCGTTACACTAGGTGTATGGTAACAAGCGATTACCATGTGTGTTCATTACATCAGCTGTATGGTAACAAGCGATTACCATGTGTGTTCGTTACATCAGCTGTATGGTAACAAGCGATTACCATGTGTGTTCGTTACATCAGCTGTATGGTAACAAGCGATTACCATGTGTGTTCGTTACATCAGCTGTATGGTAACAAGCGATTACCATGTTTGTTCATTACATCAGCTGTATGGTAACAAGCGATTACCATGTGTGTTCTTTACATCAGCTGTATGGTAACAAGCGATTACCATGTGTGTTCGTTACATCAGCTGTATGGTAACAAGCGATTACCATGTGTGTTCGTTTCACTGGCTGTATGGTAACACACGATTACCATGTGTGTTCGTTACATCAGCTGTATGGTAACAAGCGATTACCATGTGTGTTCGTTACATCAGCTGTATGGTAACAAGCGATTACCATGTGTGCTCGTTACATCAGCTGTATGGTAACAAGCGATTACCATGTGTGTTTGTTACACCGGCTGTATGGTAACAAGCGATTACCATGTGTGTTCGTTACATCAGCTGTATGGTAACAAGCGATTACCATGTGTGTTCGTTACATCAGCTGTATGGTAACAAGCGATTACCATGTGTGTTCGTTACATCAGCTGTATGGTAACACGCGATTACCATGTGTGTTCGTTACATCAGCTGTATGGTAACAAGCGATTACCATGTGTGTTTGTTACATCAGCTGTATGGTAACAAGCAATTACCATGTGTGTTCGTTACATCAGCTGTATGGTAACAAGCGATTACCATGTGTGTACGTTACATCAGCTGTATGGTAACAAGCGATTACCATGTGTGTTTGTTTCACTGGCTGTATGGTAACACACGATTACCATGTGTGTTTGTTACACCGGCTGTATGGTAACAAGCGATTACCACATTACCATGCAGTTTTGTTACAGCAGCTGTATGGCAACACACGATTATCATGTGTATTCGCTAAATACGCACTCCGGTAACAAGATTACTCTAAGGGGTAATTATATTGGCTATATGGCAACAATTGATTACCCTGTATCCATTACACCTGCAGTAACATAGTAAGAGATTACTGTGCTCATTATATCGGTTATGTGGTAACACGCGATTACCATGTGCATTCATTAAATAGAAAGCGTGGTAACACGCAACTGAGCGATTACTCCGAGTGTGCATTAATTGACCATATGGTAACGCGCAATTACCGTGTATGCTCTGCAATTGCAGTGTGGTAACCCGCGATTACCAGTTGCCCGTTAAGCAGGCCATAATCATGATGAAACATGAATACCAGTATTATCAGCAATCTAAGTATGCCACAAAACGGTTACTCTGTGTATGTTCACTGCATTCAACCCATGCTAACTAATGGTTACCACGTGTATCCAGCACGGTTAACAAATGGTAATCATTGGTTATCCAACCTTTTACCTGTGTCGCTAGACAAAAGGTTTAATGCGAGAATATAGTGCTTCTTGTTCTTAAAACACTTGTTAATGACTTTTTCTATTGGTGAGATCTTCCAACATGTGTGGAAGCCTGCCCCTGGAGTCCACACAGACGAATCAAAGATGAATCAACATTTCTGGTGTCAAAAGCCAAAATGCAACAGCATGAGCAGTATTGTTTTGAAAATATTTTTTTATTTATTTATTTTTTAAATAACTAGTTCTACTGGCACGATCTTAACCAAACTTGTAGGACCGTTCGCCCGTGGGTCTTGATATGTGAGCAAATTTAGTCAAATGCTTCAATACAACAGCAACAGCTTCCAGAAATGTGGTACCAAATTAGACACTGAATGTCATGACAGCCTGACTTAAAAATATATTCACGTAAATGATCTATACAATAAATCTGGGTATTGCTACTGCCTTATGTAATGTTATTCATTCTATGCTATGTTCATGTAAGTTATACTGTAAACTGCTGGAGATATTGCTAGTCATTAACCTAGTCAATTGTTCAAATTCCGGCCACAGGAGTTCCAGCCTTTGAACCTGTTGATAGCGTGTTGCAGCCTGCTGTATTAGCCGCCCGACATGCCTAAAGCACAGCATAGATGTTAGCTACATCCTCGTATTAGTTTGCTTAATAAATAAATCATACAAGTTATATGAGTTTTAACAATGCTCTTCATGTTATATGTTACATGAATATAGGTGTAGGCGGGGAGGCGGTGGCTAAGCCTAATGTCCGGAATTTAATAAATATCCAGATCTGACCGTTGTATTCCAATATTGCTCTAAACTTGTAGCCACCAAAAATGCTTAGCAAAAATTTACCCTAATTGTAAATTAAGTCTATAACCTTGTTGATTGGCTGACCTGATCATGTGGTTTCTATCGCGTGATGGTCTGCATACATGTTCCCATATAGGGATGGTGACTGCTACTAGCTGTCACTGGATTGGAATGTTAGTTAGATGTCCTTGCTATTATTTTGCTGCTTTTGCATGAATGAGTTGGCTGTTATGCACAGTGCCAAGGGAGCTAACTCTGAAATCTTGTTCCAAGACCTTTAGATTACTTGGCCTTATACTCCTGTCCAAGTATGCCGAGGAGTATGTTATCTGTGCATCAGCTAATTCCATTTATCTCATCTTTGCTTCATTACACTGGACCCAACATTCGATGCATACTTCCTTATAATAAGAGGGCATCACACAATCACATTTTGCTCAACTTAGCAGTTCATATCTTGCTGGACCCAAACTTGGACACATTCGTCCTTGTACGGAGAGGGCATGACACATTGACTTTTGGGACAAAAAGTCAAAGGTCAACATTTTGTATTTAGCTCAACTTAGTAGCTCCTATCTCATGTTTGGCTACCCATACTGGACTCAAACACGGTCACATGCGTCCTTATAATAAAAGATCATAACACATTGTTCTTTGTGGTCAAAAGGTCATGGTCATTGTAATTATGGGAACCTAATTATACTGGACCCAAACTTGAACACATGCCGTATAATGAGAGGGATTTAAACATGATGCCTTGGAGTCAAAAGGTCAGATGTCAAAGTTACTGTGTCCTTGCTAAAATCTTTTTTTCAACACTCACACATTGCATTTAGCAGAACAGTTTATATCTCATACTTGGTTAAGCAGAGGGCCCAAATTCGGACACATCCTTACACTGAGATGGCATGAGACAACCACCTTAGTATCAAAAGGTGAAAGTCAGACTGTGATCATGACAAAACTTAACAAGAGGCCCAAGCGGCCTGTGTCGCTCACCTGGACTCCTGGAGCACTAATTTTTTGTCAAAATTGTTGGTGGGTTGTTTATGAGTAGTCTTTTAAATGAGTTTGTGGACATGTTTGCAAGTCCAATATGGCCGCCAAACAGGCTACATTTTGATCGGTCCACTGCGGCCATGTTTTTGATGTAGCTCCTTCCCTTGAACCAACTTTAATGGCACTCGGAGCCTAATAATATCTCCCAGATTTCGGCTCAATCCATTCAGTGGTTCTGGAGTTGTTTTGGCAAAAAATAGGCTATCCAAGATAGTCGCCATTTGGCCAATCAAGTTCTCTTGAACAAACTTGGTTCAACTCTTGCCATAGATCATATTTCATGAGGCTTGCATTAATTCCCCAAGCGGGTTCAGAGATTTTTAGAGACGTTTCTAAAAATCCTAATTGGCTGATCCCCTTCGTTTGAACAAACTTGAATCTCTGCCCTAAGTATGCATCCTGACAAATATAATTGAAATTGGCCCAGTAGTTCTCGAGAAGACATTTTAAATTTCCCATTGCTTTAGTATGGGAGCTTTTGGCAGGAAAATCATCCAAGATGGCTGCCAAACCGCTTATCCAACCGTTTCGCAAATTGCAAAGTTGAGATCAGAATACCCAAAAATACAAAAACAATTTTGGTCTCAAAATCCATCAAATAAAAAAATCCAATATGGCCACCAAACACACTATATTTTGATCGACCCACAACGCCAGTAGCCATGTTTTTTTCTGGTTCAACTTCCCTTGAACAAACTTTAATGGCCCTTAGTCCCTAATCATTTTCTGCTAAATTTCAACCTGATCCCTTCAACGGTTCTGGAGAAAGTTGTTTTCGCTAAAACTAGGTCAACCAAGATGGCCGCCGAACCATTTGACCAAGCAAGTTCCCTTGAACAAACTTGGTTCAGCAGTTGCCATAGATCATATTTCATGAGGTTTGCATCAATCCCACAAATGGTTTCGGAAATCGACCAAAATCCAAGATGGCCGCCGCACAAATTAGCCGATCGACTTCATTTGAACACACTTGGATCCCTATGTCCTCAGGATGTTTCCTGCCAAATATAATTGAAATTGGCCCAATGGTTCTTGAGAAGAAGTCGTTTAAAGGAGCAGTTGAAAACGGATGACGGACAGATCGACACACAACCTTTCAGGCCAGGTGAGCTAACAATAAAACTGCGTTTACCTAAACTTAGCGGTTCATATCTCATGTTGTGTTAATTATAATGCAGCCAAACTTGGACACATGCTAATGAGAGGGGATGCCACAACATTGGGGTCAAAAGGTCATGGTCATTTATATGTGTATTGATAAGCCTTCTATATGTATTTTATATTTGAAGTCAAACTTCATAGTTCATTGAGTCGTAGACGAGCTTCATTGTTGCATTGCAGCAACATTTCTGGTTGGCTTATGCCAAGGTAAATATTCACAGTAAAATGCTTGACAATAAAATTGTATAAATTGTATACTTTTAGAGGCTTAAATTGTGTGCCGAGATTTAATGAAACGAAATAAGTCTTGGCATATGATGGTTTCATTACGTAGAAATGAATATAAGTTCTGAAATTGAAATAGAGGCACGAGTCCCTAATTCAATTTTGCAACTAAAAGAATTATATTAATGTGGAATGAAATCTTTGTATGTTAAGATTTATTTCGCTTCATTAAACCTAGACACACAATTTAAGCCTCTAAAAGTACACAAGTTTAACAATTTTATTTTCAAGTATTCTGGTGTGAAATATGCATCTTTAACTATTTTAATCACATAATTTTTTTATTCACAATTGAGTGTAATCTCCCAATTCTAAAATGTTGTAATTAAAATGTGATAATAAAGAATTATGTGGGAGGAAACGACTGTAAGAAAGGGATGTAAAGGAGGATATACCATAAAAAAAATTCTTGAAAGTCCTTGAAAATTCTTTTTGTTGACCTTAAAAATCCTTTGAAGACTGAATTAAATTTTCAAAAATCTGTGTGAACTCTGCTGTCATCCAACCATTCATCCTTGGGTCAAAGATTATTCAAATGTAGCTGATTGGTCGACAATTACATTTCTTGAGAAATCGTAAGAAAATGAACAATTCAGTTTTTGTAAATTATATTTATAAATCTGTATTTAATTTTGTATTAGTATTTGTACAATATTTACAATTAGCATAGCATTGAATAAATAGAAGACAGAGCACTTTTATTTAAGGCAATAGGTGCAATTACAATACAGATTAATATATTTCATTCTAATTAAAGTTCTCTAAGAAAACACATGGGGCCATAGTCACGAAGAGTGACTTAACTTACGCTCCTGCATAACTGCCCGCACCTGTTTAGAAGACCTGACTATGTTGTAATCATAGGGTGAGGAAATATTCATCTAATGTAGGTGAATAGACTTATGCAGGACGTACGCATTTTTTCGGACTTAAGTACTCTACGTGAATACGGCTCTAGGGTTTTAACCTTTTAATGGTTATACCGGCCTCTGCTAGGGTCTTGTTGAATGTCCATTTACAGGCCAACAGAATACAATTTTTGAAAATATACCACTGGAATGATTGGCTCGATAACTGAGCCAGTCATTCCAGTGATAAATCTTCAAAAATTTTATATTCTCTTGGCCTATAAATGGACATTCAATAAGAAAATATTTAAATGCTTTGGACAAAATTTGACCATTAAAGGGTTAAAAGAATTTGGGACAATTTGGGCACTTTATCTAGAAGTGTAGATCCCATTTTAGATTAAGTTTCCCATCCACATATTATTTGAATCTATTGTATGGGATGGCTGGAAATTCTGGTATAAAAGCATAGCATTCTCTGCTGTCCCAGTCACATAGCAAGATTTTGAACTGTAAACATGTGCCGACTTCTAACATGTCTAAGGCCATCTTAGCCTAGGCCGAGTATTGATACATTGCAATTCAAAACTACACTACAGTAGGCAAATGATTTTTAAGTGTTGGTGTTGTAAATTTTAAGATGTAGTCAATATATTACATAAGTAATGTCTAATTAGCGACAGTTATGTTTGAAAATCTTTATAATAATCTGACAATAGCGGGACCTGATCTATCATAGCAGCCATTATAATAAGATATGTCACATGTTAGCTGATGTCACAATCAAAATGACGTAGCTCCATCACAAAAATCAGTCTGTTAATAAACTATGAATTGTATGTGTTTGATGAATTTATAATTTAATAAACATTCTATTGAGTTTAAGTAATTTGCCGGGGAACTGCCATAGACAAAGCCAGTCAAATTAGTTTGAAAATATTTAACAGCTTACTGACCGTATAGTTAACTTGAAATTCAGGGTTTAAAAGTATATAAATAGATTCCAACACAGGAACAAACTGGCTGGAACATATCTAGAAATAGATGGGGCATAGCTAGAAATAGGTGGGGCTATAAATGGGTGGGGCATAGCTAGAAATGAGTGGGTCATATCTAGAAATAGGTGGGGCATAGCTAGAAATAGGTGGGCATAGCTAGAAATGGGTGGGCATATCTAGAAATGGGTGGGCATATCTAGAAATAGGTGGGGCATAGCTAGAAATGAGTGGGTCATATCTAGAAATAGGTGGGACATAGCTAGAAATGAGTGGGTCATATCTAGAAATAGGTGGGACATAGCTAGAAATGGGTGGGCATATCTAGAAATAGGTGGGACATAGCTAGAAGTGGGTGGGCATATCTAGAAATAGGTGGGGCATAGCTAGAAATGGGTGGGCATATCTAGAAATAGGTGGGACATAGCTAGAAATGGGTGGGCATAGCTAGAAATGGGTGGGCATATCTAGAAATAGGTGGGGCATAGCTAGAAATCTGTGGGGAATAGCTAGAAATGGGTAGGGCATAGCTAGAAATCTGTGGGGAATAGCTAGAAATGGGTGGTCATAGCTAGAAATCTGTGGGGAATAGCTAGAAATGGGTGGGGCATGGTTAGAAATAGGTGGGCCATAGCTAGAAATAGGTGGGGCATGGCTAGAAATAGGTGGGGCATAGCTAGAAATGTCGGGAATATGTAGAAATAGGTGGGGCATAGCTAGAAATCTGTGGGGAATAGCTAGAAATGGGGGTGGGGCATGGCTAGAAATGGGTGGGGCATAGCTTGAAATGGGGGTGGGGCATAGCTAGAAATAGGTGGGGCATAGCTAGAAATCTGTGGGGAATAGCTAGAAATAGGTGGGGAATAGCTAGAAATGGGTGGGGTCTAGCTAGAAATAGGTGGGGCATAGCTAGAAATAGGTGGGGCATAGCTAGAAATAGGTGGGGCATAGCTAGAAATAGGTGGGGCATAGCTAGAAATAGATGGGGCATAGCTTGAAATGGGGGTGGGGCATAGCTAGAAATTGGTGGGGCATAGCCAGAAATAGGTGGGTCTTATTTAGAAAAGGATGTGGTATAGCAAGAAATAAATCCCTCTATAACGTGCTATAAGATGAACCTTGATGCACATAACATATTTCATATTTTGACACCATACCACGATACAGGGCAGTTAGTGTCTAGATCAGAATTTGCTAACACAAAAAGTTGGTTTTGTAACACGTTACTATCTACTGGTACGAATTAAAATTAATTAAATCCATATCACGCTTCAACTGTTTACTCAGACAATAATCCGACAAGTGCTGTCTCTTGATCATGTCATCAGTTGGATAATGAGTGTTTGGTTGACCGATCCATTTCACAAACAATGGCCACTTTAGACATGCACCACCCACCCACCCATCATAAGCCTTTAATTAATAGTCAATATTTGTCAAGAAAATCAACATATTTGTTTGCTGAATGTTCATTTGCAGGTCAAGAGAACTATTTTTGATAATTTACCACTGCATTGACTGGCTCTGTTATCGAGACAATCAGTCCAGTTCTAAACATTCAAAATAGTCATATCTTGGCATGCAAATGGACATTCCTCAAGAACACTGTAGATGCCAGTATTGTGTGGGTTCGCCATGAAGGTTTTAAAGCAAGAATTAATTGAGTTACAAATCATTTTAATCTTCCAAAATGAGTATTTGGATTATTCGGTTAACCCTTTAACACCAAAAATGGCTTCTGCAGTGGTCTTGAGAAATGCCCATTTCCAGACTAAGAGAAGACTATTTTTGAAAATTTACCACTGAAATGACTGGCTCGATAACCAAGCCAGTCATTCCAGTGGTAAATTTTCAAAAATTGTCATTGGACATTTTCTATGTGAAAATTGGACTATTCTTGAACAAATTTAATCGTTAAAAGATTAATGACTAGATGAAGTAATCACTAAATCATGTATGCTCATACCTCTATAGATGCTTATGCACACACAAATATGGACTCACACATCAAATTTAATAGAATCAACCGTTTAGTATGAATATGTGGACACACATGTGCCGCTATTATGGAATCATAGTTTTAACCCTTTACTCGTCATGAAAATGACTGGCTCGGTCAATGAGTCAGTCATGGCTCGGTCAATGATCCAGTCATGGCTCGGTCAATGAGCCAGTCATGGCTCGGTCAATGAGTCAGTCATGGCTCGGTCAATGAGTCAGTCATGGCTCGGTTAATGAGTCAGTCATGGCTCGGTCAATGAGTCAGTCATGGCTCGGTCAATGAGTCAGTCATGGCTCGGTCAATGAGTCAGTCATGGCTCGGTCAATGAGTCAGTCATGGCTCGGTTGATGAGCCAGTCATTCATGGTAAAACTTTTAAAAAATAGCCTCTTGGCCTGCAAATGGTGATTTCAAAAGACCAGTATAAAGGTAGTCCCAAAAGCTAGTGTCCATTATAGACTGTCTTGTAACCTTCACAGACCAGAAACAAGTGTAAGGAAGATTCTGTTGAATAAATCGAAACCAATTTGGACAGTAATAACGTTCAGTGAAATTAGTTTCAAAATATTCGACGTCTTTCCTGTATAACAGTCTTTAAATTGAGACACTGACATTTCAAGTGTTAAAGTGTATTATACAAATTAAAAATAAAAGTTAAGTACAGTTTCAGTGATGCATAATGTGATGGATGATGCCTCTGCACTAGCGTCCAGACAAATAGCCCTCTTACAGAACCATGAAAAGTAGATTTAAAATAGACCTATCAGAGGATGAACTAAGGCCAAATGGACCTTTCCATTTTTAGCCATGCCCCGCCCATCTATAGCTAAGCTCCACCTACACCTCGCTCGTGTTGTGATCGATCTCTGAACTTCCAGAAAACTATACAGATAAGCTGTTGAATATTTTGAATCTAATTTGACTGAGTGCTGCTGCTGCCTTCTTCTTTTCGTTCGCTGATCATACCGCCAGTCCTGTAAGTGACTATCGACATGATCATAAGCCTATGGCAGCAACAGCGCCCAGTCCGATTAGTTTCAAAATATTCAACAGCATGTTTATTAAATAGTAGAGACACAATTTGTACGTGTCAGACTATTATGAGCTGGGCCATATAGAATCATTTATGACATAATGATTATGACATCATCTTACACGCCACTTAGCTGATTATGACGTCAAATTGATAGATGAATACTCTGGAAAGCTGAATTATGTATATAGGCCTATAGGCATCAGGTGAGAAAATATTAAAATCACCGCTCATATCGAATTATCAATATTCAGCGAGTCATGAACAGTGTGCCACTACCTTTGATACATGACACAACTTACCTTATCTCAAATTTGGTGACCAGAGAAAACTGTTTTCTATTTATTGTTCAGCAAACTGAAAACTAGGTCATCCTGACCGATACCTGATTCATGGCACACATTCAACATAGTGGCTTATTACTCTGTTGAAATGTAGAATAGACACACTGTTATTACTGCTATTTTTTATATATGACAAATTTTGCTTAACACTTAACACTCTGATGTCAAAACTTAATTTTCAAATTAAAGTAAAAGATGAACTGGTGTTTATTTTTCAACAAATTTTGGTGGAAGATGATGCTGTCGTAGACATCTTCCACCAAAATTGTTGAAAAATGTACACTAGTTTCTCTGCTATATTACACCGTAAAAGATAGAATATTGACATCAGTGTGCTAAGGGTTAAGATTCACCCATAGCCTAGAAGCTTAGTAAACACTAATAAATTGCTGCAATTATGGCCCGAAGAGAATCTTTTTCCAGTGAACAGTGAAAATTATATCACACTGGCCTAATTATGTAAGAATACATTCCAAACATGGCAATCATAGGTGGAATAGTGTTGACATTACAGTGCGGACAAAAGATTTTGTTCAGGATAAGGTGATGTTATGATTTGCGAATAGTAGGTCACACCGACCTATCTCTGATACATAACAAACCATTAGCTTAAAATTGGCAAAGATACATTACCCCATTCATTACAACCTATGACGCCATGAACGATGTAGACGCAGACTATGCGTTGTTGTACAAGTTGTATGTCTACTATTTAATAAATATCCTGTCGAATATTTTGAAACTAATTTGAATGGACGCTGTTGCTGCCATATGCAGCAACAGCACCCAGTCAAATTAGTTACAAAATATTCACCAACTTACCCGTATAGTTTTTATAAAATTGATAGTCAGGGCATTCGGGGATCGATCAATCCCAACACGACGAAGTGTGGGTGGAACTTAGCTAGAGGTGGGCGGGGCATAGCTAAAGCTGGAAAGGTTTATTATGGATGAACAAATAGACAATGTGATTACTATGCACTTTATCACAGATATATTCATATAGTATGTAAGACATTGAGCGAACACATGCACATGCACGCACACCAGCTCATGTAGAGCTCTGTATATAATTAGTCCATTACAAATTGCATAACGTGTTTGATTATTATAACTATAATATTACTTGTACTTAAAAGTAAGTCTCGCCTCAGGCTAGTAGTGAAATTTCGAGGATTGACCACTGACCAGCCCTTTGTGTTAGCAACAATGTGTTCAGAAATTATACATTACTTATATATATGAAACAAATAGCTCATATTATCCACAAGTCATTAGATGATAGGAAATTCATGCAATTCTGAAAACTAGGACTATGACAACTTTCAGAAAATTTTTTTTCAAAATTACGCCAAAAGGGAACTATGTGACTAATAATTCTCTATTAGATGGACTAAATGTGATTGCTCAACCCACAAATAAAGGGATAGAATATAATCACTGTGTGCTATCATAATTCACTTGTCACTAGTTCAATGTGCTAGTGATTCATGTCGTGCCACGGCCCGCATTACCCGCTTAAAATCTGTAAATCATTATGGTCTTAGTAGCTCATCATCGCTATCCTCAAAGTCTGACTCTTCAACTTCTCCCTGAATTGATGACCGCCTTTGTCTGACCAACACAATGACCATATCTATCAGAATCACCTGAAAGCAAAAACACACACATTCAAGTATCCATTTAATTGGCTGACGTCTGCAAGACAACAGACAATTTTAATTGCATTAACTATGGACTTTCATTCAAGTAGACTCTGGACTCCATTCCAGTGATACAATTTCCAAAAAATATTATTCTGGCCTGAAAATGGATATTCCTCAAGAGTATCGCGATTGATGGCCAGTTTTGGTCGGTTTGACCATTAACCGTTTAACACTCAAGCCGGCCAAAAACGGCATTTGCAGTGGTCTTAATAAATGTCTATTTGCAGACCAAGAGAAGAATATTTTTGAAAATTTATCACTGGAATGACTGGTTCGATAACCGAGCCAGTCATTCCCGTGATAAATTTTCAAAAACATTCTCGTGATCTGCAAATTTTCTTGAAGAGATTTGAGGGCTAAAGGGTTAAAGCATTAACATACCAAATTACTATTCATACTCTGGTGTGGTTATTAACTGTCTGACCTCTGCAAGCCAACAAACAATAAGTTTGATGGGCAATAGCTCTGGACCTGTTGACTATTTTGAAAGCAATTTGACTGAAAGTGGTTGGGGGCTATTCAGTAGGTCCAGAGTTATAGCCCTTGCAAAATGCTGTTTTAAAAAATTCAGCATGCCGACGGTTAAATATTATTCTCTCGTATGGTATACATAGAGAATTGCAACAGATACAGTACTGTCAAACCTGTATATAATGGGCTTTTGGGGTGGGAGGGTGGTTCTTTAAAGCGGGAACTTCTAAGCACACCCACCTTAATGAACACGATCAGAGATGTATGATTACTGTATTCTGCGGCTGTAGTAGTAGAAACATCCTACAGCTGCAATCAGTCCTTCTTCACTCTTGCCCAATGTGTGTTGTCCTCAGCCAAAATCCTTAGCTTCCTCAGGTCCATTCTTGACTTGAGTGTACCGAGTCCTGCTTTCTTGAGGTCACCTCTTAGCATGCTTAGCAGATGGTGAGTGCAAGGCTCTCTGTGCTGCTGGTGTCTCTTCTGGCATCCTTAGCACATGGCCAAACATAGACTATCTCTGTTGGGCGACTTTTACAGACAGCGGCGACGTGTTACACATCTTGTATAGTGCATCATTGGAAATTATGCTGTCTGGCCATCGGTGTCCAGTGTGACAATGTGATGTGAGCAGTACTGCAAAGCAGTGAGCCCAGGATTTTACTTTTCCTCCATGGGTCGTCGCCACGAAGTGGGTCGTCATTTTCTTTAGTTTCATGCTTTGTAGATAGGTATATGTGGGTGAACTCTGTTTTGGATTCATTCAGAGATTCTCAATTTTTAGTTTGCTTGCAGCTATTGCACGATCAGATAGACCCAAAAGATTATATACCATAGCTATTGATTTCGTAAAAGATTATACACCATAGCTATTGAGTTAGTAAACGATTATATACCATAGCTATTGAGTTAGTAAAAGATTATATACCATAGCTATTGAGCTAGTAAAAGATTATATACCATAGCTAATGAATTAGTAACAGATTACATACCATAGCTATTCAGTTAGTAAAAGATTATAAACCATAGCTATTCAGTTAGTAAAAGAATACATACCATATCAATTGAGTTAGTAAAAGATTATATACCATAGCTATTGAGTTAGTAAAAGATTATATACCATAGCTATTGAGTTAGTAAGATTCTATACCACAGCTATTGAGTTAGTGAAAGATTATATAACATAGCTACTGAGCTAGGAAAAGATTATAAAACATAGCTATTGAATTAGTAGATTCAGTAATTGCTATAGACAGGTTTGACTGTATAATAAAATCAATCTGACTGAAAACAAAGAGTTGCTGAACAATACAGACAAAAACATTTCCTCAAGATATTTGACAAGTTGAATTTCCCTTCACATGTGTTGAAAATCTGTCTTATGATCATCATGTTACTGGTGTGTTAGAACAAACAAAAACTTACTGCAAGGAATAACCATGTGGCCCAATAATATGCTGCTCCGAAGAACCACATCTTGTAAAAGAACCTGAGCAGAAACGCCACCATCCTGGTCAGTACACACTCATCTGTCAATGGACAACACAGCATAATAGACCTTTCCACTGTATCCAGTCATCATAATGAATGATGTCATGAAAGACATAGATAAGTACGCCACGAACGCATATTTGAAGATGGACTATGCCACAGGCAGCAACAGCACCCAGTCAAATTAGTTACAAAACATTCAACAGCTTACCTGTATAGTTTTCAGGAAAATGATAGGGCATTCAGGGATCGATCAATCCCAACACGGTGAAGTGGAGGTTAGCTAGAGGTGGGCGGGGCATAGCTAAAACTAAACGAAATCTAGGATTTCTTTTTTCACGAGAGAGTTGATACTTACCTCCCTAATACTTTTGATATTGCTAAATATTGGCTTTCACTCAATAAACACTCAGATTTAAAACAGTTAGGTGCCCCTACTGGGCAGGGAGTCAGAGCGTAGTCTGGCGGATGCCAGCCCCACCACCGCGCATGCGCAGACTAGCACTTCCTCTGACTAGATTATTGGCTGACACACATGCAACTATTAAGAGCCTGAAGACCGAGCCTCTGTGGGGTGGAGAGGCCGGGTCCGTATCTAGGGAGGTAAGTATCAACTCTCTCGTGAAAAAAGAAATCCTAGATTTCGTTTATTTCACTTCAAGAGTATACTTACCTCCCTAATACTTTTGATATTGCCAGAATTCGAAAGTGAATCTGGCGGGAGGGAGGCGAGGTCAAAAGACCAGCTCATCCCAATACGCTTTTCTGCGTTTAAGGCACTTAAACTTCTGAAACTGTAAGAAAAAACAGTCAGGATTTGACTAACCATCGGATAACACGACCGATGTATGAGAGATGACCGAATGTCATATGCGCTCCCCCCCCTCCTTCCTGGGAGGAAGAGTCGACTGACCTCAATGTCCTATACGCTCTCTACGTACAAGTGCCATGTACTACAGGACAGAGACGAAAAAGCTCCATTTTCGTAACTCTCAACAATGAACCACACAAATACACAAACCATCACCATATTAATAACGGGTAATCGTGACAATACAATCAACAACGGACAACACATGAACAAGACTGACCTTGTTGAAAATGGCTGCTGACATCATCTTCCCATCGGTAAAGACTGATGCAGGCCCAAAAAAGTGGGTGTTTCCATAAATTAATTGTGATATATATAAGTAATGAGGAAATCACCTCAAAAAATATAAACCGATTTATTTTTTCAAAACCGACAAGGCGAGAGGATTAGAGGTGTCACGGAGATAATGGTCTGTAAAACTTGACTCACAGTGCCACTGAGCCACCGACATAATATCATCCACAGGGACCCCATTAAATAGGGCCGTGGATGTCACTACGCCGCGGACACTGTGAGCCTTGGCCACGTCAACCTGCTTCCCGGTGGCGGATTTATGGCAAAACTGAATGCATTCCACAATCCACCTGGAAATGGTGTCCTTAGAAGCCCTCCCATGGGGTTCAATATATGACAACCATAACGCTGACTGGTCGGTGCGCCATGCCGCCGTACGTTGTTTGTACCGGCGCAGCGCCCGGACGGGACACCATGCTTTAGAATTAGGATCATATCTAGTTAAAGCAGGCAAAATAATAGGTTGACCTGGATATTTCAACGACTGATTTTTAGCCAAGAAATTAATCCTAGGTAGCAGCTTAAGGCCTTCCCCTGAAACCACAAAACGGTCATCCTCGGCTGATAAGGCATGAATCTCACTCCTACGCCTAGCCGAGGCCGCAGCAATTAAAAACACAGTCTTCAGTGTTAATAGTTTCATAGAAATGGAACTAAGTGGTTCAAAAGGCTTATCACCTAGTACTTGAAGCACTAGCGATAAACTCCAAGACGGAATCACAGGAGGATTCCTTGGTCTTAGATTGCCCATGCCTTTAATTAATACATTCAATGTATTTACTTCATCACTTCCCCTCTTAGCCAAGCAAGGAATAACAGACATTAATGCTGACTTATAACCAGCAATAGAGTTAGGCTTGAGGCTATAGGCATCATAGAGGTGACAGAGGAAATCAGCTACTACTTGAATAGATGAATCCATTGGATCAATACATCTTTTTGAGCACCATTCTGCAAATCTGTTGATTTTATAATTATATGCTCTGGAGGTTGACCCCCTCCTGGCTTTGGCCATAAACATGGCTGCTTGCTCAGAAAAGCCCTCCTTAATTCTAGATTCCTTGACAACATCCACGCAGTCAATCTGAACATTGACGGATTGTTGTGAAGGGCCTTGCCCTGGAAGATAATATCGTGCATCAGAGGCAGAGGAACCGGATTGCAGACCAGAAGGTCCAGCAGATCCGTATACCATGATCGGCTTGGCCAATCCGGGGCGATCAGAAGCACTTGGCATTCCTCTTGTCTGATTTTCTGAAGAATTTTTGGAATCAGGATTGCTGGAGGGAATGCGTATGCATACATTCTCCCCCAGCTGATAGCTAACGCATCTGTTGCGAAAGCGCTTGGATCCGGAATCGGAGAGACGTACGTCGTCATCTTCGCATTCTTCTTCGTTGCGAACAAATCGATGTTGGGTTTCCCCCAATGGTCGAACAGACGATCCGCCACACATTGATTTAGTTGCCATTCCGTGGGTAAAACACTCATCCTTCGGCTCAATGAGTCTGCTAGCAGGTTTAACCTTCCCGGAATATGAACTGCTTTCAAGGTAATCTGGTGATCCAGACACCAACAAAGCAGTTTCCATGTCATCATACAGAGACTGGGCGACTTCGTTCCGCCCAGGCGGTTTATGTAAGTCACAACTGTTGAGTTGTCTGAACGAATAAGAACAATCTTGCCCTGAACTTTCTGTAAGAAATGTTCCAGGCCCAGGACTACTGCTCTTAGCTCCAGTAGATTTATATGTTCCTGTGACTGTTCCAGATTCCAAAGCCCTGATATCGTGGATTCTTCCAGGCAAGCTCCCCAGCCCTCCATCGATGCATCTGTATACACAGTCACCTGAGGGTGGGGAGGGGTTAGCAAAACCCCCGGTAAGAGATTCTCTGTATTCAACCACCATTGCAGGTGGTGAATCAGAGGCGCCAACACTGACACATTCGAGTCCAGCGAACCTGTACTCTGGGTCCATTGTGTCATGAGAAACAACTGGATCGGCCGCCTGCGTAAGGCGGCCTGAGGAATGACTGGTTCCAACGAAACCATCAACCCCAGCATTCGCAAGTAAACCCGTGCCAGGACATGACGACTGTCGCACACTGACTGAATCAACGAGATGAGTATTTGAACTCTCTCCTGAGTAGGATAAACATATCCTGTCTCCAGATCGAAGAACATCCCCAGGTAAACAAACTTCTGGGATGGAGTCAGCTCTGATTTTGGGAAATTGATCATCCAGCCCAAGTCTGTGAGAATTTTCAAAACAATCTCCAGATTGGCGGACAAACTTTCCCGGGTGTGCGCTTTCAACAGCCAGTCGTCTATGTACGTGTGGACTGCTATGCTTCTCCTGCGGAGGTATGCTGTGATCGCAAGAACCACACGGGTGAAAACCCGAGGAGCCGTGGAAATTCCGAAGGGCAACACCCTGAATTCCCACTGTCTGCCCTGGAATGCAAATCTCAGGAAGCGACAGAAACTCCTGTGGATGGGGATGTGGAAATAAGCGTCCTTCAAATCTATCGACGCCGTCCACATCCCCCTCTCCAACCCCGCCAACACCGAGCGCACCGTTTCCATCTTGAAACTGGGCGTCTCGATGAACTTGTTCAATGGCTTGAGGTTGAGAATCGGTCTCCACCCACCGGTGCGTTTTGTTACCAAGAACAGGGTTGAATAGAAGCCCGGACACCTTTGTGCCGGCTGAATAGCTCCTTTTTGTACGAGGGAATTTATCTCCTCCTCGATACACAACCTTTGATCTGGATCTCTCGGAATGGGAGTCCAGACTGGCACCAGAGACAGTCGCGACGGCGGGCCTGTCATCCACTCTGGATGATACCCCACGGAAAGCCATCGCAAGACTAAACGGTCCTGAGTTAACCGTTCCCACTCTTGCATGTGGTCGGCTAGCCGGCCTCCCACCGGTCCACCTAGGGACCGCGGTGGACACAAGGCATGCAAGAGCGGCACTGTCTCCGTCGCCATACACACCGGCGTGGTCCTTACCGCGGTAAGCGCCCTGTCAGGAACGATAACCACGCCCAGATCCTCGCGCGACCCGCCCCGCCCCGCGCGCACCTCGGTGCACGGGCGGCTGCCTGGCTGACGGCGGCTGAGGAGCCTGCGCCCCCCTCACTGCTGGCCGAATCGCACGCGGCCGAGGCCGGCGCTGCGACGGCGGTTGGCCTCTGACTTGGCCAGCACCACCTCGAGCCTGCAGGGGACGATACGCAGGGGCCGCGGCGCGAACGTTAGCACGACGCAGTACCTCAAACTGTTCGCGCAGCGCCCTCTGGTTATTCACCAGGGTGACCGTCTCCTGGAGGTGGCGACATCCCTCACCTCCAAAAAGACCAGGACCCGTCATAGGCGTACGGAGTAGCCTATTATACAGGTCCTGAGACGGGCACAGATTGTCCAGGGCAAATGTGCGTCTTGCCCTGACACTCCTGGTCACCGCCCGCGTCATACAGTCCAGCGCCAGGTTAATACCATCCTGGATGGTTCGCTGGACCGCGAGCGGGCCTGGCTGGCGCGATGCGGATGCCGTTACTACCCCCTGTAACAGCTGGGAGACGTGGGACAGAGCGGCAATCGAAGCCCTCCCACTCTCCTCCGCATCACGCAACGCGGTATTCGCCGAACGCAACGCGTTCGCGCACAAGACCCCCGCGTCAGAACGGGAGCCTGGCCGCGTATCCTCACCCAAAGCCGCGCGGTCATCCACGCTGGGCTTGGGTACCACACCGTACCGCTGGTAGTCCAGGGGCACGATGCGACAACGCCTGGCCACCTCGCGAGGGGCCTTCGCGAGACGTCCACTCGTGTTAATGGACGCCTCCGCCGCCTTGAACATGTCAACGACATGCTCCGCCAGCGGCAGAGAAGGCATAGCGTTAGCAGTTGGTTTCCCAGCTAACCACGGCGTGTGAACACGGTGGCTAGCCGACTGCTCCACGGGCAGATCAGGCCTAACGCTCACCAACCACTGGCAAGCGTCATACCAATCCTCCTCCGTGGCTAACTGCGAGCGCTCTACAAGACGGGGTCCTTCGTCTTCCTCCTGAGCGCAAGCAGTAGAGCTTGACGGCGGGTACGCTGATACACCTGGCAAGCCAGGGAAAACATGCGGGCCTGACAGCACCGGCATGAGAATATCACTGGTTTGACCAGGAGCAGGCACCGCGGTAGAGCGCGGGGTATATATAGCCCTACCACGGGCCCGGCCAGCACCAGCTACACTCTCGGCAAGCCGAGGTATGCGGTACCGCTGGCCATCAGCAGCGCCCTGGGCCACCACCTGAACCGCGGACCTTACTCCAGGGTGAGTAATACCGTGGAAAAAAGCGCCTGTATTCCCCGCGAGGGGTGCACAAACGTCTTCATCCATGTCCACGTCGTCAGACGGCGACCCTAGCAGGTAATCCTCATCACCCTGGTCAGAAAGATTAGACCCCGGGTCAGCAAAGAGAGCTAACCCGGGCTGACCAGGAACGGTGCCATAGGAGGTACTGGCCACCGCGGCGTGCGGATACCCCTGGACTGATAAGCAGCCAGCGGGTTCCAGCGACAACCGTCCACGGTCCCCTATCGGCGCGGCAATAAGCCTGCTGCCAGGGCCGTGGAACACCCCCTCTAATGGGGCCACCTCTGAATCGTCGGACAACGGAAGCGGACTAAGGAAAATCGATCCAGAGGCGGGGATTACCTGCTCCGAAGCCGATGATGAGGACAATAAAGGATCTGGTCCAGGAAGCATGCCACGAAGCAACCCTGGAACCAAATCTTTTATTGTCCCCTTCATCTCTCCCAACATCTCGGTCCGGAAGGTCTCCATATCCACCGCGGACGAGACCTTCCCCTTACCCTTCCTACTTACAACCTCTCGTTTCCGCTTCTTCTTCTTCTCCTCCTCTACCACCTTGTCCGTCGCCTGTAAGCAGCACAAGAATTCGGACATTAACTCGCCCCCCCAGTGCTTACATATGTCACAATTAATCAATGGACCACAAGGGCTACATCGATAACACAGATGCGGCCAGAACTTCACATGCATAAAACGTCCACAGGACGCGCAACCCGGTCCCTGAAACAGGGCAAAGGACAAGGAGTATGAGCAACTAGTTAAGCTTAGAAACTCAATCCAACTCAAGGAGAAGGAAAACGATCATAAAGATCAATATACATCAAAGGAAAGGTCCATTATTGAGCACAAAATGCAGGAAACACCCCCCAGTTATTGTCACCATTATGTATAACATTAACATTAACATAACACAGATTAAGACATCTTCTGCCAGTAGCCTCACAAAATTGGAGGCCAAGAGAAAACTATTTTATACAATTTACCAGTGGAATGCGTGGCTCGATGGCAGCAACAGCTCCCAGTCAAATTAGTTTCAAAATATTCAAAAGAATGTTTATTAAATAGTAAACATACAATTCGTACAAGTTGACAGACTATTAAACATTTATGACATACAGCCAAATGGACATGTGAGATAGTTGATTATGACGTCATGTCATTGATAGATAGATTGGATTCCTCTATTTTCACAGAAACCAAGTCATAGCATTGTCTCTCCACCCAATATATCCATTGAAGAAAAACTCTTAAGCGTTGCTTCAGAACTTGAGGTCCGGGATGTGGACAACAATATTTGGATGAATCATTAGTTTTTGAGGGGATTTATCTCTAATGAATATCGACAAATTTCACCTAAACGAAATAATATATGCAACAAAAAAATTGTGATATTGGAATCAAAACTACTGTACACGTTGCGCTGATCATTATCTTAACTGCATTTCATGTCGGGGGATAAAAATCCAAGAATCGGCTTTATTTGAACAAACTTATATCTCTTACCCCAGAATGCTACTTGCTAAATTTGAGGCAAATTACCCCAATAGTTGTTAAGAAGTTGTTTAATAAAACAATGCGAGTTGTATGCTACAGTACAGCTCATAAATAACATCACATGGTTCCAAAACAAAAACAAACATGTTAATACAATTTTGAACATTACGTAAGAAATTTCCTATTGAATATTTTGAAAATAATTTGATTGTAATGTCTTCCAATCCAATTATGGTAAAAATATTCAACAGTATATTGTATTTTGTTTTGCATACATGTTAAGTTGTTTTTTAGCTGTACTGTATGTCACAAACTCATTGGGTTATCTGGTCAGGTGCGATGACAAATGAAACTTACCTACAACCCTGATATCAGCATTACATTGAAATGTATGGATCTCTGTGACATTGTCTACTACTGTAACATTGGCCTGAAAAATGTTAAAACAAAGCAGCCAGAAATTATGCAGAATGTTCTTTTTAAGCCTTTCTTATTTGGTATGTTTATCAATATAAACTAAGTTGAATGAGAGATGTTGTTGCTATAACCAGCACCATGCCCTGTCACATTAATTTCAAAATATTCAACAGCTTACCTGTATAGTTATCTGAAAATTTAGATTCTGGGAGTTCAGGGTCCAGAGTCTATTCAAACACGCCTACAAAGTGGGTGGAGATTAGTTAAAATGGGTGGAGGTTAGCTAGAAATGGATTCATCTATTGGCCTGTTATGAAAGTAATAGCAATCATTTGTTTCAGCGATAACTTTGTATCCAGAAAACGCGGGGCCACCAAAATAGAGGACAACTCATAAATTAAATAGAACAATTCCGAAACCAAAACAGAAATATGTTAGTGTAATTTATAACACGATATAAGGAATGTTCTGTTGGATCTTTTGGATGCAATTGATGGGAAGCCATTGCTTCCAATCAAACTAGAAAACGTTGTTTTACTCAGAGGGCCCCCCCCCCAATCACTGAAAATCACTTTCTCTATGTAGTAGGTAGCAATTTTATTGAAAGCATTTATATTATTAAAAAAAGAAAGAAAAAAGAAGAAATACAAACAAGAATTCCACGCCTGTTTCATGTTTGTCACCATCCTGTATCCTCTTGGCATAAGCAACCATGTACCTAAGTTATGTTCCGTTAGCACTAAGCAATCCCGAAATATCACATAAGATTTGCTATGGCTAAAAAATTTACATTGAATGATAACCAATCTTGTAGAGGTCATAATGACATTGTCCTTCGACATTGTGAGTTCAGTGTCAGCATGTCGCTTCCTAACATTATAGGAAACCATGTATCCAAGTTTTGTTGCAATAGGCTTAACCAATCATGAAATATAAGTTGAGAGGTTTTGCTAAACGCAAAAACTTAATGTTGAAATAACAGAGTTCTGTATCAAGGTCACAGTGATCTTGACCTTTGGCCTTGTGACCCCAACATCATCATGCTGCTTCCTATAATTATAGGTCACCATATATCCAAGATTAGTTGCAATAGGCTTAACCAATCCTGAAATATAAGTTGAGAAGTTTTGCTAAACGCAGAACCTTAGTGCTAATGCCGTCGCCATCGGAAAAGTGATAACTATGTCTCACTTTCTGCTTCACAGGCAAGACAAAAACCAAGGAATTTGGCAAAGATTGTGAGCTTTTGCATCAAAAAATCCATTTTCACACAAAATCTTGGACCTACAAAGATGAATCCTTCAAAAGGCACATCTGCATATCTTAAGCGAGGCATATACAGTTTCATTAAAATATCTGATGCCATTCTGTATGATATGCTGTTTACGAAAGCATTGACAACAAGAGGCCCAAGGGGCCTGTATCGCTCACCTGGACAACAGGCATTTCAACTAGAATGCTCTTTATAAACAAGATGGCCAGCAAACCATTTATCCGACAGTTTCGAAAATTGCAAATTTGAGATCAGAATACCCAAAAACACATATAAAAACAATTTCAGCCTCAAAATCCATCAAATAAAAAAATCCAATATGGCCACCAAACATGCTATATTTTGATTGGCCTACGGTGGCCATGTTTTTTGACGGATCAACTTCTCTTGAACAAACTTTAATGGCCCTTAGACCCTAATCATATCTGCCAAATTTCGGCCCGATCCCTTCAGCGCTTCTGGAGAATAAGTCATTTTCACTACAACTAGGTCAACCAAGATGGCCGCCGAACCATTTGACCAATCAAGTTCCCTTGCAATAAAACATATTTCATGAGGTTTGCATCAATCCCCCAAGCCGTTTCGGAGATTTTTAAAGATGTTTCCTAAAATCGGCCTAAATACAAGATGGCCGCCGGACAAATTGGCCGATCGGGTTCATTTGAACAAACTTAGATCTCTATGCCCTATGAATGCTTCCTCCCCAATATAATTGAAATCGGCCCAGTGGTTCTTGAGAAGAAGTCGTTTAAAGAATTCCCCATTGCTTTACTATGGGCCCATTGCTTTACTATGAGCCTTTGGCGGGAAAACAAACCAAGATGGCAGACAAAGCGTTTATCCGACAGTCTCGAAAGTGGCATATTTGCACTCGCCACACTGATAAGCATATATAAAGCAATTTTCGCCATCAAAATACATCAAATACAAAAAAAGCCAATATTCCCTAGAAACGCTGAATTTTGATTGGTTGATGGCGGCCATGTTTTTTAACGAACAAACTTCCCTTGAACAAACTTGAAAGGAGCTTGGCCCCTAAGCATATTTACAATATTTCAGCTCTATCCCTTCAGCAGTTCGGGAGAAGTCGTTTTGGCGAAAACTAGGTCATCCAACATGAGCGCCAAGCAAATTGGCCAATCAGGTTGCCTTGAACAAACTTGGGTCTACCGCTGCCACAGATGATGTGTTATGAGGTTTGAATCAATTCCTCCAGCGGTTTCGGAGAAGATTTTTTAGTGTTTCTAAAAATCAGCCATTTTGGCCGACGGCCATCTTGGATTTTCACCGATCCGCTTCGTTTGAACAAACTTAGATCTCTATGCCCTATGAATGCTTCCTCCAAAATATAATTGAAATTGGCCCAGTGGTTCTTGAGACCAAGTCGTTTAAAGAATTCCCCATTGCTTTACTATGGGCCTATTGCTTTACTATGGGCCCATTGCTTTACTACGGGAACCTATGGCGGGAAAACAAACAAAGATGGCAACCAAACCGTTTATCCGATAGTCTCGAAAGTGGCATAGTTGAACTCGCCACACTGATAAGCATATATGAAGCAATTTTGGCCATCAAAATACATCAAATACAAAAAAGCCAATATTACCAACAAACGCTAAATTTTGATTGGTTGATGGCGGCCATGTTTTTTAAGGTACGAACTTCCCTTGAATGGACCTTGGTCCCTAAGCATATTTACCAAATTTCAGACCTATCCCTTCAGCGGTTCGGTTCGGGAGGTCATTTTCGCGAAAACTAGGTCATCCAAGATGACCGCCAGGCAAATAGGCCAATCAGGTTGCCTTGAACAAACTTGGGTCTACCCTTGCAATAGATGATGTGTTATGAGTTTTGAATCAATTCCTTCAGCGGTTTCGGAGATTTTTTAGTGTTTCTAAAAATCGGCTATTTTGGCCGACGGCCATCTTGGATTTCGGCCGATGGGCTTTGTTTGAACAAACTTGAATCTCTATGCCCTAGGAATGCTTCCTGCAAAATATAATTGAAATCGGCCCAGTGGTTCTTGAGAAGAAGTAGTTTTAAAGCAAAAGTTGACGGATGGACACACGACGGACAGTCGCCAGGACATAAGCTCACTTGGCCTTTCAGGCCAGGTCAGCTAAAAATCATGAGTTTTTGCATTAACAAGTGCATTTTCACCCAAAATCTTGGACCTATATAGGTGAATCCTTCAAAAGGCACATCTACCCATCATAAAGAAGCCACCTGCCAAGTTTCATTAAATTATTTTAAGCGATTCTGTATGATATGGTGATTACGTGAAAATAGACAAAAATCATGAGTTTTTATATTAAAAAGACAATTTTCACGCTAAGTTATTTCTGAGCTATGCTGTGCATCTATGTTTTCGCCATCGCAGTAATGCTTACAGATAAATTCTCAAAAATATCTGTCTGGTCGATATATCTATATGCGCAAAGATTTTGACCTCAGCTACAATATTCTGCAAACACATAAATTCAGGATAAAGGGTTACTAACATAATTCTGACCGCCAAATGAAGAGTACTGTGGCGTGAGTTCATACAGAATAACATTGATTGCCAAAATGATGTACATCAGAGTCGCCGCAAACAACAACATCCCCTGAGGCGCCGTACGCTTAGGACGAATCTTGTACATCTGCAAATAATCAAACAGTCACTTGTATACATCTGGATATATCTTTAAATATAACAAAAGAATAATTTATGTCTTGCGGTTAGGAAATGCTCTAATTCACCTTTCCAGAGTATCCATCTATCATATGACATCATAATCAGCTAAGCGGCGTGTAGAATGACATCATAATCATTACGTTATAAATGATTCTATTTGGCCCGTCTTTAACTCTTACTAGTCCAACACGTTGTACGAATTGTATGTCTCTACTACAACAAACATGCTGTTGAATATTTTGAAACTAATTTGACTGGACACCATAGGCAGCAACAGCGCCAATTCAAATTTGTTCCAAAATATTCAATAGCTTACCTGTATAGTTTTCTGGAAATTGAGAGTATGAGCGTCAGAGATCGATCAATCACAACACGAGCCAGGTGTGGGTGGAGCTTAGCTAAAGATAGGCGGGGCATGGCTAAAAATGGAAAGGCCCATTCATTAACATTTTATTATCCGGTCCTCAACAGCTTCTGCTTCTACGAGAAGTATCAATTTGCATGTAAAGATAAGCAAATTTGAGAAAATGTAGAGTAAAGATAACTGTGTCTGCAACAAAGTCAAAACATTCCACTGGCCAGTTTTCTAAAATATTCTTTCCCTGACTGGAAAATGGACAATTTCTACCAGAACATTTATTGATCAATTTTTACCCGTAAAGGTGGACTCGAACATTGATTTTAACCCATTGATGCATTACTGTCAAGTACATGGCTCAGGTAATTGCCGGGAAAAAAAGGTAAAATTCACATTGACACTAAGTTGGAATGATTTGAAAGTAAGAGAACACGTACAATATGAGAGGAGTTGCTTAATATTTTGAAAACACAGCGCAATTTGCTGTTATTTTAACACTTTACTCCTTGAACTTCCAGTGTATCAATTTCAAGGCTAATATACAAGAAAGCTGTTGAATATTCTGAAACAAATTTGACTGGAACGCGTTGATGCCTACTATGGCAGTAACAGCTTTCAGTCAAATTAGTTTCAAAATATTCAACTGTAAATTCTTTACATCAGAAGGATGTGAGGGAGGGTTCCAGGGCTAAGATACAAGGTAGCTGTGGGTGAAGTGTAAAAGATAAGTCACACTGGCCTACTTCTGTTACTCTACATACATTAAGCCTACAATGCATGCACACACCAAATCTATTACTGCATACAAAAAACTCTTGAAAATGACAGCCAGGAATAAGCTTTTGTGACTGCCTACCTTGTGACTGCCTGCCTGCCTAAGGGACATGGCAGATTATTGAGTTGTTACCTGCAGCTAAAAATATATCAGGACAATTTTTATTGTAGCATGAAGAACGTATATACTATGATGGAATATAAAATGATTGCAGTAACCTATAGAGGTTCATAGAAGAAACCCTAACTTTGTATATTTTGCCCAAAAATTTAGATCTTAAAGCATAAGCTTGCACTTACCCTGATGCATAGAAACCAGAGGCCAATGTTTCGAATACCAGACATGGAGCTGCATACAAGGTACAGGATGATAGCCACCATTAGAATGTAATCAATGGGGAAAGCCTGCAATACAAAAAGCATGCATCTATGTATATATTTGCACTTAAGACTACCAAAACACGATTTCTACAGTGGTCTTGAGAGATGTCCATTTGTAGAACAAGAAAAAAATTTGTTTAATTTTAACATTGGTTCGATTCATTCTAGGGATAAATATCGAAAAACAGTCTTCTCTTGGTCTGCAAATGGACAATTTTTCTGAGAAAATTTTCTTAAACAAATCTATGGCTTAAAGGGTTAATAGTCAAAATGAAATTGGTAGTACAGCCGTTTCATCCTAATTATGTGATATTCACAGTAAATTGTCGCTATCCGTCTGAATGAGTTTTTGCAGACAACATATTCCAAGGGATGTAAAGATAAAATAAGATAAATATTTTGAAAATAATTTGACTGAAAGTTGTTGGTGGCTTAGCCATCAACAACTTTCAGTCAAATTGTTTTCAAAATATTAAGCAAGTCAAGTTTTTGCTCATTGAAATTACTGTTTGGTGGTTTGCAACAATGAGACAGCTATAGTCGGTTTTAAAATGTTAATGGTCAATCAGGGCAAAAGTGGCTTCTACAGTGTCTTGAGGAATGTCCATTTATAAGACTATTTTTGAAAGCTTATTGCTGGAATGACTGGCTTGATAAGTTAACCCAAAAAACATTTTATCAAGACCATTGCAAAGGCCCAGGTTGAACATTATTACCCTTTGAAACCTCAATTTCAACTATAGAGGTAAGTTGAAGAATATTTTGAACCTAATTTAACAGGAACATGCTGTTAGACAGCAACAGTTCCAGTTAATTTAGTTTCAAAACATTCAACAGAATAACTATTACATGGTAAATGCTATTTAATGTTTGTTTTTTCGGGTTCGAAGGGTTAACTGTATAAAGATGTCTAGTTTGAAGGACTTCGCATGCCACAGGACAACAACTGTTCACCGGATACATGCCTCAAGGGAGGTAACTGTTATTTATAGTTAGGTATGAGAATGGAAACACTTTTATTAATACTTCACACTATGGCATGCTTATTAACCCAATCAACACTATGGACATAATACAAACACCTATTTACACTGCAAGAAATATAATTCCGTTGAATATTTTGAAATTAATTTGCCTGAAAGCAGATGCTACCTAAGATTTGTTTGGTGATAATTAAAACAGATTCATGTGCTACACCCTCGGATGACAACACCAGATTAGATGGATAAATTTCTAACTAAGCTCCACCCACTTGTTCACGTTTGTTGGAAATGATTTGAAACTGAATTCTAGATTCCCAGAATCTAAATTTCAAGACAACTATACAGGTACGCTGTTGAATAGTTTAAAACCAGTTTGACTGGGGGCTGTTGCTGCTTAGGACATTTTTAAGCTTCAAGATATCCAACAGAATGATTATTAAATTTTAAATTCATCAAAGACATACAATTTGTACACTTTCATGCCAGACTTTTTGATTTTCATGACGGACATAAATTATTTTGATTATTACGTCAGCTAACATGTGATGTATTTGATTATGATAACAGATACTTAAGTGACAGATCGGATCCCTCTCTTCTAATCACAACCCTTTAATGAATAAATTTGATCCCCAAAAAATCAAAGTATTTGCTTATTGAATGCCTATTTGCAGGCCAAGTGACGACTATTTTTGAAAACTGACCACTGGAATGGCTGGCTCGGTTACCGAGCCAGTCAGTCCAGTGGTAAATTTCTAAAAATGGTCTTCACATGGACTGTCAATGGACATTTCTCAAGACCACTGCAGATTGCCGGTTTGGGTCGACTTTGTCACAAAAGGGTTCAGGCCAACAAAGTGAACTTGCTTATGGAGGTCATCTGAATCTAAATAGCCAGGAATTAATTTTGGTTCACATACTACGCGGCTAATCATAAGAAATCAAGACAACATGTAATTAACCGGTTGACTGATAAGTTTTTCCAGACGACATATTCCAAGTGATATATCTCTTTACCTGCTAAATATTTTGGAAACAATTTTACTGAAAGTTGTTGGTGGCTAAAAAAATATAATATATAATATAAATAAAATATTAAGAAAGCCAAGAGTTTTTGCTCATTGAAATTATTGTCTGGTGGCTTGTAGCAGCGACACAGTTAATGAATCCGATCTGTCACTCAATTACTTGAAGTCATAATCAATTATGGCACATGTAGGCTGATGTCACAATCATAATTGCCAGAGAATACTCGGTCATGAAGCGGGAATACTCTGTCAAGTGTACGAATTGTATGTCTTTCATGGATTTACTTTTTAATATACATTTTGTTGAATATTTTGAAGCTAATTTGACTGGGTGCACCCAGTTGAGTTAGTTTCACAATATTCCACAGCTTACGTGTATACTTACCGTAAAATAAACGAAATCTAGGATTTCTTTTTTCACGAGAGTTGATACTTACCTCCCTAATACTTTTGATATTGCTAAATATTGGCTTTCACTCAATAAAACACTCAGATTAAAAACAGTTAGGTGCCCCTACTGGGCAGGTAGTCAGAGGTAGTCCGGCGGATGCCAGCCCCACCACCGCGTATGCGCCGACTACTACTTCCTCTGACTAATTTATTGGCTAACACATGCAACTGCCAAGAGCCTGAAGACCGAGCCTCTGTGGGGCGGAGAGGCCGGGTCCGTATCTAGGGAGGTAAGTATCAACTCTCTCGTGAAAAAAGAAATCCTAGATTTCGTTTATTTCACATCAAGAGTATACTTACCTCCCTAATACTTTTGATATTGCCAGAATTCGAAAGTGAATCTGGCGGGAGGGAGGCGAGGTCAAAAGACCAGCTCTTCCCTATACGCTTTCACGCGTTTAAGGCACTTATGACGTCTGAAATGTGTGAGAACACATTCAGGATTTGACAAACCATCGGATAACACAACCGATGCATGAGAGATGACCGAATGTCATATGCGCTCCCCCCCCCCCCCTCCTGGGAGGAAGACTAGATGACCTCAACGTCATATACACTCTCCACGTACTAGTGCCAAGTACTATAGGACTGAGACGAAAAGGCTCCATTTTCGTATACTCTCTATGATGAACCACCTCCCACATAAACCATCACCATATTAATAATAACGGGTAACGTGACAATACAAGTAACAACGAACAACACATGAACAAGACTGACCTTGTTGAACTTGGAAGCTGTCATCATGATCCCAGTAGAGAAGCCTGATGCAGTCCCGACAAGCGGTTGTTACCTTCGCTAAATTGCGAAGTATATAAGCAATGCGGAAGCACTCCTCACAAAATTTAAAAAACGATTAATGTTTTAAAATCGACAAGGCGAGAGGGTTAGAGGTGTCACGGAGGTAATGGTCTGTAAAACTTGACTCACAGTGCCACTGAGCCACGGACATAATGTCATCCACAGGGACCCCACTAAACAGGGCAGTGGATGCCACTACACCGCGGACACTGTGAGCCTTGGCCACATCAACCTGTCTCCCGGTGGCGGATTTGTGACAAAACTGAATACATTCTACAATCCACCTGGAAATGGTGTCCTTAGACACCCTGCCATGGGGTTCAATATATGACAACCATAACGCTGACTGGTCGGTACGCCACTCCGAAGTACGCTGTTTGTACCGGAGCAGCGCCCGTACGGGGCACCATACTTTAGAATTAGGATCATATCTAGTTAAAGATGGCAAAAAAATAGGTTGACCTGGATATTTCAATGACTGATTCTTAGCCAAGAAATTAATCCTAGGTAAAAGCTTAAGGCCTTCCCCTGTAACCACAAAACGGTCATCCTCGGCTGATAAGGCGTGAATCTCACTCCTACGCCTTGCCGAGGCCGCAGCAATTAAAAATACAGTTTTAAGCGTTAACATTTTCATAGAAATGGAACTAAGTGGTTCAAAAGGCTTACCTGAAGCACCAGGGATAAACTCCAAACTGGAATCAGTGGTGGATTCCTTGGTCTTAGATTGCCCATGCCTTTAATTAATACATTTAATGTACTTACTTCATCACTCCCCCTATTAGCCAAGCAAGGAATAACAGTCATTAATGCTGATTTGAAACCAGCAATAGAGTTAGGCTTGAGGCTATAGGCATCATATAGGTGACAGAGGAAATCAGCCACTACCTGAATAGATGAGTCCATTGGATCAATACATCTTTTTGAGCACCACTCTGCAAATCTGTTGATTTTATAATTATATGCTCTGGAGGTTGACCCCCTCCTGGCTTTGGCCATAAATATGGCCGCTTGCTCAGAAAAGCCCTCCTTAATTCTAGATTCCTTGACAACATCCACGCAGTCAATCGGAACATTGACGGATTGTCGTGAAGGACCTTGCCCTGGAAGATAAGGTCGTCCATCAGAGGCAGCGGAACCGGATTGCAGACCAGAAGGTCCAGCAGATCCGTATACCACGATCGGCTTGGCCAATCCGGGGCGATCAGAAGCACTCGGCACTCCTGCTGCCTGATTTTCTGAAGCACCTTTGGAATCAGGATTGCCGGAGGGAATGCGTATGCATACATTCCCGCCCAGCTGATAGCTAACGCATCTGTTGCGAAAGCGCTTGGGTCTGGAATCGGAGAGACGTACGTCGTCATCTTCGCATTCTTCTTCGTTGCGAACAAATCGATGTTGGGTTTCCCCCAATGGTCGAACAGACGATCCGCCACACATTGATTTAGTTGCCATTCCGTGGGTAAAACACTCATCCTTCGGCTCAATGAGTCTGCTAGCAGATTTAGCCTCCCCGGAATATGAACTGCCTTCAAGGTGATCCCATGATCTAGGCACCAACACAGCAGTTTCCATGTCATCATACAGAGACTGGGCGACTTCGTTCCGCCCTGGCGGTTTATGTAAGTCACTACTGTTGAGTTGTCTGAACGAACTAGAACAATCTTGCCCTGAACTTTCTGTAAGAAATGTTCCAGGCCCAGGACTACTGCTCTTAGCTCTAGTAGATTGATATGTTCCTTGGACTGATCCAGATCCCAAAGCCCTGATATTGTGGACTCTTCCAGACAAGCTCCCCACCCCTCCATCGATGCATCTGTATACACAGTCACCTGAGGGTGGGGATGGGTTAGCAAAACCCCCGGCAAGAGATTCTCTGTATTCAACCACCATTGCAGGTCGTGAATCAGAGGCGCCAACACTGACACATTCGAGTCCAGCGAACCTGAACTCTGGGTCCACTGTGTCATGAGAAACAACTGGATCGGGCGCCTGCGCAAGGCGGCCTGCGGAATGACTGGTTCCAATGAAACCATCAACCCCAGCATTCTCAAGTAAACCCGTGCCAGGACATGACGACTGTCGCACACCGACTGTATTACTGAGATGAGTCTTTGAACCCTCTCCTGAGTGGGATAAACATATCCCGACTCGAGATCGAAGAACATGCCCAGGTAAACAAACTTCTGGGATGGAGTTAGCTCTGATTTTTGGAAATTGACTATCCAGCCCAAGTCCGTGAGAGTTTTCAAAACAATCTCCAGAGTGGCCGATAACGTTTCCCGGGTGTGTGCTTTCAACAGCCAGTCGTCTATGTATGTGTGGACTGCTATGCTCCTCCTGCGGAGGTATGCAGTGATCGCGAGAACCACACGGGTGAAGACCCGAGGAGCCGTGGAAATCCCGAAGGGTAATACCCTGAATTCCCACTGTCTGCCCTGGAATGCAAATCTCAGGAAGCGACGGAAACTCCTCTCTATGGGAATGTGGAAATAAGCATCCTTCAAATCTATTGACGCTGTCCACATTCCTTGCTCTAACCCCGCCAACACCGAGCGCACAGTCTCCATCTTGAAACTGGGCGTCTCTATGAACTTGTTCAATGGCTTGAGGTTGAGAATCGGCCTCCACCCTCCGGTGTTTTTCGTTACTAAGAACAGGGTTGAATAGAAGCCTGGGCACCTCTGCGCCGGCTGAATGGCTTCCTTTTGTATGAGGGAATTTATTTCCTCCTCTATACACAACCTTCGATCTGGATCCCTCGGAATCGGAGTCCAAATCGGCACGAGAGACAGTCTCGATGGCGGGCCTGTTATCCAATCGGGACGATACCCGACTGAAAGCCATCGCAAGACTAAACGGTCCTGAGTCAACCGCTTCCACTCTGTCAAGTGGCCGACCAACCGGCCGCCCACCGGTCCACCTAGGGAGAGAGGTGGACATAAGGAGTGAGAGAGTGGCACTGTCTTCTCGGCCTGAAACACCGGAGTGGTTCCCACTACGGTAACCGGCCCATCAGGCCCGATTACCGCGACCAGATCCCCGCGCGCCCCGCCCAGCACCGCGCGCACCACGGTGCGCAGGTTGCTGCCTGGCTGGCTGCGCCTGGGGAGCCTGCGCCCCCCTCGCTGCTGGCCGAATCGCACACGGCCTAGGCCGGCGCTGCGATGGTGCCTTGCCTCTGACCTGGCCAGCGCCACCTCGAGCCTGCAGGGGACGATACGCAGGGGGTGCTGCGCGAACGCGCTCCCGCCGGAGCACCTCAAACTGCTCACGCAGCGCCCTCTGGTTGTTGACCAGAGTCACCGTCTCCTGGAGGTGCCTACATCCCTCACCTCCAAAGAGACCAGGACCTGTCATAGGCGTTCGCAGTAGCCTATTATACAGGTCCTGGGACGAGCACAGATTGTCAAGGGCAAACGTGCGCCTCGCCCGGACACTCCTGGTCACCGCCCGCGTCAAACAGTCCAGAGCCAGGTTGATACCATCCTGGATGGCTCTCTGGACTGTTACCGGGCTTGGCTGACGTGAAGCGGATGCTGTTACCACCCCCTGTAACAGCTGGGAGACGTGGGACAGAGCAGCAATCGAAGCTCTCCCACTCTCCTCCGCATCACGTAGCGCGGTATTCGCCGAACGCAACGCGTTCGAGCACAGGACACCCGTGTCAGAACGGGAGCCTGGCCGCGCATCCTTGCCCAAAGCCGCGCGATCATCCACGCTAGGCTTAGGCACCACACCGTACCGCTGGTAATCCAGGGGCATGATGTGGCAACGTCTAGCCACCTCGCGAGGGGCCTTCGCGAGACGCCCATTCGCCTTAATGGACGTCTCCGCCGCCTCGAACATGTCCACGACATGCTCAGCCAGCGGCAGAGATGGCATAGCGGTGGCAGTCGGCCTACCAGCTAACCACGGCCTATGGTCACGCTGGATTGCCGACTGCTCCACGGGCAGATCTGGCCGAACGCTTACCAGCCACTGGCAAGCGTCCGACCAATCTTCCTCCGTGGCTAACTGCGAGCGCTCTACTAGACGAGGGCCTTCGTCTTCCTCCTGAGCGCAGGCAGTTGAACTCGACGGCGGATATGCTGATACCCCTGGCAAGCCAGGGAAAGCATGCGGGCCCGAAAGAACAGGCATGCTAAAGTCCCTGGCTTGACCAGGAGCCGGCACCGTGGTAGAGCGCGGGGCAGACACCGCCCCACCACGGCCCTGGCCAGCACCAGCGATACTCTCGGCAAGCCGAGGTATGCGGTAACCGTGGCCATCAGCACCACCCAGGGTCACCTTCTGGACCGTGAATTCTACTCCTGCGTGAGTAGAACCATGGAACACGTCGCCTGTATTCCCCGCGAGGGGTGCACCGACGTCGTACTCCATGGCCACGTCCCCAGACGGCGACCATAGCAGGTAATCCTCTTCCTCCTGGCCAGAAAGATTAGACTCCGGGTCAGCAAAGAGAGCTAACCCGGACTGGCCAGGGAAGGTGCCATAGGAGGACTTGACACCCGCGGCATGCGGATACCCAGGGTCTGAAGAGCAGACCGCGAGTCCCAGCAACAACCGTTGTCCACGGCCCCTCGGCGCGGCACCAAGCCTGCTGCCAGGGTCGTGGACCGCCCCCAACAACGGGGCCACCTCTGAATCCACATCGAACACTGGACCGGACCTAAGGAACTCGGATTCAGAGGCGGGGATCACCTGCTCCGAAGCAGATGCTGAGGACAACAAAGGACCTGGCCCAGGCAGCATGCTGCGAAGCAACTCTGGGACCAAATCCTTTATTGTCCTCTGCATCTCTCCCAACATTTCGGACCGGAAGGCCTCCATATCCACCGCGGATGAGGCCTTCCTCTTACCCTTCTTAACACCCTCCTTCTTCGCCCTCCTCTCTTCTTCCATCACCTTCTCCCTCGCCTGTAACGATAAAAAGTCAGCCATTAGCTCACCCCCCCCACTGCTTACATACATCGCATTTTAGCAACGGTCCACAGGGACTGCAGCTAAAACACAAATGTGGCGCAAATCTATCTTTCAGAAATCGACCACAGGACGAGCAACCAGGTCTCTGAAACAGGACAAAGGACGAGGACAATGAGCAAGTTAGTTACGGTTAGAAAACTCAAAACCAAACTAAAAGAGAGGGACAGGATCATAAAGATCACTAATCAAGAAGAAACCAGCGTTGGACAAAACTTTAAATGTTAATAAAGCGCAAGGCCGATTATGACGTCATCAATCCCCTAACAGAAATTAATCAGTCCGCAACAAGCATCCATGTGCAAGGACGAATTGTATTCATAACTAGAACATCCTCCAATGGATATTCAGACTACACATCATCAGATACAGAATGATAAAAAATGGTAAAAAATCAGTCATTATTTTTTCAAATAATTCATATTACCTCATATCATTAACCATATACCTGACACCTTGTATAGACAAACCATCCACCGTGATGCACTGGAGCACTCCACCAAGACTACGCCTCTTCACCTTTCTCCACCTTGGGGAAGGAATTGGAGCAAGAGGGCAAAGTGAGAAGACCTTTATAGTAAGCCTCCAACTCACTGAACATAGACTTTTTGGTTAGATAACCTAACAGTATTAGTAGGAAATGGAACCGTGGTGGAGAAAAACAAACCCTCCTGTGCTGAGATGTCCACTAATAATGCCAATCCATACCTGTGGACATAAACACAAAGAGAAATTAGACTTATAAAGCACCATGTTGGAAAAAACCAACTCAAACAGGCGCTAATCACGGTAAGCGCGAGTCCCGGAAACACATTACACCGGGGAAAAACTCGCTAGAATATCATTGAAATCACCTGATAAAGAGATCCCGTCCCCTCCTCTGGCGAATTTGTCCTCTCAGACATCTCTTTCAACAATATTCGACCGTAACAGACGTGAAAAAAGGTTTAAACTCGTGAAACTTGCAGATAGCTAACAAGCACATGTGTTCTCCTTGCCAATAAATTAGCAAAGAGGAAGTAGTAGTCGGCGCATGCGCGGTGGTGGGGCTGGCATCCGCCGGACTACCTCTGACTACCTGCCCAGTAGGGGCACCTAACTGTTTTTAATCTGAGTGTTTTATTGAGTGAAAGCCAATATTTAGCAATATCAAAAGTATTAGGGAGGTAAGTATACTCTTGATGTGAAATGTGATTGTGGGAAGTCAGCGTTCAAAGCATATACAGAGCTTAGCTATAGATGGGCGGGACATAGCTAGAAATGGATACCTTTATTAAACTACATTTTTTCTCACACATTCAAGAAATTGCTCAGATATGTAATAACTTGAACTAGAAAATATTTCGAAAATAATGTCAATGGAAATCATTGATTCCTATGGCAGCAATGGCTTCCAGTTAAATTGATTTCAAAATACCAAGCAGCTTTCCTCTATGATAGCCTCGAAATGGAGGATTCCAGTTTTTCATCAATCATATGACATCATAATCAACTATGTGACATGTAGGCTTATGTCATAATCCATTACGTCATGATATAACTAAGTTCGTCACGAATGCTTAATTGATGATGGACTAAGCGTTGTTGTACGAACTGTATGACTTTACTATTTAAAGCATGCTGTTGAATATTTTGAAACTAATTTGATTGGGCGCTGTTGCTGCCATAGGCATCCAGTCAAATTAGTTTCAAAATATTCAACAGCTTACCTGTGTAGTTTTCTGGAAATTGATAGTCAGGGAGTTCAGGGATCCAAACATGGGCGAAGTAGGGGTGGGGCCTAGCTAAAGATGGGCGTGGAATGGCTAAAACTGGATTCCTCCATTGAGATATATGTCGAGAAGATTTCCTCAGTACAACCACGAAAACTATTTCAAGCTTACACAACTCTTTCAAACTTAGAGGCCTGCATCGCATTTGATTTATGGGTTCAAGTATGTCCAATCAAGCAAATTTAGATTAGGGTATGTGACTACAAACGGGTTAGATTATGCAAAAGTAACAATTTCTATACAGTCAATCCTTTAACAATTTATTGCAAAAATATTCTTCTTTAGGTACCTTCTCAGCAAACACGAGAACCATATCCACTGGATTTGGAAGATGTCTTTCTGGAAGGATATAACCCATCTTGTATCCGAGACTGTGCATGGCTTTATCAATGCTGAACATAAAACATTTGATGATGAAAATAATAGAGGAATCCGATCTGTCACTCATGTATCTTATGTCATGTCACACATTAGCTGATGTCATAATCGCAATGACATAACTCCATCATGAAAATCAAAAAGTTTGTCACAAAATAGCAAGTCTGATAAATTTACAATTTAATAAACATTCTCTTGAATATTTTCAAACTAATTTGACTGAGAGCTGCTGCTTTCATCTAGTCCAATTTACTTTAATCCTTTAATGGTCAATACATGCCTAAAATAGTTCCTGCAGTGGTATTTGTAAATCAAGAGAAGACTATTTTGTTATCACTGGTATGACCAGTCATTCCATTGGTAAATTTTCAAAAATAGTATTGAACTCTTCTCTGGATATGGAAATGGACTTTTTCATTTGACCAATTTTGATCACCAAAGCATTCAAATGTTCAACAATATTTCTTAGTTCAAAAAGAAATTGTCATATGTGATTGGACATCTTGAAATCATTAATCATAGAGTTATACAAGTGCATTGGACCCATGCACAAATATCCATTAAGTAGTGCCCACGCACAATCTGACCACTACAATTATTGCAAATATACATTTGCTTTCACACAGCTTTTCATCTGATGGGTAGTTTAGAAAACAGCTTGACTGAAATCCACTGATACATTAGAAGCAGATTTTCAAGCAAATTGTTTGCAAAATAATCCCTGGAGTTTTAAGTCTATGTTCAAGCCAGAATAGTGGTTTATGATCGGGTCAGTGGGAGACAAAAAAACACGTCTAGCTTATAATCAAGTGCAATAAACAGAAAATATCAAGACCACAAATATGCATCGAGAACAACATCTATACAATCATTTTCATGCTCAAGCTGGCCAAAAACAGCCTTGAGGAGTGTCCATTTGAGGCCAAGAGAATTATTTTCAAAATTTATCACTGGAATGACCGGATCAGTTTCAAAGCTGGCAAATGGTTGTTGGTCATTAAGCAAGAATTTGGATTTTCTGGACTAAATTTGAAAATTAAAAGCTTAAAAAGTTTTCATCGATCACTTGGCACAAAAAAACCATATGTCAATGGAGGTGATCCGATCTCTGACACAAGTATCTGATGTCATAATCGATGGATGAATCTAGTTTCTCAGTCAATCATATGTTATAATCAACTACGTCACATGTAGGCTGATGTCATAATTAATTACGTTATGACTGACGTGATATAGTCTGTCATAAATGCTTAATAGTCCGTTAAGTTGTACGAATTATGTCTTCCATTTAATAAACATTCTGTTGAATATTTTGAAACTAATTTGACTGGGAGTTGTTGCTGTCTATGACAGCAACAGCACCGAGTCAAATTAGTTTCAAAGTATTCAACAGGTTAGCTGTATTTGTTTTCTGACAATTGAGATTCAGAGAGTGAGGGGTTCGATTGATCTCGTCACGGGCAATGCGTGGATGGAGCTTAGCTAGAGATGGGTGGGGCTTAACTAAAACTGGATTCCGCCATTAAATCACATGTTAGCTGATGTCAAACTGATAATAAGGTATAGCTCCATCACGAAAATCAAATGGTCCGTCACTAATGAATGAATTGCTTGTTTTTGATGAATCTAATAAACATTCTGAATCGAATTTGACTTGGAGTTGCTGATGCGATAGGCAGCACCATATTCAACAGCTTACCTGTAAAATTACTTTGAAACTAAACGAAATCACAGATTTCTTTTTTCACGAGAGTTTATACTTACCTCCCTAATACTCTTTGATATTGCTAAATATCGGCTTTCACTCAATAAAACCTCAGATTAAAAAAGTTAGGTGCCCCTACTGGGCAGGTAGTCAGATGAGTCTGGCGGATGCTAGCCCCACCACCGTGCATGCGCCAACTAGTACTTCCTCTGACTAATTTATTGGCTCACACTATGCAACTTTACAAGAGCCTGAAGACCGAGCCTCTGTGGGGCGGAGAGGCCGGGTCCGTATTAGGGAGGTAAGTATCAACTCTCTCGTGAAAAAAGAAATCCGTGATTTCGTTTATTTCACTTCAAGAGTATACTTACCTCCCTAATACTCTTTGATATTGCCAGAATTCGACAGGGAATTCGGCGGGAGGGAGGCGAGGTCAAACGACCAGCTCTTCCCTATGCGCTTTTCTGCATTTAAGGCACTTAAAACCTCTGAAATTGTGAGGAAACACAATCAGGAAAGATTTGAACATCGGCTAACACAAACCGATGGCTGAGAGATGACCATATGTCATATGCGCTTCAACCCCCCCCCCCCCCCCCCCCCTCTTCATGGGAGGAAGACTTAATGACCTCAATGTCCCATAAGCTCTCTACATACAAGTGCCATGTACTATAGGACATTAAACGAAAATGTTACATTTTCGTATACTCTCAATAATGAACCACATAAAACACGTACCATCACCATATTAATAACGAAGGGTCACGTGACATTACAAATAACCATGGACAATGCATACACAAGACTGATCTTGTGGAAGATTACTGCTGTCATCACCTCCCCATTGGTGAAGACTGATGCAGCCCAAAAGTGGATGTTTCCATTGATTAAATGTGAAAAATATAAAAAAAATGAGGATACCTCATCAAAATATGTACATCTAGATTAGCATTTCAAAATCGATAAGGCGAGAGGATTCGAGGTGTCACGGAGATAATGGTCGGTGAAACTTGACTCACAGTGCTACTGAGCTACTGACATAATGTCATCCACAGGTACCCCATTAAATAGGGCAGTGGAAGCCACTACACCTCGGACACTGTGAGCCTTGGCCATGTCAACTTGTTTACCTGTGGCAGATTTATGGCAAAATTGAATACACTCAACAATCCACCTGGAAATGGTGTCCTGTGATGCCCTGCCATGGGGTTCAATATATGACAACCATAACGCTGTTGGGTCCATCCGCCATTCCTGAGTACCTTGTTTGTACCGGATTAATGCTCGGACTGGACACCATAGTTTCGAATTAGGATCATACCTAGTCAAAGCTGGTAAAATTATAGGCTGACCTGGATATTTCAGACTGTTTTTTAGCCATGAAATTTATCCTAGGTAGAAGCCTAAGGCCTTCCTCTGTGACCACAAAACGGTCTGCCTCGGCTGATAAGGCATGAATCTCACTTCTACGCCTAGCCGAGGCCGCAGCAATTAAAAATAGTTTTAACCGTCAACATTTTCGTAGAAATGGAGCTTAGTGGTTCAAAAGGCCTATCAGCTAGCACCTGAAGCACTAGTAATAAACTCCAAGATGGAATCACTGGGGGATTCCTTGGTCTTAGATTGCCCATGCCTTTGATTAAAGTATTTAATGTATTTACTTCATCACTTCCCCTATTAGCCAAGCAAGGCAAAACTGTCATTAAAGCTGACTTATAGCCAGCAATAGAGTAAGCCTTCAGGCTATAGGCATCATACAGGTGACAGAGGAAATCGGCTACTACCTGAATAGATGAATCCATTGGATTAATACATCTTTTTGAGCACCATTCTGCAAATCTGTTGATTTTATAATTATAAGCTCTGGAGGTTGACCCCCCTTCTGGCTTTTGCCATGAACATGGCTGCTTTGCTCAGAAAAGCCCTCCTTAATTCTAGATTCCTTGACAACATCCACGCAGTCAATTGGAACATTGACGGATTGTTGTGAAGGGTCTTGCCCTGGAAGATAATATTGTCCATCAGAGGCAGAGGAACCGGATTGCAGACCAGAAGGTTCAGCAGATCCGTATACCATGATCGGCTTGGCCAATTTTGGGGTGATCTGAAGCACTTGGCATTCCTCCTGTCTGATTTTCTGAAGAATTTTTGGAATCAGGATTGCTGGAGGGAATGCGTATGCATACATTCCCACCCAACTGATAGCTAACGCATCTGTTGCGATAGCGCTCGGATCTGGAATCGGAGAGACGTACGTTGTCATCTTCGCATTTCTCCTCGTTGCGAATAAATTTATGTTGGGTTTCCCCCAGTGGTTGAACAGACAATCCACCACACATTGACTTAGTTGCCATTCCGTAGGTAAAGCACTCATACTTCGGCTCAATGAGTCTGTTAGCAGATTTAACCTTCTCGGAATATGAACTGTTTTCAAGGTAATCCTGTGATCCAGGACCCAGCAAAGCAGTTTCCATGTCATCATACAGACTGGGCGACTTCGTTCCGCCCTGGCGGTTTATGTAAGTCACTACTGTTGAGTTGTGTGATCGAATTAGAACACTCTTGGCCTGAACTTTCTGTAAGAAATGTTCCAGACCCAGGACTACTGCTCGTTATTCCAGTAGATTTATATGTTCTTTTGACTGTTCCAGATTCCAAAGCCCTGATATCGTGGACTCTCCCAGGCAAGCTCCCCACCCCTCCATCGATGCATCTGTATACATCGCTAACTGAGGGTGAGGAGGGGGTAGCAGCATCCTCGCCAGGAGATTCTCTATCTTCAACCACCATTGAAGGTGATGAATTAGAGGCTCCAGCACCGACACGTTTGAGTCCAGTGAACCTGTACTCTGGGTCCATTGCGTCATGAGAAATAACTGGATCGGCCGCCTGCATAAGGCCGCCTGAAGAATGACTGGTTCCAGAGAAACCATCAACCGCAGCATTCTCAGGTAAACCCGTGCCAGGACATGACAACTGTTGCACACTGACTGTATTACTGAGATGAGTATCTGTACCCTCTCCTGAGTAGGATAAACATATAATATCTCCAGATAGAAGAATATTCCCAGGTAAACAAACTTCTGGGATGGAGTTAGCTCTGATTTTTGAAAATTGATTATCCAGCCTAAGTCTGTGAGAGTTTTCAAAACTATCTCCAGATTTGCTGATAAACTTTTCTGGTTGTGTGCTTTTAACAGCCAGTCATCTATGTACGTGTGGACTGCTATGCTTCTCATGCGGAGGTATGCTGTTATCACAAGAACAACCCTGGTGAAGACCCGAGGAGCCGTAGAAATTCTGAAGGGTAATACCCTGAATTCCCACTGTCTGCCCTGGAATGCGAATCTCAGGAAGCGATGGAAACTTCTCGCTATTGGAATGTGGAAATAAGCATCCTTCAAATCTATTGAAGCTGTCCACATTCACTTCTCCAACCCTGCCAACACCGAGTTCAGTCTCCATCTTGAAACTGGGTGTGTCTATAAACTTGTTCAATGGCTTGAGGTTGAGAATTGGTCTCCACCCTCCAGTGCTTTTTGTTACCAGGAACACAGTTGAATAGAAGCCCGGGCAATTTTGCGCCGGTTGAATTGCTCCTTTGAGTATGAAGGAATTTATTTCCTTCTCTATACACAACCGCTGATCTGGATATCTTGGGATTTGAGTCCAGACTGGCACCAGAGACAGTCGTGATGACGGAGCTGTTATCCAGTTGGGATGATACCCGACTGAAAGCCCCCGCAAGACTAAATGGTCCCGAGTCAACCGTTCCCACTCTTGCATGTGGTTGGCCAATCAGCCTCCCACTGGTCCACCTAGGGAGAGAGGTGGACATAAGGAGCGCAGGAGTGGCACTGTCTCCTGGTGCAGATGCACTGGGGTAGCTCTTACTGTGGTAATTACCTTGTCAGGTACGATTACCATGACCAGATCCTCGCGCACCACGGCCCCCACCTCGGTGCACGGCCGACTGCCTGCGCCGGAGTAGCCTGCGCCCCCCCCCCCCCCCCTCGCTGCTGGCCGAAGCGTGCGGCCGTGGCCGGCGCTGTGGTGGCGGCTGGCCTCTGACCTGGCCACCTCGGGCCTGCAGTGGATGATACGCAGGGGGAGCTGCGCGAACGCGCTCTCTGCGGAGCACTTCAAGTTGCTCACGCAATGCCCTCTGGTTATTAACCAGGGTAACTGTCTCCTGGAGATGCTTACATCCCTCACCTCCAAAGAGACCAGGACCCGTCATAGGCATACACAGCAGCCTATTATACAAATCCTGGGATGGGCACAAGTTATCAAGAGCAAACGTGCGCCTTGCCCGGACACTCCTGGTTACAGACCGGGTTAAACAGTCCAAAGCCAAGTTAATTCCATCTTGGATGGCTCTCTGGACAGTCACCGGACTAGGCTGGCGCAATGCGGATGCCGTTACTACCCCCTGTAACAGCTGTGAGACATGCGAAAGCGCTGAGATAGACGCCCTCAAACTCTCTTCCGCATCACGCAATGTGGTGTTAGCCGAACGCAATGCGTTCGAACACAGCGCTCCCGTGTCAGACCGGGAACCTGGCCGCGTATCTTCGCTAAGCGCAGCGAGATCATCCGCGCTTGGCTTAGGCACTACACCGTATCGCTGATATTGATCAGCAATAATACGGCATCGCTTTGCCACCTCGCGAGGGGCCTTCGCTAAATGTCCATGTGCCTTAATGAACGTCTCCGCCGCAGTGAACATATCAACAATATGATAGCTAATGGCAGAGATGGCATAGCGGCAACAGTCGGTTTACCTGCCAGCCACGGGTGCTGGTCCCGATGACTGGCCGACTGATCCACAGCAAGACCTGGCCTGACATTGATTGGCCACTGACAAGCGTCAGACCAGTCCTTATCTGTGGCCACCGGCGAATGATCGACAAGACGAGGGCCTTCGTCATCCTCCTGAGCAATCGCAGGCGTGTGTGGCTGGAGGAACTGATACGCCTGGCAAGCTAGAGAAAGCATGCAGGCCTGAAAGAACAGGCATGCTAAACTGACTGGCTTGACCAGGAGCAGCCGCCGTGGTATTGCGTGGGGAAAATTTTGCCACACCACAGCCCTGGCCAGCACCTGCTACACCATTGGCAAGCCGAGGTATGCGGTAAAACTGGCCATCAGATCCAGCCCGGGACACCTGCGCCATGAACGCTATGGACAATGTCGCCCGTATTCCCCGCGAGGGGTGCACGTACGTCAATGTCCATGGCCACGGCGCCAGAAGGAGAACCCAGCAGATAATCCTCTTCTTCCTGGCCAGAAAGATTAGACTTCAGGTCAGCAAAGAACGCTAAAACGGACTGGCCAGGAAAGGTACCATAGGAGGACCTGGTACCTGCAGGGTGCGGATAATCCTGGCCTGATAAGCAGACACCAGGTTCCAGCGACACCTGTCCATGAACAACCGGCGTGGCAAGCCTGCTGCCAGTGTTCTCATAGTGGATATCGCCCTCTATTAGGGCCACCTCTGAATCATGGATGAAAACTGGAAGGTTCCTAGGTAGTACCGATTCAGAGGCGGAGATTATCTGCTCCAGAGCAGATGAAGAGGACAACGAAAGATTTGGACCAGTAAGCATGCCACGAAGCAACTCTGGGACCAAATCCTTAATTGACCTCTTCATCTCTCCCGTCATCTCAACCCATAATGGACGAGGCCTTCCTCTTACCATTCTTACCAGAAGCCTCTTTCTTACCTTTCCTCTCCTCATCTAGAGCCTTCTCCCTGGTCTGCAACGATAGAAATTCAGACATTAGCTCTACCCCACCCCCACTTTTTACAGATCTGACATTTAAGTAATGGACCACAAGAGCTTCACTGGGAGCATAAGTGTGGGGGGGGGGGGGCGAATCTATCCAAGATAAACCTTCCACATGATGGACAACCAGGCCTCTGAAACAAGCCAGAGGATGAAGACAATGAGTATTACAGTTATTGAATTAGAAACTCAAAACCAAATAAACAAGGAGGAAGGGGCCATAAAGACCCAAGTTAATAATAATAATAATAATAATAATAATAATAATAATAATAATAATAAATCAGCGTTGGACAAAACCTTTTAAAAGATAGTAAGGCGCAAGGCTGATTATGATGCCATAACTTCAAAAAAGAACTTAAAAACGATCCGAAAACAAACATCCAGGTGTAAGGACGAATTGTATTCATATCCAGAACATTCTAACTAGAAAGGATAGTGTATACAGACTATACAAACATCAGAAAACAATGATAAAATGGCAGCAGATTTCATAAATAATTTCAAATATAATTGAAGTGTCTCATATCATAACTAGAGTGTCTTTAGCATAGACAAACCATCTGATCTGATGTACCGGACGCTCCACCAACATTATGACCTCTTAACTCTCTCCAACTTATAGGGGAAGGAAGTGGACCAAGAGGGCAAAGTGAGAAGACCTTCATCCGAGGCCTCCAACTCACTGGGCAAAATTTTTGGTTAGACAAGCTAACAATGTTAGTAGGAAATGGAACCTTGGTGGAGAGAAAAACAAACTCTCTGATGATGTGATGTCCTGAACAATCATAGATAGATACCTGTGGACATAAACACAAAGAGAGATTAGTATTTCATAGCGCCATTTAGAAATAAACCAGTTATTTTAGGCGCTTATCACAATAATCGCGAGTCCTGGAAACAAATTACAACGGGATAAACTCGCTAAAATATAATAGAAGTCACCTGATGAAAAGGTCCTGGGCCCTCCTCCGGAGATACTGCACGTTCAGACATCATTCACAGGTAACTAATCCTTGAAAGATTGTTTCTTATTAAGAAAAACCAGTCAGAAAACTTTGAGCAAAAAAGTTGCATGGGACTCTAAGCTAATAAATTAGCAAAGAGGAAGTACTAGTCGGCGCATGCGCGGTGGTGGGGCTAGTATCTGCCAGACTGTCATCTGACTACCTGCCCAGTAGGGGCACCTAACTTTTTTAATCTGAGGTTTTATTGAGTGAAATAAACGAAATCTAGGATTTCTTTTTTCACGAGAGAGTTGATACTTACCTCCCTAATACTTTTGATATTGCTAAATATTGGCTTTCACTCAATAAACACTCAGATTTAAAACAGTTAGGTGCCCCTACTGGGCAGGGAGTCAGAGCGTAGTCCGGCGGATGCCAGCCCCACCTCCGCGCATGCGCAGACTAGCACTTCCTCTGACTAGATTATTGGCTGACACACATGCAACTATTAAGAGCCTGAAGACCGAGCCTCTGTGGGGTGGAGAGGCCGGGTCCGTATCTAGGGAGGTAAGTATCAACTCTCTCGTGAAAAAAGAAATCCTAGATTTCGTTTATTTCACTTCAAGAGTATACTTACCTCCCTAATACTTTTGATATTGCCAGAATTCGAAAGTGAATCTGGCGGGAGGGAGGCGAGGTCAAAAGACCAGCTCATCCCTATACGCTTTTCTGCGTTTAAGGCACTTAAACTTCTGAAACTGTAAGAAAAAACAGTCAGGATTTGACTAACCATCGGATAACACCACCGATGTATGAGAGATGACCGAATGTCATATGCGCTCCCCCCCCCCCCCTCCTTCCTGGGAGGAAGAGTCGAGTGACCTCAATGTCCTATACGCTCTCTACGTACAAGTGCCATGTACTACAGGACAGAGACGAAAAAGCTCCATTTTCGTAACTCTCAACAATGAACCACACAAATACACAAACCATCACCATATTAATAACGGGTAATCGTGACAATACAATCAACAACGGACAACACATGAACAAGACTGACCTTGTTGAAAATGGCTGCTGACATCATCTTCCCATCGGTAAAGACTGATGCAGGCCCAAAAAAGTGGGTGTTTCCATAAATTAATTGTGATATATATAAGTAATGAGGAAATCACCTCAAAAAATATAAACCGATTTATTTTTTCAAAACCGACAAGGCGAGAGGATTAGAGGTGTCACGGAGATAATGGTCTGTAAAACTTGACTCACAGTGCCACTGAGCCACCGACATAATATCATCCACAGGGACCCCATTAAATAGGGCCGTGGATGTCACTACGCCGCGGACACTGTGAGCCTTGGCCACGTCAACCTGCTTCCCGGTGGCGGATTTATGGCAAAACTGAATGCATTCCACAATCCACCTGGAAATGGTGTCCTTAGAAGCCCTCCCATGGGGTTCAATATATGACAACCATAACGCTGACTGGTCGGTGCGCCATGCCGCCGTACGTTGTTTGTACCGGCGCAGCGCCCGGACGGGACACCATGCTTTAGAATTAGGATCATATCTAGTTAAAGCAGGCAAAATAATAGGTTGACCTGGATATTTCAACGACTGATTTTTAGCCAAGAAATTAATCCTAGGTAGCAGCTTAAGGCCTTCCCCTGAAACCACAAAACGGTCATCCTCGGCTGATAAGGCATGAATCTCACTCCTACGCCTAGCCGAGGCCGCAGCAATTAAAAACACAGTCTTCAGTGTTAATAGTTTCATAGAAATGGAACTAAGTGGTTCAAAAGGCTTATCACCTAGTACTTGAAGCACTAGTGATAAACTCCAAGACGGAATCACAGGAGGATTCCTTGGTCTTAGATTGCCCATGCCTTTAATTAATACATTCAATGTATTTACTTCATCACTTCCCCTCTTAGCCAAGCAAGGAATAACAGACATTAATGCTGACTTATAACCAGCAATAGAGTTAGGCTTGAGGCTATAGGCATCATAGAGGTGACAGAGGAAATCAGCTACTACTTGAATAGATGAATCCATTGGATCAATACATCTTTTTGAGCACCATTCCGCAAATCTGTTGATTTTATAATTATATGCTCTGGAGGTTGACCCCCTCCTGGCTTTGGCCATAAACATGGCTGCTTGCTCAGAAAAGCCCTCCTTAATTCTAGATTCCTTGACAACATCCACGCAGTCAATCTGAACATTGACGGATTGTTGTGAAGGGCCTTGCCCTGGAAGATAATATCGTCCATCAGAGGCAGAGGAACCGGATTGCAGACCAGAAGGTCCAGCAGATCCGTATACCAAGATCGGCTTGGCCAATCCGGGGCGATCAGAAGCACTTGGCATTCCTCCTGTCTGATTTTCTGAAGAATTTTTGGAATCAGGATTGCTGGAGGGAATGCGTATGCATACATTCTCCCCCAGCTGATAGCTAACGCATCTGTTGCGAAAGCGCTTGGATCCGGAATCGGAGAGACGTACGTCGTCATCTTCGCATTCTTCTTCGTTGCGAACAAATCGATGTTGGGTTTCCCCCAATGGTCGAACAGACGATCCGCCACACATTGATTTAGTTGCCATTCCGTGGGTAAAACACTCATCCTTCGGCTCAATGAGTCTGCTAGCAGGTTTAACCTTCCCGGAATATGAACTGCTTTCAAGGTAATCTGGTGATCCAGACACCAACAAAGCAGTTTCCATGTCATCATACAGAGACTGGGCGACTTCGTTCCGCCCTGGCGGTTTATGTAAGTCACAACTGTTGAGTTGTCTGAACGAATAAGAACAATCTTGCCCTGAACTTTCTGTAAGAAATGTTCCAGGCCCAGGACTACTGCTCTTAGCTCCAGTAGATTTATATGTTCCTGTGACTGTTCCAGATTCCAAAGCCCTGATATCGTGGATTCTTCCAGGCAAGCTCCCCAGCCCTCCATCGATGCATCTGTATACACAGTCACCTGAGGGTGGGGAGGGGTTAGCAAAACCCCCGGTAAGAGATTCTCTGTATTCAACCACCATTGCAGGTGGTGAATCAGAGGCGCCAACACTGACACATTCGAGTCCAGCGAACCTGTACTCTGGGTCCATTGTGTCATGAGAAACAACTGTATCGGCCGCCTGCGTAAGGCGGCCTGAGGAATGACTGGTTCCAACGAAACCATCAACCCCAGCATTCTCAAGTAAACCCGTGCCAGGACATGACGACTGTCGCACACTGACTGAATCAACGAGATGAGTATCTGAACTCTCTCCTGAGTAGGATAAACATATCCTGTCTCCAGATCGAAGAACATCCCCAGGTAAACAAACTTCTGGGATGGAGTCAGCTCTGATTTTGGGAAATTGATCATCCAGCCCAAGTCTGTGAGAATTTTCAAAACAATCTCCAGATTGGCGGACAAACTTTCCCGGGTGTGCGCTTTCAACAGCCAGTCGTCTATGTACGTGTGGACTGCTATGCTTCTCCTGCGGAGGTATGCTGTGATCGCAAGAACCACACGGGTGAAAACCCGAGGAGCCGTGGAAATTCCGAAGGGCAACACCCTGAATTCCCACTGTCTGCCCTGGAATGCAAATCTCAGGAAACGACAGAAACTCCTGTGGATGGGGATGTGGAAATAAGCGTCCTTCAAATCTATCGACGCCGTCCACATCCCCCTCTCCAACCCCGCCAACACCGAGCGCACCGTTTCCATCTTGAAACTGGGCGTCTCGATGAACTTGTTCAATGGCTTGAGGTTGAGAATCGGTCTCCACCCACCGGTGCGTTTTGTTACCAAGAACAGGGTTGAATAGAAGCCCGGACACCTTTGTGCCGGCTGAATAGCTCCTTTTTGTACGAGGGAATTTATCTCCTCCTCGATACACAACCTTTGATCTGGATCTCTCGGAATGGGAGTCCAGACTGGCACCAGAGACAGTCGCGACGGCGGGCCTGTCATCCACTCTGGATGATACCCCACGGAAAGCCATCGCAAGACTAAACGGTCCTGAGTTAACCGTTCCCACTCTTGCATGTGGTCGGCTAGCCGGCCTCCCACCGGTCCACCTAGGGACCGCGGTGGACACAAGGCATGCAAGAGCGGCACTGTCTCCGTCGCCATACACACCGGCGTGGTCCTTACCGCGGTAAGCGCCCTGTCAGGAACGATAACCACGCCCAGATCCTCGCGCGACCCGCCCCGCCCCGCGCGCACCTCGGTGCACGGGTGGCTGCCTGGCTGACGGCGGCTGAGGAGCCTGCGCCCCCCTCACTGCTGGCCGAATCGCACGCGGCCGAGGCCGGCGCTGCGACGGCGGCTGGCCTCTGACTTGGCCAACACCACCTCGAGCCTGCAGGGGACGATACGCAGGGGCCGCGGCGCGAACGTTAGCACGACGCAGTACCTCAAACTGTTCGCGCAGCGCCCTCTGGTTATTCACCAGGGTGACCGTCTCCTGGAGGTGGCGACATCCCTCACCTCCAAAAAGACCAGGACCCGTCATAGGCGTACGGAGTAGCCTATTATACAGGTCCTGAGACGGGCACAGATTGTCCAGGGCAAATGTGCGTCTTGCCCTGACACTCCTGGTCACCGCCCGCGTCATACAGTCCAGCGCCAGGTTAATACCATCCTGGATGGTTCGCTGGACCGCGAGCGGGCCTGGCTGGCGCGATGCGGATGCCGTTACTACCCCCTGTAACAGCTGGGAGACGTGGGACAGAGCGGCAATCGAAGCCCTCCCACTCTCCTCCGCATCACGCAACGCGGTATTCGCCGAACGCAACGCGTTCGCGCACAAGACCCCCGCGTCAGAACGGGAGCCTGGCCGCGTATCCTCACCCAAAGCCGCGCGGTCATCCACGCTGGGCTCGGGTACCACACCGTACCGCTGGTAGTCCAGGGGCACGATGCGACAACGCCTGGCCACCTCGCGAGGGGCCTTCGCGAGACGTCCACTCGTGTTAATGGACGCCTCCGCCGCCTTGAACATGTCAACGACATGCTCCGCCAGCGGCAGAGAAGGCATAGCGTTAGCAGTTGGTTTCCCAGCTAACCACGGCGTGTGAACACGGTGGCTAGCCGACTGCTCCACGGGCAGATCAGGCCTAACGCTCACCAACCACTGGCAAGCGTCATACCAATCCTCCTCCGTGGCTAACTGCGAGCGCTCTACAAGACGGGGTCCTTCGTCTTCCTCCTGAGCGCAAGCAGTAGAGCTTGACGGCGGGTACGCTGATACACCTGGCAAGCCAGGGAAAACATGCGGGCCTGACAGCACCGGCATGAGAATATCACTGGTTTGACCAGGAGCAGGCACCGCGGTAGAGCGCGGGGTATATATAGCCCTACCACGGGCCCGGCCAGCACCAGCTACACTCTCGGCAAGCCGAGGTATGCGGTACCGCTGGCCATCAGCAGCGCCCTGGGCCACCACCTGAACCGCGGACCTTACTCCAGGGTGAGTAATACCGTGGAAAAAAGCGCCTGTATACCCCGCGAGGGGTGCACAAACGTCTTCAACCATGTCCACGTCGTCAGACGGCGACCCTAGCAGGTAATCCTCATCACCCTGGTCAGAAAGATTAGACCCCGGGTCAGCAAAGAGAGCTAACCCGGGCTGACCAGGAACGGTGCCATAGGAGGTACTGGCCACCGCGGCGTGCGGATACCCCTGGACTGATAAGCAGCCAGCGGGTTCCAGCGACAACCGTCCACGGTCCCCTATCGGCGCGGCAATAAGCCTGCTGCCAGGGCCGTGGAACGCCCCCTCTAATGGGGCCACCTCTGAATCGTCGGACAACGGAAGCGGACTAAGGAAAATCGATCCAGAGGCGGGGATTACCTGCTCCGAAGCCGATGATGAGGACAATAAAGGATCTGGTCCAGGAAGCATGCCACGAAGCAACCCTGGAACCAAATCTTTTATTGTCCTCTTCATCTCTCCCAACATCTCGGTCCGGAAGGTCTCCATATCCACCGCGGACGAGACCTTCCCCTTACCCTTCCTACTTACAACCTCTCGTTTCCGCTTCTTCTTCCTCTCCTCCACTACCACCTTGTCCGTCGCCTGTAAGCAGCACAAGAATTCGGACATTAACTCGCCCCCCCAGTGCTTACATATGTCACAATTAATCAATGGACCACAAGGGCTACATCGATAACACAGATGCGGCCAGAACTTGACATGCATAAAACGTCCACAGGACGCGCAACCCGGTCCCTGAAACAGGGCAAAGGACAAGGAGTATGAGCAACTAGTTAAGCTTAGAAACTCAATCCAACTCAAGGAGAAGGAAAACGATCATAAAGATCAATATACATCAAAAACCAGCATAGCGCTTGAATTGCTAATAAATACATAGCCAGCTGATTATGACGTCATTAATCCCGTGACAGGAAAAATTCGATCCCAACAAAACATCCAAGTGCAAAGACGAATTGTATGCTGAATGGATAAGTTGACTACACAACCATCAGATACATATAGATAACTCTTGACTGGCAAAAATGTTAATTATCTCCCTTTGATTGTTTACAATAATTAACATCACCACATTATCAATAACTAGATACCTGACACTTTGTATAGACAAACCATCCAACGTGACGAACCGGAAACTCCACCATCTGCACGCCTCTTAACTCTCTCCACCTCATGGGGAAGGAATTGGATCAAGAGGGCAAAGTGAGAAGACCTTTATACCAGGCCTCCAACTCACTGGACATAATTTTTCATTTGGTTAGATAACCTAACAGTGTTAGTAGGAAATGGAACCATGGTGGAGAGAATACTAATTCTCTGGTACTGTGACGTCACAACCTAGCGTCATACAGACCTGTGGACAGAAACAGAAAGAGAAATTAGTCCTAGGTAGCACCGAGTTGACCTAAACCAACTAACTAAGGCGCTTATCACGGTAAACGCGAGTCCCGGAAACACAATACACCGGGAAGAAAACTCGCTAATTTTACTAGAAGTCACCTGATTTAAAGGTCCAACGTCCTCCGGTGGCGAAGTGTATCCTCCCGCCATCCAAATCAGGTCTTATCACTTCCAAAATAACACCAATAAAAACGTTAATGAGCAAGAAAAGCTTATGACTGAAAAACATGTGTGTTCTCTTTGCCAATAATCTAGCAAAGAGGAAGTGCTAGTCTGCGCATGCGCGGAGGTGGGGCTGGCATCCGCCGGACTACGCTCTGACTCCCTGCCCAGTAGGGGCACCTAACTGTTTTAAATCTGAGTGTTTATTGAGTGAAAGCCAATATTTAGCAATATCAAAAGTATTAGGGAGGTAAGTATACTCTTGAAGTGAAAGCTGATATTTAGCAATATCAAAGAGTATTAGGGAGGTAAGTATACTCTTGAAGTGAAATGGGGTTCTGGGACTTGAGGGTTAAAAGCATATAAATTGATTCCAACATCCACGAAAAGTGGCCGGAGTGTAGCTAGAAATGGATCCCTCCATTGTCGACAGGTTTAACTGCATATATCCTTCACTATGGCTTACTTCCTCCATTGGTCAGCAAACTACATGGAACATGAAAACACAGACTGGTGTGCAATGGAGGGAGACATTTCTAGCCATACCCCATCCAGTTATAGTTAAGTTCCGCCGACATTTTGTGTGTGTTGAATCGATTTATAAACTTTGATACACAGAATTCACAGAATCACAATTTCAAGGTAATTGGCCGTATCACTCACCTGGAACATTGGCATTGCATCTAATCTTTATTGAATAAGGGTGATGTAAGCTGTAGCTGTCTATCACAGCAACTGCCTTCAACAGTGTTTGCAAATTGTACACCAGCTTTTCTAATACTGGCTTTGTAACAATTAATCTTTTGACATCAGTGTGATAAGGGTTGAATAGTGTTGCAGAAAACTGTTGCTACATTTGACAGTAACAGATATCATCAGGAATACCATTTTCAAAACGACTACATAATTAATCAAATCTTTTTGAGTCAGTATTTGAATAGAGTACACATACATGTAAGCATGTGTATAATGCCTCTATGCATATGGTGGACTGTCATACTCTATTGTAAATCAGCTAGGTATATATAGAATGATGCTGTGTTCAGCAGCCACATCCTGAGCTGTCAGTTTATATTTTGGTATTTATCAGGCATGGGCCATATATGTCAGCACCAACGTGCAGGGTATTAACTTCATTTCAACCAAGGTAGTGAGAGTTGTGGCTTTAAATTATAATTGTGAATATTTTGGAATTTATTTTACTGAAAGTTGTTGCTTTCTAAGGCAGCAATGACTTTCAGTTCAGTCAAATTATTTTTTACTTAACTTCAACTAACTCTACCTTATAATTACTGCTAACTAAGCTAGGCCATTCAGCCAAATGATTAAAATGATTGTAGAATGCAGTCTAATCTGCTATAAAGTCCTCCTGTATTAATGACAATGTTACGCACTGCCAAACCATTTATCCGATAGTTGCAGCAATGACAAGGGTGAAATCAGCATACCCAACAGCATACCAAACAACCCATACAAAACCAATTTCGGCAAACTTCATCAAATAAAAAAATCCAATGGCTGCCAAACATGCTACATTTTGATTGGGCAATGGTGGACATGGTTTTTTACCTATCAACATCCCTTGAGCAGAGTTTAATGGCCCATAATCCCTAATCATATCTCCCAAATTTTGGCCCGATACATTCAGCAGTTCTGGAGAAGTTATTTTCATGAAAACTAGGCCATCCAAGACGGCCGCCAAACCATTTTGTCAATCAAGTTCCTTTGAACAAACTTGATTCAGCTCTTGCCCGCAATTTTATTTCATGAGGTTTGAATCAATCCACCAAGCTGTTTTGGAGATTTTTAAAGACGTTTCTAAAAACCAACCAAAATCCAAGAAGGTCTGACCAGCTTCCTTTGAACAAACTTGGATTTCTATGCCCTAACGTTGCTTCCTGCAAAATATAATTGAAATTGGCCCAGTGTTTCTTGAGAAGCCGTTTAAACAAAATGTTGACGGACGATACATTCAGCAGTTCTGGAGAAGTAATTTTCATGAAAACTAGGTCATCCAAGATGGCCGCCAAACCATTTTGTCAATCAAGTCCCTTCGAACAAACTTGGTTCAGCTCTTGCCCGCAATGATATTTCATGAGGTCTGAATCAATCCACCAAGCTGTTTTGGAGATTTTTAAAGACGTTTCTAAAAATCAGCCAAAATCCAAGAAGGTCCGACCAGCTTCCTTCGAACAAACTTGGATTTCTATGCCCTAACGTTGCTTCCTGCAAAATATAATTGAAATCGGCTCAGTGTTTCTTGAGAAGCTGTTTAAAGAAAATATTGATGGATGGACGAATGCTGGCCGGATGCCGGACGGGTGCCATGCCATAAGCTCACTTATTCTGGCCAAGTGAGCTAAAAAAAAAAAATGGGCTCCCAAGTCAAATTAGTCTCAAAATATTAAGCAGAATGTTAATAAATCATATATTCATCATCAAAGACATACAATTCGTACACTTTGTGGCAAACTATTCTATTTTCCTGAGAGACTCATGTCAGCTAACATGTGACGTATTTCATAATGACGTCAGACACTTCAGTGACAGATTGGATCCTTCCATTTCTATAGTGTAGCCTATCCAATGATACTATAAAATAGCACACAAATTTCTAAATGACAAAAAATAAATGTTGAACTCACTTTGTCAAAAGCAATGATATGAATATAAGCAGGAGCAATAGCAGAAGTGCAACTCCGAGAAAGATTTCCAGAGGCCGCATAGCAATCATACATTTGGGAAAGCAGCGACCTGCTTGAAACTCCAGATGACGTTCCTGCCTGCTAAGCAATCTCTCAGACTCTTCCAAGTTAGCAAGCTGACTTCGATCTCGTGAAGACATTTGCCTGCCATCTACATACTACAAACAATTATAGTGGATATATTAACCCCTTAAACATTCAAGCTCACCAAACACGTATTCTGCAGCGGTCCAGACCACTAGCTCCTCCATAGGCTCAGAGAGGGTTTACATCATATTTGCATCATCATGCATTATTTTTGTGATATCAATCACTGATTTGGGCCATTACGAGTTGAGCATTATGAAATAATCACTCATGTTCCATATGCGCTTCTTGCACTACATTTGTGACACATGCTGCTTTGTCAAAAATGTCACCAATTTTGCTTATTGCCAGGCAGGCAGGCACGCAGCCATAGAGACAGACAGACAAATATACCAATTTATACGAGCTTGGAGTAAAAATGATTTGCTAAGCTTACAACATTGAGTGGGAAAGACCAAATTAAAAGTCGTTGCTCATTTAATGAAGCATTTATTAATTGTCAAGAGTTCAAGGAAATCTAATTTTTTGCCTTATAAACATACATCTTTAAGCGAAAAGAAAGCTATTTTTGACAATTTTCAACTGGAATGACTGACTTGGTTAGAAGGCCAGTTATTCCAGCTGTAAATTTTAAAAGATCGCCTTCTCAAGGCATGCAAATAAACATTTTAAAAGAATACGGCTAAAGCAATTTTTGAATGGCTTAACCATTATAGGGTTAGAATTCTCGGAAATATTTTGAAACTAAGTTGACTTGGAGCTGTTGCAGCAAAAAATCTCAGTACAATTAGTTTCAAAATATTCAACATCTTGTTTATCACATTGTCTTCAAATTGATATTTAAGGCCTGAAATGCTATTGACTAAGTTCTGATTTGTATTCATGTACCTTGTTTTTTATAGCCTGTATTCTCTCTTCAGTATCATGTCTGTCGCTTGCTACACCATGTATTTCATATTTTGCATTCTGACTCCCTTTAATCAGACCCAGAGGAAATGCGCAAAGACCATAGGCCTGAACATAGAGAAACATGCAGCATTAAGAAAGTTGATACAATAATGCACTGTGTTTATTGATGCAACAGAACAATTACCAAACAAATCACAGGCCTGTAGATGACAAGCTTAACCCTTACGACTCTGATGTCAAAATCTGTCAAAATTTTCAAATTAAATTAAAATATGAACTGGTGTTAATTTTTCAACAAATTTGGTGGAAGATGGTGCTGTCGTAGACAGCAACATCATCCACCAAAATTGTTGAAAAACGTACACCAGTTTCTTTGCTATTAACACAGTAAAATATAGAATATTGACATCAGAGTGGTAAGGGTTACATTTCTACTGGTCACTATAGGTCAAGAAAATCACAATTATTGCTTAGTAAATGTCTGTTTGTATGACAAGAGATTATTTTTAAGGTTTATTACTTGAATGGCTGGCTTTGTTATCAATCCATACATTCCAGCAGTCAAGTTTAAGTCTTCTCTTGGCCTGGACATTTCTCAAGACCACTATATAGACCATCTTTCGCCAGCTTGACACTTAACTCTTGAATTACTAAATTTGGTTAAAATAATCAAAGTATTTCCTTATTGAATGTCCATTTGCAGGGCAAGAGATTATTTTTGAAAATTTACCACTGGAATGGTTAGCTCGGTTACAGAGCCAATCACGGTTACCAAGCCAATCATTTTAGCGGTCAATTTTCAAAAATGGTCTTGTCTTGCAAATTGATATTCCTCAAGTTTTGGCTGGCTTGGTCATGAAAGGGTCAAAGGATTAATAAACAAGTTATTATTTTGAATCAATATCGATGAAGGAATCGACAAGCCTTTGGCTTGTATGACCAACCTGGAAGATCCGTATTGTAGGCAGAAATATGAAAAATATAAAAACCTAGGATGGAAATGCGAATATTTCAGTACAAATGATGGAAATCTAAGTTAAAAACAAATTCAAGATGCCAACTGACTTGGTTGACCGATCATACTGAAGAGGAAACTATATTTTGCAAGACCCAAAATGTATATCTCATCATTTCATTGTCAAAATCCACAAACTAATGGAAGCTTGATTTTTACTAGTTAAAGGCGGCCATTGAACAAACACGAATGACTACATAATCATATTTCCCAAATTTCAGCCCGATAGATGATGGTTCTTGAGACTCATGTCAATCGGGCAAGCAGTTTTTTAAAAGAAATTTAAAGGTATTTCTAAAAGTCCCACAAAATCCCATAAATCGACCAATCCGCTTCATTTGAACAATCTTATCTCTCAATCTGATTTGAAAGTGTCAAATCTGTATTTGGCACCAACGAAAACATATACAAACAAACAAGTTTGGTTCAGTTCAACTCTTGCCTAGATTAAGGCCGTGTTCTCACTAGAGACTTAATCCGGAATAATGCCATACTGAAGTATGGCATTATTCCCGATTAACTCTCTAGTGAGAACACGGCCTAAGCTTCATATCAACTGGCCAAGTGGTTACAGAGATGTTTAAGTACATTTATAATCAAAGGTCTAGATTTCGATTCTACGTGGTGTTTTTGAAAAACTAACGTTCTTCTAATTTTTGGCGCAAAATAAATTTAACTAAAGTATGTACAAAATCTGAAAATCATTTTCATTACGAGATGGAGACTGGATGCAATGATGGTATAGAACCAATCTGTAGTTTTAATGAGATCAGATAACTGGGATAATCCCTTGATGAATTAAATGTCAATTGACAAAATAACATTCTTCTAATTCTTGGTGCATGTTGAATGCAATATGGGTCATGAAGTCGAACAATCATACTCATTGTGCATAGGGCTCACGAAAATTAGTACAAAATTCAAGATGGCTATGGATCAAATCGAATAATTAGCCTCCTTTGAACAATTTTGAGTCTCTGTACCCTAAGGATAATTCCTGACAAATTTGGTTTAAATCTGCCCATTGGTCTTTGAGAAAAAATCATTTTAATGAAAAGTTGACGGACAGTCAATGGGCAGATTAGATCATTGAAATTATCACACAGATGGCTTAGAATTTACAGTCCTATTCATATAAAGCATATTCATTTTGAAAACAATGTTGCTGTTAATGATTACTGTCTAAGACTCATAATGTGGAATCAGACTTTCTTCTACTGACTAAGCAATTAACCATCAGGATTATACTGGATTATAGTACTCACTCCATAAAATATGAAGGCCATCATGCCGATTAGACTCAAACAACTAATGACAAAGGACAGAGCATCCTCACCATCTGAAATAGAAATCTAGCGTTACAAAATAATGATACAGGTATCAGTCTATGAAAAACAGCAACGTTCAACAAATCTTAAAACCGGTCACTATAGATGACAGATGAGAAACAAATCCCCATTACATTATAAGCTTACACATGTGAGCTAAAAATGAGAGCAAATCTTCAGTATTTAGATTGAATATTACGTTACTATGTGATCTAATTAATTCAGCTCATTTCAAGTTTGATTAATTCAGCTACGGTTTTGAATATTTTAAACTAATTTAAATGGAACCTATTGCTGCCTATGGCGTCACTACATTCCAGTCAGATGGGTTACAAATATTCATGAGAACTTTTCATGCAAGGTGAAGAGGTTATTATACAGGTATGTAAGGTCTGCTAACTAGGCTTAACGTATGATACAAATTTAATATCTATGGAGATATAGAGACATAGCATAAGATTACTTAAAGAGTAATCTTATGTAATATAGAGACTCCTGTGCCCAAGCAATAGACATTTCCACTTTATTCATCCATCCTATGACGTTATAATTAACTACATGACGTGTACACGATGTCATGAATGACGTAGATAAGTTGTTGTACAAATTGTATGTCTTTACTACTTAATAAATATTCTGTTAAATATTTTGAAACTAATTTGACTAGGCATTGTTGTTGTTGCTGTCATAGGCCTTAGAATTCGCCTTACTCGGAGCCAGCAAATACAGAGCCAGGAGAGGATGTCATTGCATAAATCTGCTAAGCGTGCTATGAGGTGACCTCAAGAAAGCAGGATTAGGTACACTCAAGTCAAGAATGGACCTGAGGAAGCTACATGTAAGGATTTTGGCTGAGGACAAGACACAGTGGGCAAAAGCGAAGGACTGATTGCAGCTGTAGGATGTTTCTACTACTACAGCCGTAGAATACAGTAATCATACATACATGCATAGGCAGCAACATATGGCAGAAACTGCACTCAGTCAAATTAGTTACAAATATTCAACAGCTTGCCTGTATAGTTTTCAGAAAATTGATAGTTAAGGCATCCAGGGATCGATCAATCCCAACATGACGAGGTGTGGGTCGAGCTTAGCTAGTGATGGGCGGGGTATAGCTAAAACTGCAAAGGTTCATTGTCATAATTTCAGTATTACACCTCGCCCACATGGGATTATAACCACATGGCCCTAGAAGACTAAAGGCTACATTAAGTACCAGGGACAGATCTGGCTTTTGCTTAGAGATTAGTCAAATACCAGTTTCGTTATAGTCCAGTAGAAATTGACATGGACCCAGACATTTTAGTAAACAGTCCAATTTTTGTTTTAATTACATCAGCATGACCTAAAATAGCTGGCAGAAAAATTCTCAAAAATCCGCACTTGGGGAAATATGTTTTTAAGGCAAATTAAAAATGGCCGTCAAAATGCGGGTTAAAATTCAGGGAATATGACAGTTAGATAGACCTGACAATTCTCGGCAGGCTTACCAAAGAAAATTACTTTAAACTAATGATAAACTGTGAGATAAATACAAACTAAGCAACCTTTATATGTAAATCTCTCAAAAACCTCTCAATAAACTTAGGAAATACAATGAAACCATACATAACGGATGATTCATACTTCATCATAGTTTGAGCTGTTTTGGCAGTGACCTTCGCATTTACAGTGAATGCTACAGGCAATGCCTTTCTTGGAGCAGCTACATGATACACATAAACGTGTACTGCTAATACACTGACATCGTATATCTATAAGTAGCGCCGGTGGTGCTGGTGCATTGTCGGTGATGATTGAGGACACTGCTCCATCTTCTACCTTATATCCATATTCTTCCTTCTTCAACACAGTTTTTAGGCATGTACTGACTTGGTGATGTACACAAAGGCTATGAAGATATGCTGCTCTACAGGTGGGTGGCATGCGCTCAACCGGAACATGCTTAGAAGAAATGGCATTCAGGTATCTGAGATTGTCTAACCCCTGACTTTTCGACCCTCCACTGTACAAAGCTTTAATGAATTTTTCTCCAATTACATGTACATCTTCCTTTGATGTGGAGATGTCACCAAATATAACTACACCCTCTCGCAACTTCGGTGAAGACTGAAGCCTTTTAAGTTGCTTTACCTTGCCCACGCCATACAAAGCTGATGTAGTATCACAACCAGACATACTGTGGGCAAATGGCATACACATGCACAGCTCTCTACCTAAAATATCTTTAGCCACTGTAATGCATATCTTTTGTTTCCTAGTTTGTAGGAAGATATTTGAAGACATGCTTGCATGATAGAGTAGCAGAATCAAATATCCGTATCATCGGCAACAACTATCATGGGTCGCTCTGGTTGTGACAGTTCTAATGCCTTTCTTATGATCACAACATCAGCATCACCTTCATCTCCAGCATGCTCTACCTCAACACCTGCATTTGTTAAATGTTCTGCCAACAAATTTATGGTGCTCTACTTATTGTGTGTGTTTGACAAAAATCCAGCCTTGTTTTCTGGAACAGATGTGTTGTTTTGAACCACCACATCAGGGAAATCTGGTTGATTAACTCGCCGCCTCTTCTGTTCTTGGTCCTTTGTTGTTGGTGCATTATAGCTATCAAAGATTACGCATATCGGCACTCCAACCACTCTACAATGTATAACCGCAGACACAAATGAGCTATATACAGTTTCCATCTTCCCGATCTTTGACCAACCTATCCGATGTAAAAGTGCACAACCATCAAAAACTCGTGCTGCTGGCTCTGGGATCAGTTGCTGTACAATCGCAGTGTCCATGTCAACTATGTACTTTGCCAGTTGTGACTTTTAGGATTTCCTCATAGTATCATCATCGTGGAAAAGGGCTGGACATACTGTGGCAAGTTCATATTCAAATATACTTTTATCTAGAGGGCCGGAAACATAGGCGCTAGACATTAAGCGATGGTAGAGTTCTTGAGAAGACATATGAACGTTTTCGCTTCCAACTTTGACCACCTTTCGCATGACAGCAAAAGTCACAGCTTGGTCTGTTCTCTTTAGGATAATATCACTAAACTTTCTTTCATTTAACTTCTCGTGAATTAAACGAAATCAAGGATTTCTTTTTTCACGAGAGAGTTGATACTTACCTCCCTAATACTTCTGATATTGCTAAATATTGGCTTTCACTCAATAAACACTCAGATTAAAACAGTTAGGTGCCCCTACTGGGCAGGGAGTCAGAGCGTAGTCTGGCGGATGCCAGCCCCACCACCGCGCATGCGCAGACTAGCACTTCCTCTGACTAATTTATTGGCTGATACACATGCAACTATAAAGAGCCTGAAGACCGAGCCTCTGTGGGGTGGAGAGGCCGGGTCCGTATCTAGGGAGGTAAGTATCAACTCTCTCGTGAAAAAAGAAATCCTTGATTTCGTTTATTTCACATCAAGAGTATACTTACCTCCCTAATACTTTTGATATTGCCAGAATTCGACAGTGAATTCGGCGGGAGGGAGGCGAGGTCAAAAGACCAGCTCATCCCTATACGCTTTTCTGCGTTTAAGGCACTTAAACTTCTGAAACTGTATGAAAAAACAGTCAGGATTTGACTAACCATCGGATAACACCCCCGATGTATGAGAGATGACCGAATGTCATATGCGCTCCCCCCCCCCTCCTTCCTAGGAGGAAGAGTCGAATGACCTCAATGTCCTATACGCTCTCTACGTACAAGTGCCATGTACTACAGGACAGAGACGAAAAAACTCCATTTTCGTATACTCTCAACAATGAACCACATAAATACACAAAACCATCATCATATAAATAACGGGTAACGTGACAAGACAATCAACAATGGACAACACATACACAAGACTGACCTTGTTGAAATGGCTGCTGACATCCTCTTCCCATTGGTGAAGATCGATGCAGTCCCAAATTAGTGGTTGTTTCCATAAATTAATTGTGAAATATATAAGTAATGAGGAAACCCCATCAAAAATATATATGCCTAGTTATTTTTTCAAAATCGACAAGGCGAGAGGATTAGAGGTGTCACGGAGATAATGGTCTGTAAAACTTGACTCACAGTGCCACTGAGCCACCGACATAATATCATCCACAGGGACCCCATTAAATAGGGCAGTGGATGTCACTACGCCGCGGACACTGTGAGCCTTGGCCACGTCAACCTGCTTCCCGGTGGCGGATTTATGGCAAAACTGAATGCATTCTACAATCCACCTGGAAATGGTGTCCTTAGAAGCCCTGCCATGGGGCTCAATATATGACAACCATAACGCTGACTGGTCGGTGCGCCACTCCGCCGTACGTTGTTTGTACCGGCAAAGCGCCCGGACAGGACACCATGCTTTAGAATTAGGATCATATCTAGTTAAAGCAGGCAAAATAATAGGTTGACCTGGATATTTCAACGACTGATTTTTAGCCAAGAAATTAATCCTAGGTAGCAGCTTAAGGCCTTCCCCTGAAACCACAAAACGGTCATCCTCGGCTGATAAGGCATGAATCTCACTCCTACGCCTAGCCGAGGCCGCAGCAATTAAAAACACAGTCTTCAGTGTTAATAGTTTCATCGAAATGGAACTAAGTGGTTCAAACGGCTTATTACCTAGTACTTGAAGCACTAGCGATAAACTCCAAGACGGAATCACCGGTGGATTCCTTGGTCTTAGATTGCCCATGCCTTTAATTAATACATTTAATGTATTCACTTCATCACTTCCCCTCTTAGCCAAGCAAGGAATAACAGACATTAAAGCTGACTTATAACCAGCAATAGAGTTAGGCTTGAGGCTATAGGCATCATAGAGGTGACAGAGGAAATCAGCTACTACCTGAATAGATGCATCCATTGGATCAATACATCTTTTTGAGCACCATTCTGCAAATCTGTTGATTTTATAATTATATGCTCTGGAGGTTGACCCCCTCCTGGCTTTGGCCATAAACATGGCTGCTTGCTCAGAAAAGCCCTCCTTAATTCTAGATTCCTTGACAACATCCACGCAGTCAATCTGAACATTGACGGATTGTTGTGAAGGGCCTTGCCCTGGAAGATAATATCGTCCATCAGAGGCAGAGGAACCGGATTGCAGACCAGAAGGTCCAGCAGATCCGTATACCATGATCGGCTTGGCCAATCCGGGGCGATCAGAAGCACTTGGCATTCCTCTTGTCTGATTTTCTGAAGAATTTTTGGAATCAGGATTGCTGGAGGGAATGCGTATGCATACATTCTCCCCCAGCTGATAGCTAACGCATCTGTTGCGAAAGCGCTTGGATCCGGAATCGGAGAGACGTACGTCGTCATCTTCGCATTCTTCTTCATTGCGAACAAATCGATGTTGGGTTCCCCCAATGGTCGAACAGACGATCCGCCACACATTGATTTAGTTGCCATTCCGTGGGTAAAACACTCATCCTTCGGCTCAATGAGTCTGCTAGCAGGTTTAACCTTCCCGGAATATGAACTGCTTTCAAGGTAATCTGGTGATCCAGACACCAACAAAGCAGTCTCCATGTCATCATACAGAGACTGGGCGACTTCGTTCCGCCCTGGCGGTTTATGTAAGTCACAACTGTTGAGTTGTCTGAACGAATAAGAACAATCTTGCCCTGAACTTTCTGTAAGAAATGTTCCAGGCCCAGGACTACTGCTCTTAGCTCCAGTAGATTTATATGTTCCTTTGACTGTTCCAGATTCCACAGCCCTCCATCGATGCATCTGTATACACAGTCACCTGAGGGTGGGGAGGGGTTAGCATAACCCCCACCAAGAGATTCTCTGTGTCCAACCACCATTGCAGGTGATGAATCAGAGGCGCCAACACTGACACATTCGAGTCCAGCGAACCTGTACTCTGGGTCCATTGTGTCATGAGAAATAACTGGATCGGCCGCCTGCGTAAGGCGGCCTGAGGAATGACTGGTTCCAATGAAACCATCAACCCCAGCATTCTCAAGTAAACCCGTGCCAGGACATGACGACTGTCGCACACTGACTGAATTAATGAGATGAGTTTCTGAACTCTCTCCTGAGTAGGATAAACATATCCTGTCTCTAGATCGAAGAACATCCCCAGGTAAACAAACTTCTGGGATGGAGTCAGCTCTGATTTTGGGAAATTGATCATCCAGCCTAAGTCTGTGAGAGTTTTCAAAACAATCTCCAGACTGGCCGACAAACTTTCCCAGGTGTGCGCTTTAAACAGCCAGTCGTCTATGTACATGTGGACTGCTATGCTTCTCCTGCGGAGGTATGCGGTGATCGCAAGAACCACACGGGTGAAAACCCGAGGAGCCGTGGAAATTCCGAAGGGTAGTACCCTGAATTCCCACTGTCTGCCCTGGAATGCAAATCTCAGGAAGCGACGGAAACTCCTGTGTATGGGGATGTGGAAATAAGCGTCCTTCAAATCTATCGACGCTGTCCACATTCCCCTCTCTAACCCCGCCAACACCGAGCGCACAGTCTCCATCTTGAAACTGGGCGTCTCTATGAACTTGTTCAATGGCTTGAGGTTGAGAATTGGTCTCCACCCTCCGGTGTTCTTTGTTACTAAGAACAGGGTTGAATAGAAGCCCGGACACCTCTGTGCCGGCTGAATAGCTCCTTTTTGTATGAGGGAATTTATTTCCTCCTCGATACACAACCTTTGATCTGGATCTCTCGGATTTGGAGTCCAGATCGGCACTAGAGACAGTCGCGATGGCGGGCCTGTCATCCAATCGGGATGATACCCGACTGAAAGCCATCGCAAGACTAAACGGTCCTGAGTTAACCGTTCCCACTCTTGCATGTGGTCGGCTAATCGGCCTCCCATCGGTCCACCTAGGGATAGAGGTGGACATAAGGAGTGCAAGAGCGGCACTGTCTCCTTTGCCAGAAACACCGGCGCTGTTCTCATCAGGAACGATTACCCCGCCCAGATCCTCGCGCGCCACGACCAGCACCGCGCGCACCACGGTGCGCGGGCGGCTGCCTGGCTGACTGCGCCTGAGGAGCCTGCGCCCCCCTCGCTGCTGGCCGAATCGCACGCGGCCGAGGCCGGCGCTGCGATGGTGGTTGGCCTCTGACCTGGCCACTACCACCTCGAGCCTGCAGGGGACGATACGCAGGGGGTGCGGCGCGAACGTTGGCACGACGAAGCACCTCAAACTGTTCGCGCAGCGCCCTCTGGTTATTGACCAGAGTAACCGTCTCCTGGAGGTGTCTACATCCCTCACCTCCAAAGAGACCAGGACCTGTCATAGGCGTACGTAGTAGCCTATTGTAGAGGTCCTGGGACGGGCACAGATTATCCAAGGCAAAAGTGCGCCTTGCCCGGACACTCCTGGTCACCGCCCGCGTCATACAGTCCAGAGCCAGGTTGATACCATCCTGGATGGCTCGCTGGACTGTGACCGGACTTGGCTGGCGCGATGCGGATGCTGTTACTACCCCTTGTAACAGCTGGGAGACGTGGGACAGAGCGGCAATCGAAGCCCTCCCACTCTCCTCCGCATCACGCAACGCGGCATTTGCCGAACGCAACGCGTTCGAGCACAAGACTCCCGTGTCAGAACGGGAGCCTGGCCGCGCATCCTCACCCAAAGCCGCGCGGTCATCCACGCTCGGCTTTGGTACCACACCGTACCGCTGGTAGTCCCGGGGCACGATGCGGCAACGCCTGGCCACCTCGCGCGGGGCCTTAGCGAGACGTCCACTCGACTTAATGGACGTCTCCGCCGCCTCGAACATGTCAACGACCTGTGTTCACGCTGGCTAGCCGACTGCTCCACGGGCAGATCTGGTCTAACACTCACCAGCCACTGGCAAGCGTCAGACCAATCCTCCTCCGTGGCTAGTTGCGAGCGCTCTACAAGACGGGGGCCTTCGTCTTCCTCCTGAGTGCAAGCAACAGAGCTTGACGGCGGATACGCTGATATCCCTGGCAAGCCAGGGAAAGCATGCGGGCCTGATAATACCGGCATGCTAATCTCACTGGCTTGACCAGGAGCAGGCGCCGTGGTAGAGCGCGGGGCATATACCGCCCCACCACGGCCCCGGCCAGCACCAGCTACACTCTCGGCAAGCCGAGGTATGCGGTACCGCTGGCCTTCAGCGCCCAGGGCCACAGTCTGAACCGTGGATTCTACCCCTGGGAGAGTAGAACCGTGGAAAAAGGCGCCTGTATTCCCCGCGAGGGGTGCACAAACGTCATATTCCATGGCCACGTCTTCAGACGGCGACCCCAACAGGTAATCATCATCCTCCTGGCCAGAAAGATTAGACTCCGGGTCAGCAAAGAGAGCTAACCCGGACTGGCCAGGGAAGGTGCCATACGAGGTACTGGCAGCCGTGGTGTGCGGATACCCCTGGACTGATGAGCAGCCCGCGGGTTCCAGCGACGACCGTCCACGGTCCCTATTGGGCGCGGCAATAAGCCTGCTGCCAGGGCCGTGGAACACCCCCTCTAATGGGGCCACCTCTGAATCTTCAAACAACGGAAGCGTACTAAGGAACGTTGATTCAGAGGTGGGGATTACCTGCTCCGAAGCAGATGATGAGGTCAATAAAGGATTTGGTCCAGGAAGCATGCCACGAAGCAACTCTGGAACCAAATCCTTGATTGTCCTCCTCATCTCTCCCAACATCTCGGTCCGGAAGGCCTCCATGTCCACCGCGGACGAGGCCTTCCTCTTACCCTTCTTACTTACGACCTCTTTTTTCAGCTTCTTTTTCTCCTCCTCCAACTTGTCCTTCGCCTGCAAGCACAAGAATTCGGACATTAGCTCGCCCCCCCAGTGCTTACATATCTCGCAATTAAGCAAGGGACCACAGGGGCTACACTGAAAACATAGATGAGGGCCAAACTTGTCCCTCAAAAATCGTCCACAGGACGCACAACCAGGTCTCTGAAAAAGGCCAAAGGACGAGGAGTATGAGCAAACTAGTTAAGCTTAGAAAACTCACCAACTCAAGAGAAGAAAAAATGATCATAAAGATCATAATTTTTATCAGAAACCAGCTTCGGACAACTTTAATTGTAAATAAAGAGCAAGACTGATTATGACGTCATTAATCCTATGACAGGAAAAAATCGATCCACAACAAACATCCCAGTGCAAGGACGAATTGTATCTCTAACCAGAACATGTGCAGAATGGACATTTCGACTACACAAGCATCAGATAAATACTGATAACAATGGCAAATAGTGTTAATTATCTCCCTTTCTCATATCAATAATTAATACCTGACACCTTGTCTAGACAAACCATCCAACCTGATGAACTGGAGCACTCCACCACTGAACGCCTCTTAACTCTCTCCACCTCAAGGGGAAGGAATTGGATCAAGAGGGCAAAGTGAGAAGACCTTTATAATAGGCCTCCAACTCACTGGGCATAGAATTTTTGGTTAGATAACCTAACAGTATTAGTAGGAAATGGAACCATGGTGGAGAGACACAAACCCTCTGCTGATGTCATGTCCTTATTTCTCCTTCACACAGACCTGTGGACATAAACACAAAGAGAGATTAGTCTTATATAGCACCTAGTTGAAAAAAATCAACTAATTAAGGCGCTTATCACGTTTAGCGCGAGTCCCGGAAACACATTACAACGGGACAAAACTCGCTAATTTTACTAGAAGTCACCTGATTTAAAGGTCCAAGGCCCTCCTGTGGTGAAGTCACTCTCTCAGCCATCTTTGTCAGGTAAAAACGACTATTTAAAAGTCTTAAAAAGCTTTGAAAAGCGTATAGAAAGATCTTATCATGAAAGCATGTGTTGTCTCTCAGCCAATAAATTAGCAAAGAGGTAGTGCTAGTCTGCGCATGCGCGGTGGTGGGGCTGGCATCCGCCAGACTACGCTCTGACTCCCTGCCCAGTAGGGGCACCTAACTGTTTTAATCTGAGTGTTTATTGAGTGAAAGCCAATATTTAGCAATATCAAAAGTATTAGGGAGGTAAGTATACTCTTGATGTGAAATTTCACGATGATCTGCAATTAATCCTGTAGCAATGTTTCTCAACCGATGCTCATTAACAGTGAAAGGATTGTGTTCCATAAGAAACAATTTAAGCTTCCTCGTCTTCTAGATCGCGTTTCATGTGTGCTGGGTGAATTTCCCTATGCTGTTCTGACCATGTTCCCGTGAATGTGTCAGTCAATGATCGCAGAGCATGTGTGTACTGTGCTATGATATGTGCTGTGAGGAGCCATTTTGTTCTAGCAAAATCCTTGTGTGTTATGTTGATCAACCCCCGAGTTTTTCCAGCTCTCATAAGGCACTGCTCAATGGTCATATCCGACCGTGTACCACTCCAATACACTTTTTCATTTCTACGGACAGTAAAGTATCCTTCGTGCATGGGCCCGTCAAGGCAGGAGCATAGTTCAGGTGAATCTTGAAGATAAAGGCGACAACATTTCATGTAATTGTTATGCCCAGTGCAGCAAAGAATGGCAACATTAGCTGTGTAGCTTTCAGATGGAGTCGCCAGTCACCAGTACGTTCAGCTCTGATGAACGACCTTACAATTGCTACAAAGTCCATGAATAAAGACCATAATTTGCCTGTTCTGGGCTTTTCTATATTTTTCCTCAAATCACAAACTTGCTTACATAGATTTTGCAAATGTTCATTGTTACAAACATCATTTGGTGAGATATCATGTGACATGAGTTCATTACATAGATTGTGTAGCAGTGACCACATGTCATCTGTTGCCATATGGTTCTGAGTTTCATGTGTTGTAGCAATTTCGTCTTTGGTTGGCTGTTCATATGATGAGCTATAACTATCATCATCAACGTCGCTGTCTTCATCTTGCAACTCGGAGAGTACAGATTCATCAAATGTGTTACATGAGATGTTGTCAGCTGTACTGTCGTTAAAAAATCCATCATCTTGTGGTTCAATTAACAGAAGATATGCAATGCAGCATCTGTCATGAGACATGCCCTCAGTGTCTTTGTGTAGGCTTTTCCCTCCATCATTTTGGGGAGAGAGTTCCTAGCGTAGACAGTTGCCCACAAATCATCTCGCCCACTCTCCTCCATGATCTTACAGCCAGCGCCAAGAAAAGACATTAGTTGGTGGAAACCACCCAGACGTATGTACATATTCGCAAACTGGATGGAGTTGTCTTGCTTAATTTTGTAGCTTTTCAAGTACAACGGTTGGTCAAATGTTATGGTTGCACAACACATCCCTGCTTTTCTGGCTTGTGACCGCACAAACATCATAGTACTATAAATAGCTTCATTTGTTCCTGGATTCAAAGGAACCATGGGGTTGTAAACTATTGCTGTACAGTGGAAATTGTCAACTGTATTTACTTCAGACATAAAGCCCTGCCAGTTTGGAGGAATAAGAATGCTTACTAAATTATACATGTTTTTTCGTATTTCACATGTCATGTTATAAGGGTTAAAAAACATGTTTCCCCAAGTGAGAATTAGTGAGAATTTTCTGTATGCACTTAGGACAGTCATATGAAGAATCTGACACCAAAATGTGGATGTTAACTAAAATGTCCGGGTTCACCTATTTTCTCGTCAATTTCTACTGGTCTATTAGCCAAATAGTAAATATTTTACCCAGATTTTTTAATTCAATGTCACTTATGAACATGTTTTCAGTTAGTCATCATCAGTTAATGCTATCAATTTTACAGTCCATATATACAATAGGGTCTTATTATATAAGAAATGTGTTGAATATTTTGAAGCTAATATGACTGAAAACTGTTCCTGCATTAGGCAGCAACAGCTTTCAGTCATTAGTTTCAGAATATGCAACAATGTAAACTACAATTTTTGCCTTGCAATTGCAACGCTGGAATTAGCCAGGATTCAGAAAAATCAAGAAAATAAAATTAATTTTAATCAATAGACAACGATTTAGCCAATTCTGCTTTTCATTAGTCAGATTTCAGTTTTAATAGCATTTGGCTAATTTGCTAGTGGGTAGATTGGTCCCTCAGTTCTAGTTTTATAGTACATTATAGTATTCTCTTGGCCTGAAAATAAACGAAATCTAGGATTTCTTTTTTCACGAGAGAGTTGATACTTACCTCCCTAATACTTTTGATATTGCTAAATATTGGCTTTCACTCAATAAACACTCAGATTAAAACAGTTAGGTGCCCCTACTGGGCAGGGAGTCAGAGCGTAGTCTGGCGGATGCCAGCCCCACCACCGCGCATGCGCAGACTAGCACTTCCTCTGACTAGATTATTGGCTGACACACATGCAACTATTAAGAGCCTGAAGACCGAGCCTCTGTGGGGTGGAGAGGCCGGGTCCGTATCTAGGGAGGTAAGTATCAACTCTCTCGTGAAAAAAGAAATCCTAGATTTCGTTTATTTCACTTCAAGAGTATACTTACCTCCCTAATACTTTTGATATTGCCAGAATTCGAAAGTGAATCTGGCGGGAGGGAGGCGAGGTCAAAAGACCAGCTCATCCCTATACGCTTTTCTGCGTTTAAGGCACTTAAACTTCTGAAACTGTAAGAAAAAACAGTCAGGATTTGACTAACCATCGGATAACACCACCGATGTATGAGAGATGACCGAATGTCATATGCGCTCCCCCCCCCCCCCCCTCCTTCCTGGGAGGAAGAGTCGACTGACCTCAATGTCCTATACGCTCTCTACGTACAAGTGCCATGTACTACAGGACAGAGACGAAAAAGCTCCATTTTCGTAACTCTCAACAATGAACCACACAAATACACAAACCATCACCATATTAATAACGGGTAATCGTGACAATACAATCAACAACGGACAACACATGAACAAGACTGACCTTGTTGAAAATGGCTGCTGACATCATCTTCCCATTGGTAAAGACTGATGCAGGCCCAAAAAAGTGGGTGTTTCCATAAATTAATTGTGAAATATATAAGTAATGAGGAAAAAACCTCCTCAAAAAATATAAACCGAGTTATTTTTTCAAAATCGACATGGCGAGAGGATTAGAGGTGTCACGGAGATAATGGTCTGTAAAACTTGACTCACAGTGCCACTGAGCCACCGACATAATATCATCCACAGGGACCCCATTAAATAGGGCAGTGGATGTCACTACGCCGCGGACACTGTGAGCCTTGGCCACGTCAACCTGCTTCCCGGTGGCGGATTTATGGCAAAACTGAATGCATTCAACAATCCACCTGGAAATGGTGTCCTTAGAAGCCCTGCCATGGGGTTCAATATATGACAACCATAACGCTGACTGGTCGGTGCGCCACTCCGCCGTACGTTGTTTGTACCGGCGCAGCGCCCGGACGGGACACCATGCTTTAGAATTAGGATCATATCTAGTTAAAGCAGGCAAAATAATAGGTTGACCTGGATATTTCAACGACTGATTTTTAGCCAAGAAATTAATCCTAGGTAGCAGCTTAAGGCCTTCCCCTGAAACCACAAAACGGTCATCCTCGGCTGATAAGGCATGAATTTCACTCCTACGCCTAGCCGAGGCCGCAGCAATTAAAAACACAGTCTTCAGTGTTAATAGTTTCATAGAAATGGAACTAAGTGGTTCAAAAGGCTTATCACCTAGTACTTGAAGCACTAGCGATAAACTCCAAGACGGAATCACCGGTGGATTCCTTGGTCTTAGATTGCCCATGCCTTTAATTAATACATTTAATGTATTTACTTCATCACTTCCCCTCTTAGCCAAGCAAGGAATAACAGACATTAATGCTGACTTATAACCAGCAATAGAGTTAGGCTTGAGGCTATAGGCATCATAGAGGTGACAGAGGAAATCAGCTACTACTTGAATAGATGAATCCATTGGATCAATACATCTTTTTGAGCACCATTCTGCAAATCTGTTGATTTTATAATTATATGCTCTGGAGGTTGACCCCCTCCTGGCTTTGGCCATAAACATGGCTGCTTGCTCAGAAAAGCCCTCCTTAATTCTAGATTCCTTGACAACATCCACGCAGTCAATCTGAACATTGACGGATTGTTGTGAAGGACCTTGCCCTGGAAGATAATATCGTCCATCAGAGGCAGAGGAACCGGATTGCAGACCAGAAGGTCCAGCAGATCCGTATACCATGATCGGCTTGGCCAATCCGGGGCGATCAGAAGCACTTGGCATTCCTCTTGTCTGATTTTCTGAAGAATTTTTGGAATCAGGATTGCTGGAGGGAATGCGTATGCATACATTCTCCCCCAGCTGATAGCTAACGCATCTGTTGCGAAAGCGCTTGGATCCGGAATCGGAGAGACGTACGTCGTCATCTTCGCATTCTTCTTCGTTGCGAACAAATCGATGTTGGGTTTCCCCCAATGGTCGAACAGACGATCCGCCACACATTGATTTAGTTGCCATTCCGTGGGTAAAACACTCATCCTTCGGCTCAATGAGTCTGCTAGCAGGTTTAACCTTCCCGGAATATGAACTGCTTTCAAGGTAATCTGGTGATCCAGACACCAACAAAGCAGTCTCCATGTCATCATACAGAGACTGGGCGACTTCGTTCCGCCCTGGCGGTTTATGTAAGTCACAACTGTTGAGTTGTCTGAACGAATGAGAACAATCTTGCCCTGAACTTCCTGTAAGAAATGTTCCAGGCCCAGGACTACTGCTCTTAGCTCCAGTAGATTTATATGTTCCTTTGACTGTTCCGGATTCCAAAGCCCTGATATCGTGGACTCTTCCAGGCAAGCCCCCCAGCCCTCCATCGATGCATCTGTATACACAGTCACCTGAGGGTGGGGAGGGGTCAGCATAACCCCCACCAAGAGATTCTCTGTGAGCAACCACCATTGCAGGTGGTGAATCAGAGGCGCCAACACTGACACGTTCGAGTCCAGCGAACCTGTACTCTGGGTCCATTGTGTCATGAGAAACAACTGGATCGGCCGCCTGCGTAAGGCGGCCTGAGGAATGACTGGTTCCAAAGAAACCATCAACCCCAGCATTCTCAAGTAAACCCGTGCCAGGACATGACGACTGTCGCACACTGACTGAATTAACGAGATGAGTTTTAGCACTCTCTCCTGAGTAGGATAAACATATCCCATCTCCAGATCGAAGAACATTCCCAGGTAAACAAACCTCTGGGATGGAGTCAGCTCTGATTTCGGAAAATTTATCATCCAGCCCAAATCCGAGAGAGTTTTCAAAACAATCACCAGATTGGCCGATAAAGCTTCCTTGTCGTGTGCCTTTAACAGCCAGTCGTCTATGTACGTGTGGACTGCTATGCTTCTCCTGCGGAGGTATGCTGTGATCGCAAGAACCACACGGGTGAAAACCCGAGGAGCCGTGGAAATTCCGAAGGGCAACACCCTGAATTCCCACTGTCTGCCCTGGAATGCAAATCTCAGGAAGCGACAGAAACTCCTGTGGATGGGGATGTGGAAATAAGCGTCCTTCAAATCTATCGACGCCGTCCACATCCCCCTCTCCAACCCCGCCAACACCGAGCGCACCGTTTCCATCTTGAAACTTGGCGTCTCGATGAACTTGTTCAATGGCTTGAGGTTGAGAATCGGTCTCCACCCTCCGGTGCGTTTTGTTACTAAGAACAGGGTTGAATAGAAGCCCGGACACCTTTGTGCCGGCTGAATAGCTCCCTTTTGTACGAGGGAATCTATCTCCTCCTCGATACACAACCTTTGCTCTGGATCTCTCGGAATGGGAGTCCAGACTGGCACTAGAGACAGTCGCGACGGCGGGCCTGTCATCCACTCTGGATGATACCCGACGGAAAGCCATCGCAAGACTAAACGGTCCTGAGTTAACCGTTCCCACTCTTGCATGTGGTCGGCTAGCCGGCCTCCCACCGGTCCACCTAGGGACCGAGGTGGACACGAGGCATGCAAGAGCGGCACTGTCTCCGTCGCCATAAACACCGGAGTGGTTCTTACCGCGGTAACCGTCCCGTCAGGACCGATAACCACGCCCAGATCCTCGCGCGCCCCGCCCCGCCCCGCGCGCACCTCGGTGCGCGGGCGGCTGCCTGGCTGACGGCGCCTGAGGAACCTGCGCCCCCCTCGCTGCTGGCCGAATCGCACGCGGCCGAGGCCGACGCTGCGACGGTGGCTGGCCTCTGACTTGGCCAGCACCACCTCGAGCCTGCAGGGGACGATACGCAGGGGCCGCGGCGCGAACGTTAGCACGACGCAGCACCTCAAACTGCTCGCGCAGCACCCTCTGGTTATTCACCAGGGTGACCGTCTCCTGGAGGTGTCGACATCCCTCACCTCCAAAAAGACCAGGACCCGTCATAGGCGTACGCAGTAGCCTATTGTACAGGTCCTGAGACGGGCACAGATTGTCCAGGGCAAACGTGCGTCTTGCCCGGACACTCCTGGTCACCGCCCGAGTCATACAGTCCAGCGCCAGGTTAATACCATCCTGGATGGCTCGCTGGACCGTGACCGGACTTGGCTGGCGCGATGCGGATGCCGTTACTACCCCCTGTAACAGCTGGGAGACGTGGGACAGAGCGGCAATCGAAGCCCTCCCACTCTCCTCCGCATCACGCAACGCGGTATTCGCCGAACGCAACGCGTTCGAGCACAAGACCCCCGTGTCAGAACGGGAGCCTGGCCGCGCATCCTCACCCAAAGCCGCGCGGTCATCCACGCTGGGCTTGGGTACCACACCGTACCGCTGGTAATCCAGGGGCACGATGCGACAACGCCTGGCCACCTCGCGAGGGGCCTTCGCGAGACGTCCACTCGACTTAATGGACGACTCCGCCCCCTTGAACATGTCAACGACATGCTCCGCCAGTGGCAGAGAAGGCATAGCGTTAGCAGTCGGTTTCCCAGCTAACCACGGCCTGTGGTCACGCTGGCTAGCCGACTGCTCCACGGGCAGATCAGGCCTAACGCTCACCAACCACTGGCAAGCGTCAGACCAATCCTCCTCCGTGGCTAACTGCGAGCGCTCTACAAGACGGGGTCCTTCGTCTTCCTCCTGAGCGCAAGCAGTAGAGCTTGACGGCGGGTACGCTGATACACCTGGCAAGCCAGGGAAAACATGCGGGCCTGACAGCACCGGCATGACAATATCACTGGTTTGACCAGGAGCAGGCACCGTGGCAGAGCGCGGGGTATATACCGCCCCACCACGGGCCCGGCCAGCACCAGCAACACCCTCGGCAAGCCGAGGTATGCGGTACCGCTGGCCATCAGCAGCGCCCTGGGCCACCACCTGAGCCGCGGACTCTACTCCAGGGTGAGTAAAACCGTGGAAGAAGCCGCCTGTATTCCCCGCGAGGGGTGCACAAACGTCTTCATCCATGTCCACGTCATCAGACGGCGACCCTAGCAGGTAATCCTCATCACCCTGGTCAGAAAGATTAGACCCCGGGTCAGCAAAGAGAGCTAACCCGGGCTGACCAGGAACGGTGCCATAGGAGGTACTGGCCACCGCGGCGTGCGGATACCCCTGGACTGATAAGCAGCCCGCGGGTTCCAGCGACAACCGTCCACGGTCCCCTATCGGCGCGGCAATAAGCCTGCTGCCAGGGTCGTGGAACGCCCCCTCTAATGGGGCCACCTCTGAATCGTCGAACAACGGAAGCGGTCTATGGAAAACCGATCCAGAGGCGGGGATTACCTGCTCCGAAGCCGATGATGAGGACAGTAAAGGATTTGGTCCAGGAAGCATGCCACGAAGCAACTCTGGAACCAAATTCTTTACTGTCCTCTTCATCTCTCCCAACATCTCGGTCCGGAAGGCCTCCATATCCACCGCGGACGAGACCTTCCCCTTACCCTTCCTACTTACAACCTCTCGTTTCCGCTTCTTCTTCTTCTCCTCCTCTACCACCTTGTCCGTCGCCTGTAAGCACAAGAATTCGGACATTAACTCGCCCCCCCAGTGCTTACATATGTCACAATTAGCCAAGGGACCACAAGGGCTACATTGATAGCAAAGATGAGGCAAGAACTTATCATGTAGAAATCGTCCACAGGACGCGCAACCCGGTCCCTGAAACAGGGCAAAGGACGAGGAGTATGAGCAAACTAGTTAAGCTTAGACACTCAAACCAACTCAAAGAGAAGGAAAACGATCATAAAGATCAATATACATCAAAAACCAGCATAGCGACTTGAATTGCTGATAAATACATAGCCAGGCTGATTATGACGTCATTAATCCCGTGACAGGAAAAATTCGATCCCAACAAAACATCCAAGTGCAAGGACGAATTGTATGCTGAATGGATACGTCGACTACACAACCATCAGATACACATAGATAACTCTTTTCTGGCAAAAATGTTAATTATCTCCCTTTGCTTACTATAATTAACATCACCACATTATCAATAACTAGATACCTGACACCTTGTATAGACAAACCATCCAACCTGACGAACCGGAGTACTCCACCACCTGCACGCCTCTTAACTCTCTCCACCTCATGGGGAAGGAATTGGATCAAGAGGGCAAAGTGAGAAGACCTTTATACTAGGCCTCCAACTCACTGGACATAATTTTTCATTCGGTTAGATAACCTAACAGTGTTAGTAGGAAATGGAACCATGGTGGAGAGAAAACTAACTCTCTGCTGCTGTGATGCCACCACCTAGCGTCATACAGACCTGTGGACATAAACAGAAAGAGAAATTAGCCTTAGGTAGCACCGAGTTGACATAAACCAACTAACCAAGGCGCTTATCACGGTAAACGCGAGTCCCGGAAACACAATACACCGGGAAGAAAAACTCGCTAATTTTACTAGAAGTCACCTGATTTAAAGGTCCTAGGTCCCCCTTTGGCGAAGTGATCCTTCCTGCCATCCAAATCAGTGACTATCACTCCAAAATAACACCACTTAAACAGTTTAAGAGTAAGAAAAAGCTTTTGCACAAAAAGACATGTGTGATCTCTCTGCCAATAATCTAGCAAAGAGGAAGTGCTAGTCTGCGCATGCGCGGTGGTGGGGCTGGCATCCGCCAGACTACGCTCTGACTCCCTGCCCAGTAGGGGCACCTAACTGTTTTAATCTGAGTGTTTATTGAGTGAAAGCCAATATTTAGCAATATCAAAAGTATTAGGGAGGTAAGTATACTCTTGAAGTGAAATGGGCATTCCTCCAGACCACTGCAGCGGCTGGTTTTAGCCGGTTTTGCCATGAAAGAGTTAGAGGATCAATTGAACTATCCTCAGGCATAAAATGTACTTTCAGGAATAAAAGTAAAATTAAACTAAGTTTCTATTAAAGTTACATTTTCCGTGCAAAAATAAATATATTCCATTGATAGTCATTCAATGTTGCATTGTGTGAAAGAACATTCTATCCAGGTGGTATTTGTCATACTTTGTCAGGGTGGCATTAGTTAACACATGGTATCAGATAGAACATATACTAAGTGATAGATGGAAAACAGTTCGAGTCTGGTGCTCCTAAACAGTTAGCTTTCTTATTTCCAGATCAGATTTTAGTTTCTAGTCCATGGTATGGATTAGGATGTCGATATTAGCCGTTTCTGTGGTACTTGAAATTTTTTTTTTTTTAAATCACCCTACATATATGCCTGCTAATTAGAGGAATTAAGCTACGTCGAGATGTTTCCACATAAACCGCTTGAGTGACAGATCAGATCCCTCCATTATGATTCAACCCTGAACTGAAAGATACAAGATATAGTATAAAGGCAACAGTTAATAGCAGAATCTACCAAGTAATGGCTGATACTCTACATAATAATTAGAACTAGGAATCTTAACCCTTTAACACTCAAAACTTCTTCAAGAAAATCTCATAGAAAATGTCTTTGCTCACCAGATTATTTTTGAAAATTTACCACTGGAATGATTGGCTCAATTATCGAGCCAGCCATTCCAGTGGTAAAATTTCAAAAATAGTCATGCAACTAGACAATTCTCAACACCACTGCAGAAGCCGTTTTTGTCCGGCTTCAGTATTTAATGGTTACTGGGTAAGATGTATTGCGTGTGGGTTATCCAGGCTCTTTTCAATCCATGCGAAGATAAACATTTACTTACTGTTACTGGCAAAATCTTTGAAGAATGCCTCAAAACGCTGCCACTCCGTGGAGTTTGGACTAGGACCGTGATTAGACGGTACAAAAGCACTGCAAATATAAATGTTATAGGGCAGTTAGTTAACCCTTTAACTGTTTGCCAACAGAATTTCTACGGACTACAATCTCAATGGGGTTTAATTCTGGATATACTGAATATTTTCAAAACAATTTGACTGAAAATTGTTGGTGGCCTATTCACCAACAACTTTCAGTCAAATTGTTTTCAAAATATTCAGCAAGTCCAGAGTTAAACCATGTTGAAATTATTGTCTGGTGGCTTGCAGCTGTCAGACAGTTAATGGTCAAGTCAGCAAAGAATGGTTTCTGTAAAGGTCAATTAGAAATGTAAATTTCAAGGACAGAGAAGCCTATTTCTTAGCATCTACCCCCAGAATGACTGACTCGATAGCCAAAAAGATTCTAGCGCAACAACCATTGATGCTCTAAATCATCAAAGACTTACACGCCGAGAGGACAGAAACCGCAAAGAATTGTATCACATAAAAAAACCCAGTTGCATAATAATTTTTGTTTATACAGAACTAGGTATGCATTGCAAGTAACAACTAAATAGCAAACAAACAGAGATAAACTCCACCATCAGATTTTTGTTGGCATTTAAAAATATTTGTTGAATATTTGTATCACACTTGGAGAGCCGTTCTCAAGATGAAATCTGTGGTTTTCTGCAGTTCTTCCACAGGCCCATACAGCTTTTCAAGAAAAGAGGTTGACAAAGGCCAGATCTCTTCTCTCAGCAGCTGATACGTACTGCAACATTGAAGTATGTGCTCTGTGGACTGTTCTGCTTTTCCACAAGGACAAGCGGGCACTTTCGTAAGGTGGAACCGCCTGTATATGTGTTGGTTTAATCTGTTGTGTCCAGTTCTGAGATGAAAAATGGTCACTTGCTCTGGCCTCGAGAGATGATGGTAGGCATCTTCTGATTGAGGTGTTCTATAGAGTGACTTGATGATAGTCTTCATCTCTGTATGGGTAACCATGTTTTCTGTCTGATTCTCTTCTGCACCCACCTTTGCCATCTTGTCTGCTTCCTCATTTCCTTGAACTCCACAGTGTGAGGGGATCCACTGCAGTGCTATCCGAAAGCATTTGATGGTTTGTAGTGCTTCTTCAAGTTGTGGCAGCTTACCTTTGGTGATAGCCTCAAGAACGGAGCGGGCATCAGATAAAAAGACAATCTGTGCAATAGGGTTTGCTGTTCTGCTGATGGTATTAGCTGCATGGACCAGTGCTTCGACTTCAGCTCTGTAGTTTGTGCAGTGTTTGCCTGTCGGTATTGCAGCTGACTCATGTTGTCCGTTTGGATACTGTATGTGCAGTCCGGCACCTCCGCTCCTAATTGCATCTTTGGCTGATCCATCTGTGTAGATCCTTATCCATGTCTCTACTGAGGGTACATTTCTTCCAGCATGGCTAGGGTCAGGGCCTTCTTGCTCACATCACTGTGTTCATCATTGGTTGTGAGGCGAGGTACTGTGGTGCGAATAGCTATGCTCTCTAGTTTGTTTTCCCAGGGTGGAGGATCAAGGGTGTGGTTTGGGTCTTCTATTTGTGCTGGCAACATTTCTTGGTGTTTCCTTTGAAGTGCATTTGTCTCTTTCACAAAACTTGATCTTTTAAGTCTTCCTGATGACAGCTGTGCTTGCCTGATCTTCATCGGGTGGTTGTTGAACGATTTGAACGTTGCAGCTTGGATCAGTGCTTTGCATTCCCTTCCTTTGCTAAGTGGGGGGATGCCTGCTGTCTGCTCCATTTTTTCTATTGGTGTTGATCTCATTCCACCAGTGATGATGCGCAGTGCCTGGTTTTGTACTCTGTCGAGGTTCTGTTGATGAGATTTAGCTGCTGTCATCCATGAGCTGGATCCATACTCACGGTGTGGTCGTACGGCACCTAGGTAGATGGTCTTGAGGATCCTTTCATTGGCACCCCACTTTGTTCCTGCGAGCTTCCTCATGATGTTTAGCTTTCTTCTGGCCTTTGCCTCTGCGTTCTGGATGTGCTCCTTCCATGTTAATCTTCTGTCATATGTGACTCCCAGGTATGTCTGCTGGTCCTCATACTCGAGTGGAGTACCACCCAGTCTCAGATTGCCAACCTTGGTTTTGGTGGACAGTGCGAATAGCGTGGCTGATGATTTTTCTTTGTTGATGGTAATACACCAGCGATTGGCCCAAGCTAATAGAAAATGTCCATTTGCAGACCATGAGAAAAGTATTTTTTTTAATTTACCACTGGAATTACTAGCTCGGTTATCGAGCCAGTCATTCAAGTGATAAAATGTTCAAAAATAGTCTTCTCATGGTCTGCAAATGGACATTTCTCAAGACCACTGCAGAAGCTCTTTTTGGCTGATATGAGTGTTAAAGGGTTAATGGTCAAGACTTTTCAATGTAATTATAATTTTTACAGGTCGAAAGAAGTATTTTTGTCAATTTACCGCGTAAATTTACAAAAATAGATTTCACTTGTCCTGCAAATGCAAATTCCTTAAAACAACTAGAGTGCATTATGTCCCCATTGACCATTAATGGATTACTGATCAGGAAAATCAAAATCTTTACTTCACCAGTGTCCATTTGCAGTTCAAGAGAAGACTATGTTGAAAATTTACCACTAGAACTACTCTGCTGGAAAATGTCTGAAAAATCCAAGATCCCTGCCGAAAAAGTTAACCAATTAAAATTCTCATTCAAACTCATGAAATTGGTCACAATAGGAGCATTTCAACCAAGTTTCACTGAAATCAGGCCATTGATTGAGGAAGAGTAGCATTTTAAAGGATTTCCGAAAAATCCATGATGGCCACCAAAAGAATTGACCAATCAAAATTCTGAAGCCTAGTTACATAGGGTTCTTTCAGTCTAATTAAGTTGAAATCCGCCAAGCCCTTAATGAGGAGTAGCATTTTGACAATTTCTGACAAATTTCTCATAAAATCTAAGGCTTTCTACAAAAAAATTGTACACATTAAAATTCTGTATACAAGTTCTGAAGCCTACCCACATATGGTTGTTCCTGCCCAAGTAGAAATCTGCCCACCGGTTAATGATGAGTAGCATATTGACTATTTCCGAGAAATTTTTCACAAAATCTCAAAATTGATCAATCAAAATTCTGAATAGAAATTCTTGAGTCTACCATGATACGGTCCCTCTAGCCAAATTTGATAGAAATATGTCAAAGCAACTAAGAAGCAGCGTTTTGATAATTACTGTAAAATTTCTCATAAAATCTACGATTTTCACCCAAAGAATTGATCAATCAAAATTCTGAATAGTTGTTGTAGAGCCTAGCACCATTAGCCAAATTTGGTTGAATTATGTCGAACAACTAAGGAGGAGTAGCATTTTGACAATTTCCTGTAAATTTTCCATAAAATCTAAGATTTTCACCTCTTAAATAACTAATCAAAATTCTGAATCTGGACAGTAATAGCATCAGATTCTTCCAGCCAAATTTGGTTGAAATCAATCAACGTGTTAAGAAGAGGATGGCCGCCATGGCATAAGCTCACCTGACACTTCATGGTGGGTCATTATAAGGAAGTATATATCCAAGTTTGGGTCCAGTATGATTAACCAAAGATTAGATATAAACTGCTAAGTGGCGCTAAATGTTAATGTTGACAAAATATATTTTTTAATGTAACAGTGACCTTGATCTCAGACCTATTGACACCAAGATCATTGTGTCATGTTGTGCTATTATAATGAAGGATGTGTCCAAGTTTGGGTCCAGTACGATTAACAAAAGATGAGATATATACTGCTAAGCTGAGCTAAACAGAAAATGATATTGCTGAAAAAAACCAATGTTGTTACCAAGGTCACCCTACCCTTGACCTTTGACTTTTTAACCTCAACATCATTGTGGAATGTTGTGTCCTTATACGGAAGGAGGTATCCAAGTTTGTGTCTAGTATGATAAACCAAACATGAGATATAAACAGAAAAGTTGAGCTAAACAAAAAATGTTAATGTTGAAAAAGCAAGATTTTACCAAGGTCACAGTGACCTTGAGCTTTGCCCTTTTGACCCCAGATGCTGTGTCATTATACAGACGCATGTGTCCAAGTTTGGGTCTAATATGATTAACCAAACCTGAGATAGAAACAGAAAGGTTTGAGCTAACCGCAAATTGGCCGCTGCCACCGCTGGACGACGTGCAGGGTATCGCAATAGATCGTTTTACTTCGTAGTCGAGCTCAAAATAGTATTCTCTTGCCCTGTAAATGGACAATGTTCAAGACCACTGCGAAAGGCTGTATTGACTATTAAATCTTGGAGTTGATACAAGAGGGGCTGACTAAAGTTGATGACTATACTCACTATAGGAATAATATCAAATTTTACTTCCTGTAAGTCTCTTCATATTCCTTATACATGAATGTGACTTACCCAACTAACAATAGTCCAACAACTACAATTACAAATCCTATCGTGTACTTGAAGGCAGTGCACAAACGCTGAAAAAAATAAACACAGTTATGTGGCTTGTTATTTGAAATGTAAAAATCCAAATCAGTAACTATCAGTAAACATAATATTTATTATTAAACATAATGAAAATTCTACTAAACAACATACCGTATTCCTCCTATAAGAAGTCTAGGCTTCTATTAGGAAAGTGATGAAGAAATTCAACCAGCAGAATGTATGAGAAAGGGGGTAGGCTTCTATATTATATTCTATATTCTAATTATAGGTACCGAGTCACAAATTCATCACACGATCATCTATTTAGATATATTGTTTGATTAGCCATTGAATTCAATCATATTCCATTGACTGGTAACAATTTAAAACGTACAAAACTAAAAACAGAGGCCTGGCTTCGTGCATTCTCAATCCCACTTCGAAGGGAATCTCGTGAGACACGAATGCAAAATGCTGTAAAGCGATCTCAACTTCCTTGACAGGATTTTTATCAATGCGCAAGTTATCAAAGGGGTACCCGTTATGAGGATCTCATTTAAAATACAATAATTTGGTTCAAAATCTTCAACAGCTTGCTTGTTAGATTACTTTGCAATACTGGGATGTTACGGTTCAAAGGATTAACATTCTACATGCTGAATATTCCGGCAAACAGATTTTTAAATTTAAGAATTTGTACTGAAATCTGACATTCACTTTAAAGCTGTTTAATATCACTAACCCTTCAATATTTGCTTAGTTAATGTATATTTGCAGATAAAAAAAAAAAATTTTGAAAATTTATTAGTTAAGTGGAAGGACAGGCTTGCTAATTTTGAAAATTGATTAGTTAAGTGGAATGACAGGCTTGCTTATCAAGTCAGTCATTCCAGCAACAAATTTTCAAGTCTACTTGTAGCTGCAAATAAACATTTCTCAAGACCACTGCAGATGTCATTTTCATCTTTTAATTTTAATCTGCTCATTAACCCTTTAACACTCATATCAGCCAAAAACAGCCTCTGGAGTGGTCTTGGGAAATGTCCATTTGCAGACCAAAAGAAGACTATTTTTTTTAATTTACCACTGGAATTACTGGCTCGATAACTGAGCCAGTCATTCCAGTGGTACATTTTGAAAAATAGTCTTTTCTTGGTCTGCAAATGGACATTTTCTTTGAGAAAATTTTAATTTTCGTGAATAAATTTGAGGGTTACGGGGTTAAAGTGTTAATATACTTTAGCCAAAAGCAACCTTCTGACACCCCCGCCATGCCCATTCCTTTACACAATGTCGGAAGACCAATATAGAGGTCTATGTCACTGGTTCAAAAAAGCATCCGCTTTTGTTTCTACGAGAATTCTTAATACTTACCAGATGTACTATTATGATAATGTCTATTATCTAAGTCTAGCTCAAAATAACAATTAAAACTCCACACTCTCCTGGTCCTGCCCATACTGTGTCCGGGAATTACCATAGCCGCAGGTACCGAGTCAATTCCCAATCACAGTCAGAATCGTCTTATATTTGCCTTGACAAACAGCGAAAGCAGCTCAGCCTCACCTCAGCTGGACAGCTGAGGCAGGGCCATAGTACATCTGGTAAGTATTAAGAATTCTCGTCGAAACAAAAACGGATGCTTTTTTTTATTCTACTTCGAATAATACTTACCAGATGTACTATTATGATAAACTCCGGATTTCAACAGCCAAGAAATACCGGTGGGAGGAGGTGAGGCTCGAACCAGCACTCATCAACCATCCAACAGAGAATGTTGTGAAGAGACTAGAACCATGGCATACGCTTGGGTTCTGCTATCTGACTCATTATGAGTGCTAAACTTCCATGGTCTAGACCGCCCTTCCCCCCCCCCTCTTTTGTCCGCACAAAATCCACAGGGCTGTCGAAAAAAGGGGATGCAACATCCACCAGACTCATGTCAGCCCCAAGTCTCAGCTAGGGCAGTCCAGTAGAGTGCAAAGAAGCTACTTCTAATTTTGAAAAATATCAGTATATCGATTAAGTTTTCAAATTGGAATGAGTCTAATGTCTGTTTGAGAGGATAAGTATACTCTTACACCAGACTATTTACCTAAGCAGTCTGGTATTTCGACTGTAAGTAAATTATTATTAGTCACTTAATTAATGTAAACACTCACCATTTTGAGTGCTTGGTCTTTTCTTGTTCACACAGGAGCTCGGCCCAATCCACGGACGTTCTCAGGTCATGTGCATGGCCATTGTTCAGTGTAAGTGGAAGACTTTGTGATGTGTGCGAAGTAGTGGTCGGATGTAGCTTAGTTTATATTCGATAAATTGGCTACGGCTACCGGATTAAGTGCGCTGGAGATGTCGCGAAGGTAGAAATCAGTGAATGACGACTCGGCATGCCATTGTGCTACAGACATCACCTCCTCTAATGAGACACCCTTAAAAAGGGCCGATGATGCTGCTAATGCTCGGACCTGATGGGCGTTCGCACGATCAATCTGCTTTCCTGTAGCAATTTTATGCGACATCTGAATAGCATCAACTATCCAACGAGAAATAGTATCTTTCGAGGAGCGCAAATGAGGAGTTTTGAGACATAACCACAGAGATTTCGGGCCATCTCTCCACTCATCAGTACATTTTTTATACATTTTCAGACATCTGACAGGACACCAAGCAGAATAGTTTGGGTCATGTCTAACTAAACTTGGCAAATTGATCGGTTGACCTGGATATTTAAGTGACTGACTCTTTGCCAGGAAACAAAGACGTGGAAGTAGTCTTAAACCTCCACCCGTGACGACAAAATGGTCTTGCTCGGCAGATAGCGCATGAATCTCGCTTCTCCTTCTCGCCGATGCAGCTGCAACCAAGAAAACTGATTTAATAGTTAACAGTTTAATATCTATAGATCTAATCGGTTCAAAGGGAGCATGCCCTAAAACCTGTAGAACAAGAGATAGATTCCATGCTGGGATAGGAATTGGCTGTCTAGGTCGCAGATTGCTCATTCCTTTAATAACTTCATTCAAAGTGTCTTCTTCTTCTTCTTTTCGATCGCTGGTATCATACTTGGAGAGCCGTTCTCAAGATGAAATCTGTGGTTTTCTGCAGTTCTTCCACAGGCCCATACAGCTTTTCAAGAAGAGGTTGACAAAGGCCAGATCTCTTCTCTCAAAGTGTCATTCTCCACTCCTTCAATGGTCAGACTGGGAACGACTGAGGCTAATGCAGACTTATATGCTGCTAGGTTTGAAGGTACAAGTTTTTCAACTTCGTATAAATGACAGATAAAATCTGCTACGTGTTGAACAGATGCAGACAAGGGATTAATATCTCTTCCCTGACACCATTCTGCAAATTTGTTGATTCTATAATTATATGTTTTGGTGGTTGACACTCTTCTGGCTGAAGCGACAAACTTTGCTGCTTGCTCAGAAAAGCCACCCTCAATTGCACGCTGCTTGACAACATCCATGCAGTCAATTTTAACATTTCCGGTCTGTCATGAAGACACAGACCCTTGTTCTGAGTGATTAGATCCCTTCGGTCTGGAAGAAGGATTGGACTGCAGACCAGAAGGTCCAGCAGATCCGTAAACCACGATCGGCCTGGCCAATGAGGGGCGATCCGTAGTACTTGGCATAATCCCTCTCTTATCTTTGCCAGAACTTTCGGGATGAGAATCGTTGGAGGATACGCATACGCGTACACTCCTTTCCAACTTATCGCCAGTGCGTCTACTGCCAAGGCTAGCGGGTCCGGGATCGGTGACCACCTTTGCGTTTAGTTTCATCGCAAACAGATCCACATCTGGTTTACCCCAATGTTTGAATAGAACCTCCGCTACCGATTGGTTGAGCTGCCATTCCGTTGGACGACAAACCATCCTTCGACAAGCGCATCTGCTAGGATGTTCAGTCTTCCTGGAATGTGTGCTGCTCGAAGAATAATATTCCTCTCTTGGCACCACAGCAGAAGGTTTCAAATCATCATGCACAACTCTGGTGACCTCGTCCCGCCTTGGCGGTTCAAATACGACACCACTGTTGAGTTGTCTGTCCTTATTAGGACAATCTTGTCTCGGATTAAATTCTCAAATTTTTGAAGTGCTAATACCACCGCTAATAATTCGAGAACATTGATATGTTTCTGCGCATTGGTCCGATCCCATTTCCCTGACACTGATCGATTGTCCAATACCACTCCCCAACCCATCGTCGATGCATCTGTAAAGATGGACATCTGTGGTTGAGGAGGTTGTAGAGGAACACCTTGCAGGAGATTCTGTTCTGATAACCACCACTGAAGATGGAATGGGATGCCGTCAAACACGACTCCAACGGCAGAACGGGCTGAACAAAATCCGGATGGAAGATGCCCGACGGAACGTCAACATCATCACCTGGCTGGCAAACCCATACATAACCCGAAGGAGAACCTTGGGATGTACCAGGTACAGCCATCGCGGAAAGATCCGGCATGCCGGAATCCTCCATGAGCAAAAGCTCTTCCTCCTCTGCCGTCGGCTCTTGAGCCAAAGCAACAGGAGGTACAGGTGCAACACCCTCCGCAGCACTGATCGGACCACCGAATGGTAGTCCTGCACCAGACTGCATCGACAGGATCGTGGATTGCAGGTACTCAAACATGGCTTTAAACTGGGCTGCCCATACACCCAAAGCCGAGTCCATTCTCTCATTCAGGCACTCCTCCAAGCCTCTGTTGGACGCCTGATCTGCCTTGGCCGCCTTGTCCCTCGCGATTCTGTCCAGTCACACATGCCGATCACGGTCGAACTCTGCCACTAACTACGACGACCACTTCACACAAACATCGCAAGGACTTCCAACCTTGCACTTCGCGCAAGCTACACAGTGGTGACCAGCAAATCTCTGTTTCATGAACCGATTGCATTTGGTACACAAAGTATCCAGGCCTTTAGCGCTCAGTATGGGCAGGACCAGGAGAGTGCAGAGTTTTAATTGTTTATTTTGAGCTAGACTGGATAATAGACATTATCATAATAGTACATCTGGTAAGTATTATTCTCGAAGTAGAAACATGCAAGTATATCACTCACTGATTTCGTAGGAGTGTGCTCGTCTTCAGCTTCTTCATAGAAAAAGTACATGAATGGAATCAGGAGGAACAGGCAGAATGTAACCAAGGCATACAAAGCTGGAAAAAATAACATGAACACGATTGATCAGATATACATGTATACATCATGTACATATATAGTACTCATAACAATTAACCTTTCCAGAGTATCCATCCATCATCTGACCTCGTATGACGTCATAATCAGCTCAGCGCGTGTAGACCATCACCAAATCTCAAATGGTCCAACACGTTGTATGAATTGCATGTCTTTGTAATTCTTTGCTATTTAATAATCATGATGTTGAATATTTTGAAACTAATTTGACTGGGCGCTATTGCTGCCTTATGCAGCAACAGCACCCAGTCAAATTAGTTTCAAAATATTCAACAGCTTACCTGTGTAGTTTCTTTGGAAATTGATAGTCATGGTGTTCAGAGATCGATTGATCCCAATGCGAGCGAGGTGTGGGTAGAGCTTAGCTAGAGATGGGCAGGGCATAGCTAAAACAGGAAAGGTCCATCAACCCCTCTTGTGTTAACCAGGGGTCGAAATAAGGCCCTTTTACATGCACAGTGCAGGTAAAAAATGTCTGGTGCAGGTAAATTTGTTATACTGGGTAGACATGGTGCATGTATATTTCTGGCTGATAAGCTATAATGTTAACCCTCTCACCGACCAATCCTTGAAAAAAGAAATTCTTTATAATATAAAACTTATGGCAGCAACGTCTTCCAGTAAAATTAATTTCAAAATATTCAAGTTTTCATGTATGGTTGTGTTGAAACTAAGATATAGGGAATTCATATGTGAAAGGATTAATTTATGTGCATGTAGATTTTTTGTTGTGCAAGCAAAATCCAAATGTTAGATGCATTTTGTGCACGTAGAACAAAATTCTTATTTCTACTCCTGGTGTCAACTTAATCATTTACTGGTCACGTTGGTCAAAATGGCCTTGCTATGCAAGCAAAACAAGCAAGATTGAAACGAATATGATTGTTATTAAAACTACTGACTTTGATATATAAATGATACATGTACACGAATTGAATAGTAGTTTATATGGTATAACAGCTGGGCCTGAACTCACCTTTGATACAGCGCATTGGATACGATGAAGCAGGTGTGAGTGAATGTGCTTGTGAATGTTTTACGAGCGAGTCCAGGAAGCAGCCGTCAGATTCAAATAGTTTAATTGCTCTAATAGGTCTATGAGTTTACATAGGTACACTACATGCCTCTGCAGTGCTCTTTAGGAATGTCCATTTGCAGACTAAGAGAAGAGTATTTTAAAAAGTTACCACTGGAATGACCAATTGAGCCAGTCATTCCAGTGGCAAAGTTATTCTTCTCTGGGCAGCAAAACCTTGGATTTTTCACTATTACCATTTTGATTGGCGAGTTGGCCCAAAAATAGTGGTCTTCAGGAAAGCACATTTGCAGAACAGAACACTTTTTTAAAATTTCAGTGGTAAATTTACAAAATTAGCTTTCTCTTGACATACAAAAATGGTAATTTCCGTGAACAAGAGGCCCAAGGGCCTGTGGCGCCCACCTGGACCATTAGCATTCGAAGCATTTGCATTTAAATATATATGATGGATAATTTTCGGAAAATCCAAGATGGTCACCCAAAAAAATTTACCAATTAAAATTCTGAATAGAAATTCTAGTCTACATTGATAGGGTCACTCTAGCCAAATTTGTTTGAAATGTCAAGCAACTAAGGAGAAGCAGCGTTTTGACAATTTCTGGTAGATTTTTAATAAAATCTAAGATTTTCACCCAAAAAATGGATCGAATTTCTGAATAGAAATTCTAAAGCTTACCACCATAGAATCCATTAGTGAAATTTGGTTGAAATATGTCAAGCAGCTAAGGAGGGGTAGCAATTTGACAATTTCCAGTACATTTCTCATAAAATCTCACAATTTCATGCGAAAAATTGATGAATCAAAATTCTGAATGGATGTTCTAGAGCCTATGGCCATAGGATCCTTTCAGCCTAATTTGGTTAAAACTGGTAAAGATGGTAAGAAGATGCAATTTGACAATTTCCAGTACATTTGTCATAAAATCTCAGATTTTCACACAAAAAAAATTGATGAATCAAAATTCTGAATGGAGGTTCTGGAACCTACAACCATCAGGTCCTTTCAGCCAAATTTGATTGAAATCACTCAGAATAGTAAGAAGAAGCATTTTGACAATTTCCGGTACATTTTTCATAAAATCTCAGATTTTCACCCAAAAAATTGATGAATTAAAATTTGGAATGGAAGTTCTGGAGCCTACAGCCATTGGGTCCTTTCAACGAAATTTGGTTGAAATCACACAAACGGTTAATGAGGTAGTGTTTTAAAGCAAAAGTTGACGGACAGACGGTCGCCATGGTATAAGCTCACTTGCCCGAAGGGCCAGGTGAGCTAAAAATCTTGACGCGTAAAGGGGAAACCATAAGGCTCGACTTTACAACTTTGCAATAAACTATGAAGCTTGACTTCAACCATAAAATAAATATAGAAGGCGTATCAATAACCATCACTATTGACCATTCCACCGTGTCCAAGTTTGGGTGCATTATGATTAAAACAACATGAGATATGAACTGCTAATTTGAGGTAAAAGCAAAATTGTTCATTGAGAAACCCCTTGAGTTTGTCATTATCACGCCGACCATGACCTTTTGATGCCAAGGTGTTTGTGTCATGCCAACTCATTATAACGAAAGATGGGTCCGAATGTGTGACCTGTATGCTTAACCAAACATACGATATAAACTGCTAAGTTGAGCCAAACTCAAAATGTTAATGTTGAAAAAAAATCAATGTTTTTTCCAATGTCACAATAACCTTGACCTTTGCCTTTTTCACACCAACATCATTGTGTGATACCCTCCAACTACAAGGAAGTATGTGTCCAAGGTTGAGTCCAGTACAGTTAACTGAAGATGATATATGAACTGCTAATTTGAGCTAAATGCAAAATGATATTGAAAAATCAGTTTTTATCAATGTCACAGTGACCTTGACCTTTTGACCAAAAGGTCATTATATGATGCCCTCTCATTATACGGAAGCATGCGTCCATGTTTAGGTCCAGTATTGTTAATCAAAGTTGAGATATGAACTGCTAAGTTGAGCCAAACGGAAAATGCAAGTGTTGAAAAAACTAAGTTTACCCTGGTTAAAGTGACCTTGCCCTTTTGAGCTTTTGGTCACTGTGTGATGCTGTATTATTATAAAGAAGCAAGTGTCCAGGTTTGGGTCCAATATGATTAACCAGAGTTGAGATAGAAACTGCTAAGTTGAGTTAAACGGAAGATGTTAATGTTGAGAAAACAATGTTCTTAACAAGGTCACAGTGACCCTGACCTTTGACATTGACCATCAGCTCATTGTGTGATGCCGGGTCATTATAAGGAACCATCTGTATGGGTCTAAGTCCAGTATCATTAACCAAACATGAGATATAAATGGAAAGGTTGAGCTAAAAGGAAACGGTTAATGTTGAAAAGGAGTTTTTAACAAGGTCAGTGACCTTGACCTTTTGACCCTGAGGTCATAGTGTAAAGATATATCATTACAAGGAAGCATGTGTCGAAGTTTGGGTCCAGTATGATTAACCAAACATGAGACAAACAGAAAACTTGAGCTAAACGCAAATTAGATGACGACGATGCTACCACTGCCACCAGACGACCTGCAGGGTATCTCAATCGCTCCTTTTATTTCATAAAGTCGAGCTAATAATATGAATAGCATTTTGAGCAAGTTGAGTAATGTCAACACAAGAGGGGTTAAACGTGGGACAATAGACTTTCCTGGTGTTCATTTGTAGATTAAGACCAAAGTTGGGGAATCCTCATGTACCGTAACAACCATGCTGTGCTAGAATGTAAGCCAAATCAGATCAGTAGTTTCTGAGACACAGTGACAGACACACCGGAATGCAATGCCCTGTTTTCCTCGATGGACAATGGAAACATAAGTTGACTTTTGTTAATAGAATGCACCATGACGAGATCGAGTCTTAAAATGAGCTACTTAAAATTCACCAATCAAATATGCCCTAGATGTTTTACATAGGACATCCACATCATATCTCACGTTCTCAGTGCGTGTACATAGCTTCACAATGACAACTTACTGTAGTAAGCATAAGTGACAGAATTCATAATGGTCTCTCTGGTGTGTGAATCATTTGCCCATTCCTGAGGATGCAATAATAAAATACTTTGACATTCTTCTGTTCAAACAATGTCTACTTTACGATGGCTTAATATTAGCATGAATGAGCCACAGGCCAACAGGACCCAGTGATGAACAATTTCTACCAGCACTGATAATGACGTACAAGATCTTACTCAGCCCTTTAGTATTGGTCAGCTAAGATAGGTTCCAAAAAGTGAAAGTCCATTTGCAGGCCAAGAGATGATTTTTTTAAAACTTTACCACTGGAATGACACACGCACGCACTCTCATGCACACACACACACACACACACACACACACAGGGTAGAGCCTAACAGAGGTGTCATCTCGCAACCTGCAATCATATGTGTAACTCATATAAAATAGTTGGTTGAATTCCACAAAATGGTTACGGAACAGCTAGCAGGATGGATAGATGGAGATAATAAGATGATATTTATTAGTCATAATGCCAGAGATGGCTCCTAATGGCCCTTTCCAGTTTTAGCTATGCCCCACCCATCACTAGCTAAGCTTCACCCACACCTCGCCCGTGTTGGGATTGATCGATCCCAGAATTCCCTGACTATCAGTTTTCCAGAAAACTATACAGGTAAGCTGTTAAAATATTTTGAAACTAATTTGACCGGGCGCTGTTGCTGCCTATGGCAGCAACAGCATCCAGTCAAATTAGTTTCAAAATACTCAACAGAATGTTTATTAAATGGTAGACATACAATTCGTACGTGTCAGACTATTAAGCGTTAAAGACGGACTATTTGCGAATCATTCAAGACGTCATGATTATGAAATTATGACATCATCCTACACGTCACGTAGTTGATTAAGATGTCATATAACGGATGGATAAACTTGGAAAGGTTCATTTTTCAAGCTGGGAGAGAGGGGGGGGGACCTCTTTGACTGAACAAGCTACTCCCGACAACCTCAAACTATGATCCTTGACATTGATATCACACTATTGCCCTGAAGTATGCATGGAAGACAATCAAACATCATCTTAGCAGTTCACAATATTGGTGATGGATATCTGATAGTGCTGTTCCAATTAATCAATTTAATCGATGATTCATTGGTTCAAGTATGTTCAACCAACAGATCGATCGTGATTTAAGAAATCCACTTTGGCTGCTTATAAATTTAAGTACATTCATATCTTTTGACTGGTCAAGCTAGAAACCAACTGCTGAAGATGAATACCTTTTGGCAAAACCATTTTTAAATTAATTTTTACACCCATATAACATAGTATTACTCCATAAGCTAAACCATAGGGTATATTTTGAAACTTATTTGACTGGAAGCTATTGCTGCCTAAGGCAGTAACAGCTCCCAATATCTCAAATGTTGTATTGCACCAGATAGCTTATGGTTTATAGATTCCATATCATTCATATCGTGTTACATTTCCTTATCTGTATCACAATTACCTGCTTTGTAATATCGCGTATTTATGTTGAATAGTGATCGCCACCATTTTGTCTCCTCAAGCGATAGCGTGTGACGGCATCTAAGTGCCAATGTATTATATTCTTTATTATGTAATACTCATCCCGTTGAATATTTTGAAACTAATTTGACTGGAAGTTGTTGCTGTATATGGCAGCAACAACTTCCACTAAAATTAATTTCAAAATATTCAACAACTTACCTGTATGATTGCTTTTATACCAAATTGCCAAACTATAGCTGCCACCTCTATGACTGCACGTATATTTAACGAGGCATACACGCCGTTTCTGAAATTTTCTGATTTGGTGAAAAGCAAATCATGACTGCCATCATAGGTTGTAGAAATGTGAAAACATTTCGCCACTAAAGCGTGAATATCTTTCATTGTCGGCGTGATAAAAATCTAAAATGCTAGGGATGGATTACGGGTGGCAAATTCTGTCATCTGAGTGGTTAGTGTCATACATGTGAGATTTCCCTTAAATTCTAACACTCACCTTAAATGTGCCATCTGATTCTTTCATGAAGGACACTAAAAAGATATCAACAGGCATGAGAAATGATGTCAGCAGAGAAGTGGTCAGTGAAATGACCGCTGTGACTGTAACGCTTCTCTCACTGTCATATTTTGTCATGAAGTAACGCACGTACAACAATGAGAAAAACAGCGTCAACTGGAAGAGATTTAAAATTGATAAATCAAGACTGTTTTAAATTTTTTATACATTATTTCACTAAATTCATCATGAAATTTAAAGATAATTATTATAGGGGGAAGGTGAGTGGCCCTAATAACCTTTCTCATAGACAGGGTTTGTACTGACATCACATTTCGAAATGAAGGGATCAATTTTTATCTATGCCTCGCCATTTCTAGTTAAACTCCGCCAAGTTTTTATGTTGGAATCGATTTATATACTTTGAATTCTGAACTCACAGAATCCCAATTTCAAGGTAATTATACAGGTAAGCTGTTGAATATTTTGAAACCAATCTGACTGGCAGGGCTATTGCTCCAATCAAATTAGTTTTAAAATATTCAACAGAATGTTTATGAAATTGTAAATTCATCCAAGACATAATTTGTCCCTTTCATGGTAGACGTTTCAATTTTCATGAGAGATAGATTGTACATTTATATAGTTCCTATTCACATGAATGCATGCTCTAACATTTTACATCCTTTATGCCGTTTATTTGGCAGTCCATTTTGGTGGTAGCTATATACAGGCATACATGTATGCCATCACAGGTAGGTATTAATAATAGCTACCTATGATGGCATACATGTATGCCTGTATATGGCTACCATAATTACATATTTACAGCTAGGTCAACTGGAGCAATGCACGTTTAAATGACTTGCTTAAAGTTCTTGTGTTCCATTAAATATAGAACCTTTGCACGAGATATTAGCCTGTTGATCTCTGTTCGATTTACCTAGCATGCAATGCTACCCAGCATGCAATGCCCTAACTCCATAATCGCTGTAACTATTGGACGTGATATTCATTTAGTCTATTGTCTGTATACGCCAGGATTTATCAAACAAAAAGACCCAGTCATTTCTCAGTCAGCTCTGGAAGTATTTAGCATGTAAGACGTATTCACGACAGTAAATTTGAGAGCGTGTATTTCAAACCTGTCCATCCCAAGTGTGTCTATTTCCAGGAGAAAATAGGCGACAACTTTTATATACTTTGACAATAATTTGCGTGAAACTTGTTGCTTTCAATGACAGCAACAGCATTCAGTCAAATTATTGTCAAAATAATTAGTAGGTAATGTGACAACTACTTATATCTGATACACATTTGAATGAAAATTATTGCTACAACACCTTTCAATCTAAATGTTCTAAAATAATCATCATAGCTTTCAGTTGAAACTCACGGATTTGAAGAGCAATTTGACTAACTTGTTGATTATTAAGGCACCAACAACTTTGACGATAAATTGTTGTCCATACTATCTAAGTAGAAAGAATAAGCTTAGATTCTACATGATATGCATGAACGAAATATTTAGCAACGCTAGCCTGTGTACATTTCTGTTTGATAAATGCATTTTAAATCGATGCACAATCTGTCAACGAAACGAAGACGCTGTTTGTTAATCATTCATTCTCAGCGAGAAAGCACATAAATTGCATGGAATACTATAATTATATACTGATTCAAGGTGACTGAGAATACCATTCTAATTTCGTGGGGGTTTTTCCCCAAACTTTTTCCGCCCTAATTAACCCGCCACGTTTGGTGACCGCTCCCCCGCCCAGCGGTATAATTAGAATAAATATGGTAAGTGTATATTTTGAAACGCATCCATGTTTTGTGGTCTAACTACTGATATATTGGATCAAACTGTTAAATGTTTTCAGTGCAAGTAATTTAAGCGTGGCAGTGCAACTTGCAACATATATCTTATGGACATTTGTCTCCAGATCTTTGTATATATTAAAAAATGCCCTTTTTAATGTAAGTTATAATGTTGCAATTGAGAAAAATCCAATATTCTACTTTAAACTGTAAAAGGATCACCCATAATGTAATTTCTTTATTCAATATATAAAACATATTGAAAATCTGTTTTCACTTGCAGTTTGCGGAATGAAAATTGGTCTATTTGGTGTGAAGCTATCACTTAATGGAAAAAGATACCATCTTGTTATATATTTTAATATTTTGTCACATTGTATTGTCAGGAACAATATCAGAATTATAGAAAACATCTCTATTTTGCATATAATGTATTTCTAGTCAGAACAAGAGGCCCAAGTCGCTCTCCTGGAGAACTATGCATTTTTGTCAAAATTGTTGGTATGGTTTAGGGGTAGTCTTTTAAATGAGTTTGTGGCCATTTTTGCAAGTCCAATATGGCCACTAAACATGCTACATTATGACTGGTCCCCTGCGGCCCTGTTTCTGACGTAGCTCCTTCCCATGAAAAAACTTTAATGGCACTCAGTGCCTAATCATATCTCCCAAATTTCGGCCCAATCCGCTCCCGTGGTTCTGGAGTTGTTTGGGCACAAAATAGGTTATCCAAGATGGCCACCAAACCATTTGGCCAATCAGGTTCCCTTGAACAAACTTGGTGCAGCTCTTGCCCTAGATGGTATTTCATGCATTTTGAATTGATCCCCAAGTGGCTTTGGAGAAGATTTTTTAGACATTTCTAAAAATCGACCAAAATCCAAGATGGCATGAGAATACATTTTTAATTTCCCATTGCTTTAGTATGGGAGATTTTGGCGGGTAAATGATCCCAGATGGCCGCTAAACCATTCATCCGACAGTCTCGACAATGGCAAATTTGAAGTCACAATAGGCAAAAACATAAAACCAATTTTGGCCTCAAAATACATCAAATAAAAAAATCCAATATGGCCGCCAAACACGCTATATATTGACTGGCCCACGACGGCCAGATTTTTTGACGGATCAACTTCTCTTGAACAACGTTTAATGGCCCTTAGTGCCTTATCATATATCACAAATTTCGGCCTGATCACTTCAGCAGTTCTGGGAAAGAAGTTGTTTTTGCGAGATGGCCACTGAACCATTTGGGCAATCAAGTTCCCTTGAACAAACTTGGGTCAGCTCTTGGCCCAGATCATATTTCATGAGGTCTGAATTGATCCCTCAAATGGGTTTCGGAGATTTTTAAAGACATTTCTAAAAATCGGCCGAAAACCAAGATGGCCACCGGCCAAATTGGCTTCATTTGAACAGACTTGAATCTCTATGCCATAACGATGCTTCCTGTCAAAGATAATTGAAATCGGCCCAGTACTTCTCGAGAAGACATTTTAAATTTCCCATTTAGTATGGGAGCTTTTGGTGGGAAAATAATCCAAGATGGCCACCAAACCGTTTATCCGACAGTTTCAAATTGCAAATTTGTGATCAGAATACGGCAAAACACATACAAAACCAATTTCGGCATCAAAATCCATTAAATAAAAAAATCCAATATGGCCGCCAAGCACGCTATATTTTGATTGGCCCACGGCGGCCATGTTTTTTTTACGGATCAACTTCTCCTGAACAAACTTTAATGGCCCTTAGGCCCTAATCATATTTCGGCCCAATCCCTTCAGCGGTTCTGGAGAAGTAATTTTTACTACAACTACGTCAACCAAGATGGTCGCCGAACTATTTGACCGATCAAGTTCCCTTGAACAAACTTGGTTCAGCTATTGCCCTAGATCATATTTCATGAGATTTGCATCAATCCCCTAAGCGGTTTCAGAGACGATTTTTTAAGACATTTCCAAAAATCGGCCAAAATCCAAGATGGCCGCTGGCCAAATTGGCCGATCGGGTTCATTTGAACAAAGTTGGATCCTGATGCCCTATGGATGCTTCCTACCAAATATAATTGAAATCGGCCAACTGGTTCTTGAGAAGAAGTCGTTTAAAGGAAAAAGTTGACGGACGACGGATGACTGCCACGGCATAAGCTCACTTGCCTTTCAGGCCAGGTGAGCTAAAAACTAGTTTTATCACACTTATTTTAGTTGGAGAGGTAATTATAGCAATAAGTTTTAATATGAAATCAAATTTACAACAATTTCGGTATGTCAAAGCATTACTTTGCTCAATAACAATAGCAAGTTCTCTTCACATGATTTATTTTACTGACACATATTAAAAGATCTGCTCTCTTGTTACAGTAAACAATATATTAGTGCCTCTAACCTGGGATTATATAGGTAAAACACTGGCCAAGATTAAATGAACAATATTCTAATTGCATTAACCTATCTTGTCAGCACTTCTATACCACAGTCCCATCTTAATCAAATAGGAAGCTAAAACTGGAATTCCCCTTCTAAATAAAGAAATACTCAGTGGAAAATGTGGCGTGTTAACACTTTTCCTTCTGTGTTATATAATATGTAAATGATACATGTATGTTATAGTTGAAGCTCTGCTAATTATTTTGAAAACAATCTGATTAACTTGTAAGTGATTAATTGCTGTCTGCAATTTCTTTCAGTCAAATTAGCTTTTAAATTTGCCTCCTTTAAAATAAATCTCAGAATTCAGAATGACAAGTATTATTATACCAATAATATGTATTCATTCTCTAATATGCCACAGTCTTTAGAATGCTAGTGTATCTCTATAGGCTAACTGTGTATGCGCCATCATAACACAGCTAGATATAAAATAAACAAATTTTTGATATAAAAATATATTTTCATTCAGAATTAAAATTTGGTTGGCATGACTGACTAGTTAGTTGATTAATAGCAATGAGTCACAAACACCATACCCCAACCATGACATGTAACTGCAGTGGCTAAGTTTGACAGTTTGCTGGCCTCAGGAAATGACATGGAGGGGGGCAGGGCTGACTACTTTAACCCCTTTAACACTAACGCCGGCCAAAACGGCTTCTGCAGTGGTCTTGGAAAATGTCCATTTGCAGACCAAGAGAATACTATTTTTGAAAATTTACCACAGCCAGCCAAAACAATGCAGTCTCTTGGCCTATAAATGGACATTCAATAAACACCTACTTGTTTTTGGGTTTTTTCTGAGGGAGGGCGCCCGGACCCCACTCTTTTGCAGTATTATCACGCTTATCTGCGGACTAGTGTATTTTATAATTCACTAATCCGACGGGCTCGTGGAATCCCTGAATGGCAATGTCCTTCTCATCCACTGATTCAAGATCTACATGCAGGCCATGGTTATCATAAAGGTTGTATCCCGACGTCTCAGAGCAGTCTTTGTCCAATTTCCAGAACTACACATCTGTCTGGATGAAATCTCAGAAGCCATCTATCTGACCAGAGTTGTAATGAGTCCAGATCTTCCTGAAGTTTCTTTCTATCCTTGTCTGATCACCCTTCTCTATATACCTTTGTATTGTCTGCATACAAATAAACTGTAGACTGAACACTGTCCGGGAGATTGTTAATATATATGACAAATAACACTGGGCCTATAAAGTCAGCCACCCAGTTACACATCTTGGCACTCATACCATAACCTTTCAGTTTTAGTAATAATCTTCTATGGGCCACTGTATCAAAGGCCTTATGAATTCCACATAAATTGCACTGATACTTCCTCCCCTATCCAGAATGTCAGTCCACTCATCCATGACTTTAAGCAGTTGCAGGCTAGTGGATCTACCGCTCATACATCCGAACTGTTGGTCACTTAGCAGCCCGTTTCTATTCAGATGTTCTATCATTCGTTTGTGGAATAACTTCTCAAACACCTTTCCTAGTACACTTGTTAGACTAATTGGTCTATAGTTCCCTGGGCTTTTCTTGTAAATGGGAGTGATATTTGCGGTTTTTCATACTTCTGGAACAGACTCAGTCTCAAATGAGGCATTGAAGATCATGGTTAGTGGCGTGGCAGCTACCACTTGCAGCTCATAAACCGACTCTTGGATGAGCAGCATCTGCCCGGGATGATCTGGCCCCTGTGATTTTGTTGTGTCTAAGTCAGATAGTAACTTGCAGACATCGGCCTCTTCAAATGGTGCTGACTAGGAAGTGTCAATCGAATCAAAATGTGTACTCAAATATGAACCATATGATGCTATGTTACTTGAGGCAGCAATAACATCTTTCTATCCCCCTACATAGAATTTCAATAGACTTACGGTTTCAGGTTATCACTTGAATTATCGCTTGAAATACATAAATACAATGTTTCTGTTCCGTATAATGATGGGAATAAGCAAAGACATTTAGTTTTGCAGTTACCAAAAGTTACCAGTTTTCGTAGGGGGATAGAGACGATATTCCCCATGAGGCATGCAATAAAGTCTGATCGACGGAATTCAAGACCGACAAAATTAGAGTAGGGTCGGTGATCCAAACTCTGTTGTATACCAAATTCTGTGGCAAGGCTTCGTTTTCAAGTTATATCACACATATAATAATAATGATTTGTTTATATTTTGAAACTTCTTATCTGACAAACCTAATTATACCAGAACCAGCTGAAATGCAAAATTTTTTAGTTTTAATTACACAAGATTGCATAAGCAGGTGTGAATCTGTAGTAAAAAATGATCGCTTTTGGAAAAATGCTCGGAAATGTTGACTGAGTTTTCAACGGAAATTTCCACTTTTATAGGCGGCGTTCATTCCTACTATTATACTAGCATCTAGATCAGATTAGCAAGCCAACAGATGGAACTTTTTTGAGTGCTGGCTGCTTAGATGGCTTCTCAGCATCGTTTCAATCACAACCACCCTACTCCCAAAAATTCTATTAAAATGTGACCTAATTCCATGGTATTGCGGATTACCTATTATAAAATTTAATGACAAGCTTATTTTTTCTCCTAATCTTCATTTTGTAGATGTAAATATTAGATTCTCAATGATTTATGCATTTTGGTGAATTCTGTGAATTATTTCCATTTTTTAAAGTGTATTTTTGTTAAAGGGGTATCTGAGCATTGCCAAAACTGGTCCCATTTTAAATACGGCTCTAACTTATTAGTGTTTTGTAATAAAACAGCTTCTGTGCCCCTACTGTAACCCAAGAATACTAGACAAATGTGGAATGCATGATTTATTTCATTTATTGGTGTTTTAGGCATTTAATATGCTATTTTGTGTATTGCCATGGAGTTCGGCAGCCGTGCCTTGCCAGATAGCATGTACATTTTGATGGGGGGTTCCAAACTTTATTGCCAGATACTAACAATATTTTACTTTAATTCCCTACGAAACTTATACATACATACATATCCTCTTCTGCTGGTTAGGCTAGTAAGCCCATAACAGATTTTCACTTTCTTCTTGAAGCTGGGGTTCATTAACCTGTTTAACTGATTGGGTGCGGATGGGTGAGATCGGGAACTGAATTGTGTAGAGGTTCTCTCGGTAGTGCTTATCAATCCTTCCTTTAAAGGCGTTGAGTGTTGGAGCTGTCACTATGTGATCAGGTAGGCTATTCCAATGCTTGTTCACTCGTATGCTAAAGAACCTCTTTCTGGTATCACTGCAGAAGCGTTGTTTGGTGAGCTTGTAACTGTTACCTCTTGTGCGATCACCTACGTCTGATGGCAGTAGATGCTCCCGATTGACGTCGTACATAGTATGCGTGCATTTGAAAGCCTCGATAAGGTCCCTGCGAAGCCGCCTATATACTAGACTTGGTAGTTTGAGTGTTCTGAGTCTATCTTCATATGGTAAATCACTTAGCCCTGGGATCATCTTTGTCGCTCGTCGCTGGACGTTTTCAAGTAACAGCACGTCTTTTTTGTACAGTGGAGACCACACCACGTTTCCATATTCTAGGTGGGGGTCGTACTAGGCTTTTGAAGAGCAGTACGAATGTGACTGGATCTAGGAAGTCGAACGACCTTCTAATCATCCCAACAATTTTTTTGGCTTTGTTTACTGCTGTCTCTGCATGGCTGTTAAACTTCAGTCCATTGTCAACAAAAACACCCAGATCTTTTTCACAAATTGTTTTGCCAAGTGTTATGCTTTGACCATTTTCATTCATGCTGTAGGGCTGTTTCTTATTGCATCTACCCAAGTGCATGGTTTTGCACTTGGATGCGTTAAAGCATAGTTGCCAAGTATTTGCCCAGTTTATATAAACAGCAAGAAAATACTTTAAATAATTGATCGATGCATATACTTTTTCACTGGTTGATATAAGTTTGGTGATTGGCCTAAGGAAAGTAAGTATAAGTTTTAGCTAAATACCGTGGAGTTTGGTTGCCCCATCCTACTCTTACTCTACAGACACAGTCACGACAGTGCCAGTCTACTATAGACTATTATATAGAATAATCACGAAAACAGAATCCGTTGTCAGACAAAGCTCCATTTTCTACTATACTCACCAGTATGACGACACAGAAAGGAATCCAACCGGCTACTAGGGCAATACTATCGCCTGCCATTTCGTTTTACAATTCTTTTATACAGAAAACATTTCTACAACAGTAATGACTTGTAAAAGACCGATGCAGGAAGAAAAAATTACACTAGCGATTAATGACAGACCGTCACCCAAACGATGATTGGTCCAAAGTGATGCGCATGCGTAATCCGTTATTATACAACTTTAAAAAAAGTTCATCTAGACTCCATGACAGCTGGGAGATCACGGAAACTGGTGCATTTACCTCATGCGACCTCGTGATGACTCTATTCAATAAAAAACAATTTTATTTGAATTATGTAGAATTAAATTGAATTTCATTTTTTCTAAGTCGGATAGTTGCGCTATTACGCATGCGCGTCATAGGGTATCCAGTCAATTCGTCCAAAATACATCCCGTTCTAAGTACAACTCGCCCTGCTTCTAACTCGTCCAAGGTCAACTCGTCCCAAATAATGTTCATATATGAATATACGTAGTTATGTTATATTATTCGGGATAACAGAGCACTGATATTATGTGATTATCAAATAGCATTTTATTAATCACATAATATATGCTCTATAATCCAGAATAATATAATATAACTACATATATTCGCATACAAACACTAATTGGACGAGTTGACCTAGGATGAGTTAGAAGTAGGGCGAGTTGTACTGAGGACGATCTTTCCATACACGACAGAATCTCAAATTATCAGATGTTTTAAAAAATAAATATTCCAACAGTTCAACAATGTTTTAATGTTAAAAAGGGAAGAATATTTGACATCGTATTCTTTCATCATCAAGTATTCAATCATGCGCTAAGAAAGCTTATTTGGCTACGTCCATATTTAGCTATAGGCATATACAAATTTAAATAGCCTAGTATGAATATGAGCGCAAACTAAGTGTACTTATCGTATGATGACTATGAAGATAAGAAATGGCGAAAATTTTGAATTAATTTCAGATATTCAAATTTCTAGAAACAAAATTTCGAGTGACAAAACAGAGTAGAAGTAAGTATGAAAGACTCTGTGGTCAAATACAGACTGATCTAGTATCTAAAGCCAATACTACGTGGAAATCTAACCGGACATAACACGCTTTCTGATTGGCTCAAAGAGAGACAATCCCGCGCCATTGTTGTAAGTACTGTATTCATTCTGTTGTTTTAGCGCCTGCCCATTAGCGACGTGGTTTCCTGTAATTATATTGCCTGTTAGTTCATGTCTTAGTGGGGTTTGTCTTAGCGCCAAAATTTTATTTTGAGCTGTCACAATTGATTCATTGATCAGAGACAGGAACTACTATCACTCAGTGATATGGTGGTTCGTTGTAGGAATATTATTGTGTCTTAGTGGACCACGGGGTAAATGGGACTTGTTTAACGGAGACCCAAACTATATGCATAGAATACTTGACCAATCAGCGTTTGGGTGATGGTCTGTCATTAATCGCTAGTACAAATCACAGCTACTTTTCTGCAACGACCGTGTGACCTTGACCTTAAAATCAAACAAGTAATTTGTAGGCAAAATTCGATAAGTGCAGAACATGCACATAATGATGATACAATGATACAATGAAAGGACATCTGACAGCAGGCCTCAGGCCTCTAACGTCAGGAATAACAGTTTCACATCATTCAACTAGTATTGAAGTAGAATTGGAAATACATGTAGGTTTAGCTTCAAAGTTGGTGACTTTCCCAAAGTTTGTCCAATCTATGTTTAAAAGAATTAATTGAAGGTGCGCTGATGACATATTCAGAGAGTTTATTCCAATGATCAGTGCACCGCAATGGGAAGGAGTACTTTCTTATGTCTAGTCTGGGTCTAACTTTCATGAGATTTTTAAAGACATTTCTCAAAATCGGCCGAAATCCAAGATGGCCACCGGCCAAATTGGCTCATTGGCTTCATTTGAACAGACTTGAATCTCTATGCCATAAGGATGCTTCCTGTCATAGATAAGATAATTGAAATCGGCCCAGCACTTCTGTAGATTTAAATTGAATTTCATTTTTTCTAAGTCGGATAGTTGCTCTATTACGCATGCGCGTCATCGAGTACTTGACCAATCAGCGTTTGGGTGACGGTCTGTCATTAATCACTAGTTGGCCTCTTGTATTAGTTGTTGTTGTTGTTGTTGTTGTTGTTGTTGTTGTTCGGATCCTCCTCCTCTTGATAGGAGCACCCACGTACAGTGGTCCGCATAAGTTTAGTGACACAAAAGTCTAATTTATTAGTTAGTTAAGGCACAAGTAAGGTTAATAGTGTTCCATTCGTCTATGTTACCTACATGCAAGTCCGAGCATAAAGGTCCAATGTACAAGTCCTATATAGCTGATATATGAAATATTTCACACAACACTGTTATGGTATTAGGTTGATAAGGAAGCACCTACCGCAGTGTAGATTATAACAGAGTCTTCTAGTGAGGTGTTCAATGTTGAGAAGCAGGTCAGGGCAATTTGGCAGGGCATCTGTAGTGGTCAGAGCAGTACAGTCGATGATGAGTTGTAGTAGGAGGTTGTCGTCTCCACAGAGGTGTATCCATACCGCAGGACCCAATGCATCTATAAGCAGAGCCTTCAGTTCTGACAGATAATGTCGTCTATGTGAATGTAAGGCGCCACAGTGCATCAGAAAATGTGAGTGGTCCTCTTCTGCTGATTGACAAAGGCGACATTTGGAGGTGACACCATTTCGACTGAATTTGCTAAGTGTAGCTTCAACCAGGTATGTTCCAGTGATAAGACGTGCTTTGATCATGCTTCTTTTAACATCCTTTGTATCATCCTCGACCGATTGTACTGATGGGTGGAGCTTTCCAATTGACAAAATGCTAACATTAGGATTTGCTAATGTGCTTTTCAGACTACATTCATCTTGCAGTATTCCATTCCAGTAGTTGTCAACGGCACGGTATACAGATGATTTCCAGGCAGTCTTGGTCGGTGTGCTCTGGATAAGTTCTACTATTGGTGGGAGGTCATACTCAATGAGTAGCTTGTTTATGTATGTGAACCAACTTCCCACGTTTTCTGCTTTCAGTGCCAGTTGCCGTACAAGGATGTTCATTATGGCTTCTAAGTATGTTTCCTAATGTTGTCAATTGTCTTAGATGCAGTTCGGCTGTAAGCGGTCGGCACCAAGTAATAGAATTAGTATTTGTGTTGTGAAGTTCAATGAAGTCTGATGTTCCTTGGTCATATTTGTTGTTGTGATGTTTATAAATCTCTATCATATCGCCACGTAATCTACGAAATGCCAAGGTCGGTAATTTCAAAGTTTGTAGGCATTCACTGTATGATAGATGGCATAGGCCAGGAGCGAGCCTGGTGGCTCGTCTTTGAACATTTTCTACAGCATGTATGTGTTTTTTCAAATGTGGAGCCCAGACAACATTAGCATATTCAATATGTGGTCTAACGAGGGCCTTGAATAGGTGGGTAAAATTATATTTATCTATATAGCTAAATGTACGTCAGATTAATCTCATTATTTGGTTTGCTTTGTTTATCTTTTCATTTATGTGCTGGTCAAAATTTAGCTTTTCATCGATTATTACACCAATATCTTTTTCAGCAGGGGAGTATGTTAAAGTATAGCTGCATAAGGTCATTGTATAGGAGTGTGGTTCTGTTTTTTCGCATATATTTGCATTTATCTGGGTGAAGTTTTAATAATGAATCATCCGTCCATGAACACATCGAATTTATGTCGTTTTGCAGTGAAATACAGTCTGTTGGATTAAAAATTGATCTGAAGAGTTGTGTGTCATCTGCAAACAGGAACATTTCAGAACCACAGTTAACTGCATCAGGAAGATCATTGATATATATATTATGAAAAGAAGTGGTCCCAAAACAGAACCCTGTGGTATGCCACTTGTGACCTGTGTTGTTTTAGAAGGGACCCGTTAATTAATACCTGTTGTGTTCTACCGGTTAAAAATGCCTGTATCCAATCTAACACTTTACCTTCTATGCCATATATGGACAACTTCTTTATGAGATGTTTATGAGGAACCTTGTCAAATGCCTTCAAAAGTCGCAGTAGATAACATTAATCATCCCACCTTTATCAAGTGTCTGCAGCCATTTTTCAAGTACATTTAGCAATTGCAGAACAGTAGATCGGCCACTGATAAAGCCATATTGTTTATCTGAAAGCATTTTATTTGTTCTTAGATGGTCCATTATTGCATCCTTAATTATTGATTCTATTATTTTACACACTACCGATGTTAGGCTGATTGGGCGATAATTTTCAGGGTTCTTTTTGTCCCCCTTTTTGAATATGGCTGATATATTGGCGTTAGTCCAACAGTCTGGTAATTTCCCAGATTCTAGTGATCTATTAAAAAGCGATGATAAAGGATTACAGAATACTTGCCTACGTTCATACATTAGCATAAGATGTAATCTGTCAGGACCAGGAGATTTAGAAATCTTGAGTTTGGATAATTTTTCTTTCACAATGTTGGAGTGATATTAACAATTAGTGGAGACTGCATAATTATATGTCTAGTTGAAATTGGTGGTGCCTCTTCATCCGGTTCAACTGTGAAAACAGAATTAAAGTAGTCAGCTAAAACATCTGCCTTTTCCTTATCATTTGGGGTGAAAACACCATTATTACTAGGTATTTCCAAATCAGGGATACCAATTGCTGTTTTTGTCAGGGATTGAACATATTTCCAAAATTTCTTTGGATTTTGTTTAACACATTTTGAGATATTATGTTCATGCATTCTCATAGCTTTTCTTGTAGCTGTCCTGACTTGATTTCTTATTTTACAGTATTCAATATATATGTCTTCACTCTCAGTTTCTATATATTTTCTCCAGAGACGTTTCTTTTTATTAATCTTACTTCTGGTTGTTTTATCGAGTGGGTATTTGTTTCGCTTACTTTTAATTTTTAAAATAGGAATGAATTTCTCTTCAACTTCGTGATATTTTGAAAGTATTGTTTGCCAAAGATCATTAACATCATTGAACCTTCCCATAAGGTTGCTCCAGTCTATGTTCAAATATGCAATCATAGCTTTATAATCTGCTTTATCATAGCAATATCGCAATTTTGTGGTTGTACTGCTGACCAGATCGAGATGGATTGTAACTTGTATTATAGAATGATCACTCTTACCGAGTGGGGCATTAACAATTATGTCATCCACTAGTTCAGGATAATTTGTAAATAGTAGATCTAGTATTGAGGGCTTAGCCGAGCCCCATCCTCTAGTGGGAGTTGTTATCAATTGCTGTAGGAAGCAATCTCTTATTGTCTCAATAATGTGATAAGTAAAATCTAAATTAGTAGCGCTGGTATATGTAGCTAGTGACCAATTGATTTGCGGCATGTTAAAGTCACCCAGTATAAGTGTGCATCTGTTATCAGAACATAATGTATGTAGTACATGGCAAAGTTGTATGTTGTTCAAACTATCTGAATGTGGGCTTCTATAAAATACACCGATCCTTAGAGTTTCCTCTTCCACAGTTATATCACAGACAAGACATTCTACAAATGCATCGTTGGTGGTTATCAGGTTATAGGATATAGATTTCCTTATGAATAAAAGAATGCCTCTCCCGTGTTTGTCAGCAATATTAGATTCTTCAATGTTGTATCCTTCTATGTTGTAATCGGCTAGTGTTCGATGCACTTTATAGTTCTTTGGTTTTACCTCAGTGATGGCTATGATATGCGGTGGTTTGTCTTGGATTAAGTGTTTGAGTTCAATAATCTTGTCTTGCGTGAATACATCTGCATTGGTGTATACAACTGTGACATCACTGTCATGTTTGAAATTGGTATGTGTTGGGCTAGACGTTTTCTTTGATGATATATTTAGTCTACATTTGTCATTTTAGGCCATGTTACGGTTTTTAGTTTTGTTCTTTACATTTATAAGAGGTGCATCTGTAACTAAACTAGGTTTTACAATCATTTTCTTAGAGGAATTATAGTGGTACTTAAAAGTACTGGCTTGGTGGAGTGCCTGTGTTGTAGTGTGTAAGGCGTTGATTGGGCATGTTGCTGATTCGTGTATGATGTGTAGTATATGCTGGTGGATTCCTCCCATGGATCCTTCCATTGTGAAAATGTGGATTGTAAGCCGATCTCTCAGCTGGGTAAGTCTTTCGAACAGTGGGAGGCGGAAGCATAGGTGTTGTAAGAATTGTTGATAGGGGTACTGTTGAGGTAGTTATAATATTTTCTGATAGGATACGAGTCCCCTGCACATTTGGATGTATGTGATTATAAAATAATTCTGTATACACCTCACCACTGGGACTGAAGAAAAGCGGTGAGTTGTCTATAAATGTTGTATGTTGCGTTTCAGACAGGCTTAGTAGGATACAATTGAACTCAAGTGTTAGATTATGGCAATACTCATTTTGTGGTCGTAGCAGCAAGGATGATACAAAGACCTGAATGTGAGGGCATATAGAACGAATGCGATCGACTAAGGCAGAATAATCTTGAGTCATACTTTGTTGGTTTCGTTTGCCAATGTCGTTGCTACCTACATGTATGACAATAGCATCATGACTATTTACTTTACGGTATTTGTCTAATTGGTCTGTTAAATCATTAATCCATGCCCCACATAGAGTTCGAATATTAATATTGAGTTCATTCGTAGACATATATCTTCCACTTAACTTTCTAAGTGTGGAGCTACCGATAATGAGGACCTTTTTTCGTTGGTCAGTCCAATTATCATTCGCGTTGGTGGAAGTGGGTTTGGTATTGGAAAATCCTGCTAATAAGAGCATCAACTCATACATGCCTACATTCGGCTATGCTACCTCAGCCGCTAACTATGCGGAATGTCTGGATCTAGTATCCTCTATCATGCAGAAATATCAGCAAACACATAAGATCATCTGGTGTGGAGACATGAACGCAACATTGCTATTTCGGGAAAATGGCAATGACAAACAGTTAAAATTGTTTATCCAAGAACATGATATCAGTCCATTAGGCAGCTCTTCTAGCAAACCAACCTACATACATGGGAATAACACCTCTCAAGCTGATTATTCACTTGGAAAACAATGTCAGCGTGCCTCCAATACAGTTATTTATGATATTGATCCTGCAAACACATCAACACATGTTCCTGTATATTGTCAAATACATCTTCAAATCTCAGTCACCACCAAATCAGCAAAACAAATGCGGAAAACTTCAAGGATGCTTTGGAAAGATGCAGATATCAGAGGGTACCAGGAGCACTTCAGTACAGAAAGCTCGACCAACTTTGAAGAGAATGTAGACATACTCATACAATGTTTACACGGCTCCTTGACGTCAGCAGCATTGAAATTTGTTCCGTCCAAGGTGACACCTGTGAACAGACCCAGGTGTAAAGCTTCTCCAGAAGTCAAGGTACTTCTAGATAAAGGAAAAGTTCTAAAATGCCACTGGCACTAAATCGGAAGACCCGCCTCAGATAATCCAATCTCGCTAGAAATGAAAATCTTGAAGAAGTAGCTGAGATCACAACAGAGGACCGAACATTCTACAGAACATGTTGACATCTACAACAAAATAATGGAATCCTACCCATCAGACTCATTCGACGTAACAAGGATGCAAACATTGCCACTAGTACTTTAAATGTAAACGGAAGCTCATTGCTCGATCCTGCTGAACAATGCAAAGCTTTTTCTGCCTACTATGAAGATCTTGCGGTTCCCAAAGCAGAGCCCCACTTCGATACATACTACATGGATAGAATCCAGTATGCTCTTGCATTAATACGCAATATCTGTACCCAGAACATGCAACCATGTAGCCCGGTAACAACCAGTGAAGTGTACAGTGGTGTTACAAAGTTGAATCCAGGCAAAGCTGCAGATGAGTTTGGTATCACAACTGAGCATATAACTCACGCCATTGATGTACTAGCTCCCATACTAGCGCATGTATATAACAATATCCTTCAAACAAAGCAGACCCCTCTTGTCTTCAAGTCTGGCATAATCACTCCAGTACATAAAAGAGATCACCAGCAATTATAGCGGTATCACTGTTTCATCTCTACTCGGGAAAATCTTTGACCACATCATACTGGATAGACTACAAAACAACCTACCAGCCAACCAATCCTCACGTCAATATGGCTTCACATCTGGACTCTCTCCAACTATGGCAGCTCTGGTTCTCTCAGAAACACTCTCGGAAGCAGTGGAAATGAGCCAATCAATACACATTGCATTCCTGGACAGCCAAAAAGCATTTGACGTGGTCGACCATAATTCGTTAAAACATCACTTGTCTGATCAGAAGGTCGACCCTCATCTTTGGCAAATCATTGACCACATGTATGGAGATCTAACTGCTAAATTAAAATGGAAGAACCTGCTAAGCGACCACGTACATATAAGACAAGGGATTCATCAGGGAGGAGTGTCGTCTACCAGATTGTACAAGACATATATCAATGACCTGCTGATTCATCTTCAAACTCAACACATGGGAACACATATTGGAGCAACATATACGGGATGTCCGACGGTTGCAGATGATCTTACACTATGTAGCAATTCAGTTGAAGAACTACAAGTCATGCTTGATCAATCCTACAGTCGGGAGAGGTACATGTCGGGAGAGGTACAACATTCACCCCGAAAAGTCAACCATAATCAGCAAACCAAACAGCAAAGCCGCCAATGGTCAAAACCCAATATGGAGTCTAGGTACATCTGAATTGCCGATGAGTGACAAAGCAACACATCTCGGACTAGTTCGCACTTCCAAGAATGAAGCTTCAGCTAACATCGAAGAAAAGAACTCACTCGCCAGGAAAACAGTCTACTCCATGATGGGTACTGGACTTCACGGCTCCAATGGTTAATCACCCAAAGTATGTGTAGCTCGCGGGGTAGTGTCGGGCTGTTCCAGTGTCTGATGTCAACTCGCCATGCCGCAAGTGCATGACGAATGATGATGCTGGTTGACGCCCATGCGATACTGCCCTACGGGTAACAAAGACTGGCTCCTAAGGTCGGTGGAACTCAATCATTCCGGTGGGGCCGTGCGACCATCGTCGCAAACATTAAACACTACAGTTTCATCCCAAGAGTTTGTGTCACCAGTACGCCTGTCCATAGCAATTTTGTGATCTATGGACTTACAAGATTTGATTTGGTGACTTAATTAACATAAGCCTATACAATATTTTCACCTAAAAAGACCGTCAAGTATGCTAGATAATTATAACTCGTAGGTCCGCAGAGGTATCCCCGTAAGGGAGGCGCCCACACACGAGATAACTAATTAACTTAATATACGTTATTATACCTTTAAGCTGAAAGGAAAGAAAATGACCTTTTGTAGTGTCGGAAAATCATCTGCCTCACGTGGGCACTACTACTAGTGCTAGTTTTGGTGAGGAGTATTATCCTTGCGTGGGCCGTCGTCACTGAATCCTTACGAGAGGCAAGTGCCTCGAGCAGACCTCCATCACAGGAAAATGTCACCATCGCTTAAAGTGGGAGAAGAGGCTTTCTCCAATATTCAACCAAAATGCTGTAAAGAAAAGATCATACCTAGTGAAATTATGATGATTAGGTTGCGTGCTGTTTTACGTGAAGACGGGACGAGTGATTCCCGAAGGATTCCCACGTCACCGTCTTATGTAGTTTTCAATATGCTGAATTAGTAGTTGCCACTATTATTTATGCGGGCCTTCTTCTATGCCTAACCTCACATTTAGTTTTTAGAGACAAGAACTATTTTAGGCCGCAAATGGCTGGCGTCTACCTAGCTTTTAGATACAGCTGTCATTGAGAATGGATGCCCTAAGACATCAATACTGAAGACAGCGTGCATACATGTTACTTGGCCAGATCTCCGAACTGGGTAACAATCCGAACATCTCGCTCCGTAACCACATAAAACGTCACAGGACATTGGTTACTTTTCACAAAAGCATTTTTAGGCAACTGATCTATCGTTATGGTGGGGTTAAGAGAGATGAATACCCACCGTGAATGTCCTTCCCGTGAGGGCGTGACAGATCAAAATATCATGCCCAGACATTCTTACAGAATTCGGTGGGGATGCACATCTCGCCCGTCACCAGGTCCTATGGAGCTAACTTTTTAACCTGATGTTAGGTTTAAACGTAAGTTGCCCAGTTATGCACTGCGGTGCGGGAGGATTGTTCAGCAGATAAAAGAAAAAAAATAATTAAGATATGTTTTAACAGTGCTTCCTACATTGGCAAGGGTAACTAACTACTGAGTATCCGAAGATATATGGGGAATGTGTGTGACACCACACCCTGGCCATCACCGTTCGGAAACCCCAAATAGTTTCCCAGGGTCGGATCAGTTCATGGTGCCGATAGGGACATCCAAACAAGTAAGAAGCCATAAGGCTTGGTGGAACATGAAGAGAGACAATAACTTGACGCCCATTAGGTATGTTGGCCAATCTTACACAACCTTGCCGTAGTGCGGGGCTAAATTACCGGAAAAGAGGCATACACTATGCGTCTCCTGCCGAAGAGATTGTCTCTCATCATTTTAAACCTAACCTATTGAGCTGAATAGAAAGGTTTTTAGTCGGTAGCATGCCGGACTAAACAGAGTTATAGCATGGACAGCGACCTCAGTGAAAAATTGTTGGTGGCGCGAGAATGTGCTGCATATACGAATGTTACTGTATAGTGTTTCCTATATACACTGCAGTCCTATATTTTTGTATAGCTAAACAAAACATATAAACTAATGGCCACTTGCCATATATAAAACTAACCAATTTAACAATACAATGTAAAATGATCAGAATAATATATAACGTACAGGTTGAGGAACCTACAACAGTGTGGTTAGTAAAAACACCTTACAGAAAATAAGAATAACTATAAACAGATACAGAAATTATAAACCGTTACGGTGCCTGTTAGTCATCGGGACCATTTATACATATACGGTATAATTATTAAAGATGTAATTATCGGAATAATTAAAATGTCAAGTATAATTACTTGAATAATCTGTAGCCATTCTTAAGCATGGGCTATCGTGTTACTGAAATTGATACGTCATCCTTGGTTTGACGTGGGTTGATGCATTCCCTGGAAGCTGGAAAGTTCCCGCATGACGGTTTCCGCAAACAGGATTCCCGCATTTCCGCAAACAGGATTCCCGCAAGCAGTCCATGACGGGAGCGGATCGATCTCAGGACTGTAATCACAATATAGAATGTCTAACGAGTAATCAGTAAGAGATACAATAACATTACTGCTAAGACGAAAGTTCCCGTCCACCGATGGTACGGATGAAAGTTGCCAACAACTCGATCATAATGGAGGGTTGTTGAATACGGATGAAGATACATAACTAAGCTTAACGGTGCGGGGTACGTCAGTTAGCTCTTAAGACGTACCGGGCAAAGTTTACTTGCTGCGGTTGAAAAGTATAGGTAAACCTGCACGACATCATTGCAAGGACGGTTGAATAACTACTTTTTGGCATGGCCGGCAGATCTGGCGAGTCATCCACCAAAGAATATCACTGCCTCTACATCTGTAGATCCCACATTTTCAGGCCAGGAAAGGCCTCACCGCAAGTTGGTGTTCCGAGTTAGTTCTTAATGCTCTCGAGTTCTGAATTTCGTCTCCTTTTATACTACTCGTGACGTCATAGGCGCAGGCTCCAACCAATCATCGGTCGAGCGATAGCCAATCAGCGCGTAGCTAATAATAACGCAGTCGAATGTTCTAGAACATTCTAGAAGTTCTGCGTACAGGTGGTTACGACGTCGCGGCAATATTTTGAAGATAATCAAAAGGGGTTTTCCGTGGATAACTCAGCCATTTCTTAACCGATTTCGAAATGGTCTACGGATTCGAAAAGCCCGTCGAATTCTGGTCTTGATTAATGCCAGATTCGGTGGGAACAAGTAATTAAAAAGGATTACTATGTACCTACTCAGTACACTAAAAGCATCACCCCATCTTGGTCGTAAAAGACGCGCTCTGTCAAAAATAGTATTAAGCGCACGCATACGCGCTATGCGCTTTAACGAACTTAGTCATTTTTACAACGCATACCTCTCTCATAGGCCCATATATGCCCATAGCTCTACCCAGGGGGCGTGTTCAGCCGTGGTGCAGTCTCAAACCTGTGACATCATGATGACGTCACTAAGTAGCGGTCTTCTCGTGGTGTTGTTGCTCTCGGTCTGCCAGATCATGGTCGGTCATTAACATGTCCAGATTCCTGCTCACGTTGTCGGAGATGGGAAATGGTTGAGGCGTGAACATTAAAATGTCGAGCAACAGCGCGAACGCTCTGCCCAGCAGCGAGTCTTCCCATTGCTTCATGGAGATGATTTTCGGGTAGCCCTGGGCGGCAGCCCATGTTTGGTAGGGTAAACCTTTAAGCGTTTTCTGTTAACGCTCGTTATTTGCGTTTGCAATATGGCAAATTTTTGCCTTCGCTACCCGCCAATGTGGGCCAGTGCATGAAAAATGCATTTTCACATGCATTAAGCGTGCGGCCGAGAAATGCAAGAAATGATTTGCATTTCTTCATGATCAGCGAGACATTACATTGACGAAACATGCCTGCAAATTTGGTTACAAATGGACGCATAGTTTTAATACAACAAACCAAACTTCACTGTTACTAAACCTTTTTGGCTCAGTATATATATATATATATATATATATATATATATATATATATATATATATATTCTGAAATTTCAGCGTTTACTATTACAAGACTTATCTATGACTTACAGAAAACATGATTTTCAAGGATTTGGCTACATAATCCATGAATCTATTTTTGGTGCCATGTGATATGAGATGATAAATATAAAACCCACTCAATAGTTTCAAAACTATTTTTATTTTGGTAGTGCAAGACAGCAATTGCTAGAAAGTGCGTAAAGTATGTTTCAACTATGTTGTATGCCGGTAGGTGTAATCAGGTAAAATGTCCATTCACAGAAATAAAACACTCCACTCGAAGTATGGCAATGCAATCATCTGATCAATTCTTGGCTGGTTAGTTTGTTAAATGAAACGTAGCAAGGCAAGTGTCCAGTCCAAAGTCTACCTGGTACCATCCACGGCCCTTTATTGATCTGGATATCTGATTCTGAAATATAAACACAGGGCTGCAAGATATTAGTCATGGAATATTTACACCAAAAGTGGGGTTGAGAGAAAAATTCTGATAGACTACAAGACAACATTTTTATTAGTCTCTGCTCTCAGGGGGTTGGGAGAGGGCGGGTGGCGGTGCAAGCATAGCGTGCCAACCTTCCACATCATTGTTCCTTCTAACGAGCTGATTGTAGATGCTCCATGTTGCAGGGGCCCACGTCCTGTTAACAATCCACGTATCATTTATGTATGTTGTGAGCCTTACCAGTGGAACCGTCGTGGCTTTGGCACGGAATTGTCTGTTAACAAAATAACAAAATATTAATGGTAATGAGTCAATGATGATGATGATGATGATGATGATGATGATGATGATGATGATGATGACGACGACGACGACGACGACGACGACGACGACGATGATGATAATGATGATGATGTATAGTTAAACATGTAGTTGATCCTGATGTTAATAATAATAACATTGGAGTACGTGGTGAAGATAATAGCGATGAAATCGATGATGACAGGATTGAAGTTGGTGATGATGGCATTATGGCTGTGCTGTGAAGGATGGGACGAAAATCATCTTCGTCATATGTAGGAATTGTCTCACCTTCAATATCAGCAGCCATCTGATGCATTTCGGCTAGGCGCGCTGTCTCTTCTGATGGTTCGAACACGTCATCATCTGTAATCTCCAGACATTCATCGCACTGCCAATCTAATGACGCTCCACTAGCTACTGCCGCATGATAAACTTCCTGCGTGATGTTAGTTCCGCATATACGATGCTGCCACCTACCACATGGTTCACACAACAAACCTTGGTGCCTGTTAGTTACAGGCCTACCACACACGATACACAACTCTGCCATATCACTCAGAAAACTAACATATATCACTTGGAGAAATAATCAACGTAAAAACTGTAAAATCTAAGATCACGATTTCAGATTTGCGAGGTTATCGAGTTATGAATTTCATGAAACATTTAATAATTAAAATTTGTCACTTACTTTTATACTTGATGGCCTATTATTCTCTGAGTAAATGTCAAAATCTCTTAAGCAACATGAAAGCATATTCGTACACAGCCGCCCCATAGCCCGACACATATGTGTTAATGGATTAAGTTATTTATAAAGTATTTGATTGACCGTTACACGCGTGTAAAGTTTGATGTATGCAATCCAGTATTTTAAAAACGATAACCTTTTAAGATGACAAGGAAATATGACTTTAAGCATACTCACCCACTCATAAAATATGCCTAATAGACATAGAGCCTGTAGCGTCCAACATGAAAAAAATCGGGTGGTCAATTATGTTTGACTGATTTTCTTATACCCGTATCTTAAACTAGATTGTTTCCATGCACCCACTGTTATGCTTGCCACTGGTAGCGGCTACATAAAAAATAGAACAGTATTCAATCATTACAAAGAGTGTTTAATCGCACGACTAAGGTAGCGGTCATCAAAGTAAAGGTTACCCAAAGTGTTAATCAGACAGGCATCTTGCCCGCGCATTGAACCCGGTGCCTTTACCATAACACACAGGCGGCTAAAGCTTTTGGTAAATTTAAGCATAGATGTGCCACCTACATCAGTCAGAACAGGCCACCATCTAAGCGTTGACCACTGCATTTAAGCAGATGGTCGTAATGATAACGATAGAATAATGTGTTAGCATAGATAATAGGCCACCTATGTAGGTGGTCTTATTGCTGGGTGAATATAAGTATGTTCTTGAACATTTGCCATAATGGGCCATATAAGCAGTTAGTAGCTGGTCGTACATAATATGAGTATAGGAACGCACTTGTCTTAATGAACCACCCAGTCAGGTGGTCTTAACAATAGTTGTTGGATGATTATATAGTGGGCAGTTGTATTAACGGGCCACCTACGCAGGTGGTCTTAACAATAACTGTTGGCAGATTGTATAGTGGACAACTGACTTTACGGACCACCTAAGTATGCGGTCTTATAATAAGTTTGGTTGATCGTACAGTGGTCATGCACTTGTCTAATCAGACCACCCAAGCAGGTGGTCTTAACAATAGTTGTTGGATGATTATATAGTTGTCAGTTGTATTAACGGACCACCTAAGCAGGTGGTATTAACAATAATTGTTGGCAGATTGTATATTGGACAATTGTCTTTACGAACACCTAAGTATGTGGTCTTACAATGTGGCTGATTACATAGTGGCCAGTTAGTTGACTGATTGTAATCACGTGTCCACCTCATCGTACGTCGCATCATATGTCGGCAATGAGTATAAGACAAAAGCGAGAAAGAATAAAAAACGGGAATAAGAATAAATTAAATGTCAGTTAAAAAGCAATAGTCGGCCTATCAATGAATGACTACACCTAGGCTGACCTGAGTTTTATTCAATCGGGCCGACATGACTTTTTATTCTAGGCCGAGTTGACTAAAACAAGTAGGCCGGGTTGGCAATTGGGCCGACTTGACTGGAATTCAGTTTACAGAACAAGGAGAAGTTTAGATGAGAATATTTGTGTATTTTACAGGTATTTATCATAAATCCTTTATATTTTATTTGGAAAACATGGTTAATATACATTTACTTATTATTATTATTATTATTATTATTATTATTATTATTATTATTATTATTATCACATAGAGCTCTCTCAGTCCAGAAACTGCTTGATAAATCACCAATTACGTTGCGTTACCAGTTTTCGTGACTTACGTTCGGCAGCCGCTACTAAGACTACCGGTAATAGCTATCTGTGTATGATTTTAGTTCTGTCAGGCAGACCTGTTAAGAATATTGCTATCTCTTGATTCTAACTCCTCCCATAGCTTTGCAGAAGGATAAAGTCCTCACCAAGTGTTTCCTTGAGGGAACCCATTCATTTTTTTAATAACACCGGTCACAAAAATTGTCATTTTGCTCTGTTAATGTATGTCCAATTAAAGGCCAAAGGAAGATTTTTTGTGGATGTATCACTGGAATGACTTGCCCGAGAATCGAGCCAGGCATTCCAGTGATACAATTCCAAAAATAGTATTCTATTAACCTCCCAAATGCCCTTCACTGGGCTGAAAATGGTAAACAATCTAATTTTCTTGCTCATCTGGGGTCATGAAGGTTATTCCTGGTAATTCGCCACTGTAACCACTGGCTCGACTAGTTGATTCAGCTGTTTCAGTTGTTGATTTTCAGAAATGACCTCCACCGGACTACTGATGGATACTTTAAGATGACCATAGACCACTATTATTAGCATTCGTCATTATTATTAACCCTTTGACACCCATACCAGCAGCTTCTGTAGTAATTTAGATTTTCTTGAACGAATTCAAGGCTTAAAGAGTTAATTATCATTACCTATCCCAACCAATGATAAGCTCTCATCATTTCAATTTTCAGTTGTGTACATGTAACAGCAATGTAGAATATTTTTGCCTGATTGAAACTAAGCCGTGTATAATCTTGTCAAGACAAGGAAAATATCTCTGGCATCTTCCTCCCCTAAACTCTTTCCAACCATAGTTGTTTCGGCTTTTTTCTTCTTCTATCCCTACCATGCCAACCAAATTCCCCTGCTCATCCTGTAAGAGACATGTTAGAACTAATCAAAAAGCCTTATTATGTGACTTGTGTTCGGAGTGGGTTCACTTAAGATGTTCTAAACTCACTGCTTCTGATTTTCTCCATCTTGAGTTGGATGACCAACCATGGTGGTGTCTAAACTGCAACAAATCTTTATTCCCTTTCAATCACATTAAAGATGATGCTGACTACACACTTGCAATCATGAATCCACATGTTGAATATAACTACATAGAACACATACAAGACCTAATTCTAAATCTCCTAAGCAAATTTAATGACCTTATAACAAACAGTAAAGAAAGCATTGTACTCTCACTCATGCACGCAAACATTCGATCGATACTGAAGAACAATGACAAGTTAAATAATTTCCTAGATATGAGTGCACATGAGTTTGGAATTATTGGAATTACAGAGACTTGGCTAAAAATAAACTCACCTACTACTCTAGTTAACAAGAATAACTATGCATTTATCGAAAAGCACAGATCTGACAAAATTAACAAGGATGGTGGAGGTGTTGTAGGCATGTACAGAAAAGACAATATTCAATTCATTGTGCGTGAAAACTTTTCCATAATGGAAGAATACATTGAAACAATATTTATCGAAATTCTGTTTCAAAAAGGTAGAAATAAAATTGTTGGTACAATCTACATGCCTCCTGACAGTGACAACAAACAATTCATTGAAGCTTTGAGCAGAATTCGGGATACAATACAAAAGGAAAATAAAACAGCCTAGCTTATGGGTGATTTCAATATTGATCTGCAGCAACAGAAATGTTGTCATACCAAAGACTTCATTAACTTATTAATTACCTACTTTTACTATCCGACAATAACTAAACCAACTAGAATAACAGAATCTACGGCGACCGTCATTGACAACATATTCTGCAATAATATTAATCGCAATATCAGTAAAACTCATGTCGGAATTTTTGTAACTGATATCTGAGATCATTTACCTATATTTATCCTAGAAAAACAACAAACATACCAGAAACAATTCGAACAGGGAAAATTTAAATGCAGAGATTACTGTCAGGTCAACAGTGAAACATTCAAAAGATCTATGTCAGAGGTCGATTGGAGCATAGTAACAGACATTCAGTCTTGTGAGCATGCCTACAACAAATTTCATGACATCTGCACGACTATTTTTGAACAAAGCTTTCCAATGAAAGAAAGTAAAAAATATAAGCATAACCCAACTAAACCTTGGTTTACAAGTGGATTAATAGCTGCCTGTCATACAAAACATCAGCTCTACTTAACATTTATCAAGTGTCAAACTAACTACAATGAAATTCAGTTTAAAAAATATAGAAATAAATTAGACCAAATAATAAAAACAGCTAAGAAAACATATTATCACAAGAAATTTGAACAGTCTAAAAATGACATAAAAGAGACATGGAAAACCATTAAATCACTTTTAAACAAGACCAATACGGCACAACAGACACAATTTCTTCACAAGAATAAGGTCATTACCGATAAATTCGAAATTGCCAATGGATTCACTGATTATTTCGTAAATATAGGACCAGAACTTTCGAACAAAATCCAATCAACATTCAAGAAAAAATTTTCTGATTACCTTACAGGCAGCTATCAATCATCATTCTTCGTTAACCCTACTAACACTGAAGAGATCTTTAACGTTCTAAACAAACTCAACCCAGCGAAAAGTGCCGGAATCGATGGTTTTAAGTGGTGCATTTATAAAACCTGTGTTGTGGATATCCTTATCCCAATTAGTCACATTTGCAACTTATCCTTAGCACAAGGCATTTTCCCATCAAAACTAAAAATAGCACGTGTTACACCAATTTATAAAGCCAAGGAATCTACTAACTTCTCAAACTACAGACCAGTCTCCATACTTCCACTTTTCTCCAAGTTACTAGAGCGCCTTATGTACAATCGACTGACAAATTACCTGGACAAAAAGTCCATTTTATACAAATTGCAATATGGATTTCGTGAGAAACATTCAACAATGCATGCAATAGCCGAAATGACAGAAAAAATTATTGAATCACTGGAAAAAACCCAAAGTATAATAGGCATCTTCTTGGACCTTTCAAAAGCTTTCGACACTATCAACCATCAGATCTTACTAGAAAAACTTGCCTATTATGGTATAAGAGGCAGTGCACTCACCTGGTTTCAGAACTACCTAAGTAAAAGAACACAATGCGTACAATATAATGAGATATGCTCTGAAAACAGGCAATTAACTTGTGGTGTTCCTCAGAGATCTATTCTTGGCCCGTGCTTGTTGGGAGAAAATGTGCATCAATTTTGTAACGCTGATCAACATTAAATGATCCAAATTGAATTATTACGAACGACAATATAGCCAGCTTCTTAAGTTGGCGAGCCAGCGGTTCTTGAGATGGGAGGCACCATGTTCTCGAGAGATATTATACGCTAACGGGAGTTTATCAAACGGGTACCTGTTTTTTAAGATCAGGATAATACTCAGTTCCTATCGTGCAATGATAATATATAGATATTCCCGAGTTCCGAGTCCCCGATTCCAGAATATTTATATCCAAGTACTCGCTCTAAAATAAACTTCAATTGGAGGCGAATCACGTGATTTGTATTTTTTCGCGACGCCATTTTATATCAAATTGTGGATTAATTTTGATGTAATAAACAAACTTTATTAAAGGATACGCAATATTTAGGCACTCAAATCAAATAATTTCACTTCCCCGATGGAGAGCTACTGGCCAACCGAAAGAGAAGACCAAACCCAAAGAGAACACCAGTATCAACATCATGCACTGGAATGCAGAAGGGGTTACCAACAAGAAATCAGAGCTCTAACAGTTCCTGTACGAAAACAACATTGATATCTGCTGCATCCAAGAGACACACCTGCAAGAAGGAAAACCATTTAAGATCAGAGGTTACCAGATTTTTCGGTGTGATCGAAGAGGAAGAAAGAAAGGCAGGGTGATCACCTTGGTCAGAAACAGCGTGAACGCCAGCCAGATCAAAACCTTTATGGAAGAGGCAGAATATATCAAGATCAAGGTAACAACCAGCAACTCTGTGATTGACATTGTCAATTAATACTGCCCTAATGACAAGAATCTCTCACTTGACACAATCCAGGTCCCAGACTGCCACTTCCTCATTGCGGGAGACTTTAATAGCCAGTCCCAGACCTGGGGATACAGAAAACTTGATAAATGAGGAGAAGACATTGAAGCATGGCAAGATGAAAAGCACCTTTTACTTGTCAATGATCCCACAAATCAGCCTACCTTGTACTCGCACCGGTGGCACTCGACAACAACGCCGGACGTGGCATTTTGTACAGAAGACATTCACAGAAACTTCAGTAGAGTGGTTGGATCGCAGTTAGGAGGAAGCGACCACCGCCCAGTCCTCCTCTCTCTTTCTGGAAGTTTTTCGACAAGTTCACCTCAACATCCAAGGTGGAACTACAAAAAGGCAAATTGGAGTCTGTTCGGCATTCGTTTCAATGAGCTTACCCAAAATATAGCAGTAGAAGGGAGAAACATCAACAATGTGGTCAAGGAATTTAATTCAAGTATCCTCAAGGCTGCCAACGAAGCGGTTCCTTGAGGGTTCAGAAAAAACTACCGCCCCTACTGGACAACAGAACTGCAAGCAGCACATGATAAACTAGACACGGCCAGAGAAGATGCAGAGGGTAATCCCTGTCATGAAAACCACTTCACGCTACAACAAACTAAAGCCAGGTATCTAAAGACCAAGCTGGAGGCCAAAAGAAGAAGCTGGAGGGAAGACGGCAGGGTTTAATTTAGAGAGAGACACCACAAAGCTATGGAGACTGACTAAAGCACTGAATGATGAGGGTGTCGGGGGAGAGAAGATTACTCTTGAAGAAGATGGACAAACACTGACAGGAAAGATGGCTGCACATGCCTTGCAAAAGGAAAGAACAGACACCAACACTCATGATGCAATGAAAGTTGACATTAGTTTAGCAGAATTGAAGAAGGCTATCCGCCAATTGAAGAAGAAGAAATCTCCAGGGCCAGATGGCATTATGAATGAAATGATCCAACACCTTGGTAGTGCATCTCTCTGCAAGTTGCTAGACATCTTTAATCTCATTTGGACCAATGGAGAGGTTCCTCAGTGCTGGAAGGAAGCCAGAATAACCCCTATTCTGAAAAAAGGGAAGAATAAGACAAAAGTGCTGAGCTACCGTCCTATCAGTCTTACAAGCTGCATATGCAAGACCATGGAGCGCATCATCAACCAGCGGTTGCAGTGGTACCTGGAGTCGGAGAACATTATAGTTTCAGAGCAGGCCGGCTTCAGAAGATACAGGAGCACAGAAGATCAAACAACACATCTTGCACAGGTCATAGAGGACACTTCAAGCCAAGAAGGTGATGCTAGCTGCCTTTATCGATCTGCAGAAGGCATTTGACAAGGTGTGGAAGGATGGCCTCCTCGTGAAGCTCCGGCGCACAGGCATCGGTGGCAACATGTTCCGATGGACCAAGTCATACCTACACAATCGCAGAGCTAGGGTGCTGGTGGATGGACAATCTGGACAGAATGTATTGCTGAGACAAGGGGTGCCACAAGGCGGCGTATTATCACCAACTCTGTTCATACTATTCATTAATGACACTGTAGCAGAGCTGCCCAATGGGATCCAAGCAGCCCTCTATGCAGATGACCTCGTACTCTGGTGCACCGAGGAGTACACAACGACTGCCACGTACAGAATGCAGCTCGCCTGGGACAGAATTACAGCTTGGGCCAATTGCTGGTGTATTACCATCAACAAAGAAAAATCATCAGCCATGCTATTCTCACTGTCCATCAAAACCAAAGTTGGCAATCTGACACTGGGCGGTACGCCACTCGAGTATGAGGACCAGCAGACATCCCTGGGAGTCACCTATGACAGAAGATTAACATGGAAGGAGCACATCCAGAACGCAGAGGCAAAGGCCAGAAGAAAGCTAAACATCATGAGGAAGCTGGCAGGAAGAAAGTGGGGTGCCAATGAAAGGATCCTCAAGACCATCTACCTAGGTGCCGTACGACCACACCTTCAGTATGGATCCAGCTCATGGATGACAGCAGCTAAATCTCATCAACAAAACCTCGACAGAGTACAAAACCAGGCACTGCGCATCATCACTGGTGGAATGAGATCAACACCAATAGAAAAAATGGAGCAGACAGCAGGCATCCCCCCACTTAGCAAAGGAAGGGAATGCAAAGCACTGATCCAAGATGCAAAGTTCAAATCGTTCAACAACCACCCGATGAAGATCAGGCAAGCACAGCTGTCATCAGGAAGACTTAAAAGATCAAGTTTTGTGAAAGAGACAAAAGCACTTCAAAGGAAACACCAAGAAATGTTGCCAGCACAAATAGAAGACCCAAACCACACACTTGATCCTCCACCCTGGGAAAACAAACTAGAGAGCATAGCTATTCGCACCACAGTACCTCATCTCACAACCAAAGATGAACACAGTGATGTGAGCAAGAAGGCCCTGACCCTAGCCATGCTGGAAGAAATGTACCCTCAGGAGACATGGATAAGGATCTACACAGATGGATCAGCCAAAGATGCAATTAGGAGCGGAGGTGGTGGACTGCACATACAGTATCCAAACGGATCCAAACGGACAACATGAGTCAGCTGCAATACCGACAGGCAAACACTGCACAAACTACAGAGCTGAAGTCGAAGCACTGGTTCATGCAGCTAATACCATCAGCAGAACAGCAGACCCTATTGCACAGATTGTCTTTTTATCTGATGCCCGCTCCGTCCTTGAGGCTATCACCAAAGGTAAGCTGCCACAACTTGAAGAAGCACTACAAACCATCAAATGCTTTTGAATAACATTGCAGTGGATCCCCTCACACTGTGGAGTCCACGGAAATGAGGAAGCAGACAAGATGGCAAAGGTGGGTGCAGAAGAGAATCAGACAGAAAACATGGTTACCCATACAGAGATGAAGACTATCATCAAGTCACTCTATAGAACACCAATCAGAAGATGCCTACCATCATCTCTCGAGGCCAGAGCAAGTGACCATTTTTCGTCTCAGAACTGGACACAACAGACTAAACCAACACATGTACAGGCAGTTCCACCTTACGACATCGCCCGCTTGTCCTTGTGGAGAAGCAGAACAGACCACAGAGCACATACTTCAATGTTGCAGTACGTATCAGCTGCTGAGAGAAGAGATCTGGCCTTTGGCAACCTCTTCTTGAAAAGCTGTATGGGCCTGTGGAAGAACTGCAGAAAACCACAGATTTCATCTTGAGAACGGCTCTCCAAGTGTGATACCAGCGATCGAAAAGGAGAAGAAGACTTCCCCGGTGATGGTTTGAGGTATACATTAAACATAGGCGTAGGCAGTGGGAATTTTTACGGGAGAAAATACGTTAAATTTCCGTGGTATCAATTTTTGAAAACTTTTTGGGGAAAACTCTATAATATAAGCCCATCGCCTTTCTCAGAGATGTTTGGTTGGAAATTGAACATGTCTTGTCCTAATAGAAGCCTAGGCTACTATTAAGCGAAATACAGTAGGCATAGTTTGCATAGTCTAATCGAAGGTCAACTTAGGCTAAACCTAGACATAGCCTAGACTGGCCTAGTCTAGCCTAGCCAAGCCCTACCCCTCCCGCAGAAGTGGACTATGTCACAGAAAATGTGTATATCACGTAATCTGGTTATAATTAAAGTTTTGTGGTAATAGCTATCCCATCTTTCAGGGGCCAGATATCCATTTGTTTAACTTGAAAAACATCTTCTTGCGTTCATCTGTCTCATGACAGTAATCTTAGACCGTTTTCCTTACTTGGTTCATGAAAGCTGAAGTGGTCACCAAACTGTCTCTGTCTCCTCTGATCTTCTCTTCAAAAGATACTTCAATAGGCCAGAAGCTTCTTCTAGCCTGTTCATATCGCTGGCAGTGCTGCAAAAGATGTTCTGCTGTTTCTTCTTCCTGCTGACACTCACAAAGTGCAGAACCTGTAATCTTGAGACGGTGAAGATGTGCATTGAGACGATTGTGACCAGTCCTCAATCTGAAGATACATGTCTGATCCTCCCTACTGTGGCTGTGTATTGCATCATTATGCTACCTGCTGGTGGTTCTTGTGGTTTTAATGATATGCTTCAGTTCTTCAAAGTCAACCTCGCGGTTGAATTGTTCTTTATTTGACCCTTCCTTAGTCAGTTGATCAGCTTTGTCATTTCCTAATATGCCACAATGTGAGGTGATCCACTGTAAGTTGACATTGTTCTCCTTAGCCAGTTGCATAAGATCTTCATGAATTAAATCTGTACTTTCCTTTCCACTCTCCAGCGCCTGGAATGCTGAGAGGGGGGAGTCTGTCAGGTAGACAATATTTTCATTTCTGGTATTTTGCTGTATCAGCATTTGGCTAGCTAAGATCAGTGCCTGGATTTCTGCAGTGTAATTGCTACAGTGCTTCCCTTTTGGCAAGCATGAGTGTGTTATATCTCCACATGGAAACCGAATATGAACACCTGCCCCTCCATTCTTGACTGCCTGGATAGCTGATCCATCTGTATAAACATGTATCCACTCTTACTCAGGGTAGTTTTCTGCAATATGACTCAATGCAAGAACTTTGTTTGTCACCTCTGTTTGATCTCCCTTGCTTTCAATCCCTGGAATCGAGGGCCAGATTTCAGAAGCTTTCCACGGTTTCCTCTCAGGGATAGCAGTTACGTTTCTACATCTGGGGAAGATGTCTGACTCTCCGTTTCTTTCAATTTTCTTTGAAGTTAATAAGAAATTATTCCTTTTGAGCCTTCCTCTAGACATTTGGTGAGTCAGCATATGCATGGGATAGTGAGGCATCAATTTGAATTTCTCATATTGAATCCTGGCCTTGATTTCTCGTATCTGCAGGAGTGGCTGGATATTGGTAAGTTCTTCCATAGCTGCTATTGGAGTGGTCTTCATAGACCCTGTTATGCTACGAAGAGCCTGATTTTGTACCTTATCCAATGTCTGAAGGGTGCTTGTAGCAGCTGTCATCCATGATGATGAGCCGTATTCGATGATTGGCCTAACTGATCCAGAGTAAACCTGTTTCAGAATTTTCATGCTAGCTCCCCATTTTGTTCCAGAGAGCTTCCGCATAACTGCCTTTCTTCGCTTTGACTATACCTTCAGCTTTTCTGATTTGCGCCTTCCGGGTTAGTCTTTTGTCAAATATCAGACCAAGATAAGTTACTTCATCCTCAAAGTGCAGAACTGAGTCACCAATATTTCAGACTTGTCTTGTGTTCCTTTTTAGTGGATAGTGTGAATAAAGTTGCGACTGTCTTCTCTTTGTTGATCTGGACAAACCATCTTGTAACCCAAGAATTGAGGTGATCAATTGCGAGTTGCATGCGGTAATTGGCTGTTGACATGTACTCCTCGCTGCTCCACATCACCAGATCATCAGCATACAATGCAGCTCTGACTCCCATTGGAAGGTCCTTCACCAGGTCATTGATGAATATTGTGAAGAGGGTGGGAGAGACTACACCACCCTGAGGTACACCATGTCGTAGCAGGACTTTCTTGCTGCTCGTCCCATTCAGCTGTACTGATGCCTTTCGGTTGTGGAGATACTGGCATATCCAGCTGTGCATTTTCCCAGAAATATCACTGGTCCTGAGCTTTTGGAGGAGTCCATGCTTCAATACCTTATCAAATGCCTTCTGCAGATCAACCGTGTCACACAGTGATGGTATGCTTTTTCTGTTGGAACGCCTCCTCAATAGACTGTGTCTGATATGTTGTTTGATCCTCAGTAGATCTACACTTTCTGAAGCCATTTTGTTCATCCGCTAAGAGATTGTTGCTTTCAAGATGTCGAAGAAGTCTCTGGTTGAGGATTCTTTCCATGGCTTTGACAGTGCAACTAGTCAGACTGATAGGTCGATAACTTGCCGCTTTGGATTTATTCTTGCCTTTCTTCAGTACAGGGATCATGTTGGCCTCTCTCCAAGACTGGGGAACTTCTCCTGTGTACCAACTGTGGTTGAAAATCTCCAAAAGCTTGTGCTTTCCAATAGTACCCAGATTCCTCAACATCTCATTGGTTATTCCATCTGGTCCGGGTGACTTCCTGTTTTTCAGAACTTTCAAGCCTTTCTCCAACTCGCTGATGGTCAGAAGCTCATCCATTCCCGCGGCATATATTTGTGTCTCTCTGTTCCCCTTTGCAGACTTCATTGCAGCTTTTTACAACTCACTGGCACATCTAGATTGCTTATTTTCTGATACATACAAGTAAAGTGTTCAGCAACAGCCAATCCTCTTCAAGAGTTATTTATGTTCGGTACTCTGGTGTTTTCATCGTTAAGATGTTTCACAAGCCTCCAGAGTTTGTTTGTATCTTTTTCAAGATTTTTCTCTCCACGATTCTCTGGTGGCTCTGATTTTGGCTTTCAGATATTTTGCCTTGGATTGTTGGAGTCTCACATGGTTGGCTTCTGTTGGGACATTCTCTGCAATTTCCCTTGCGTTGGACATTTCTTCGTGTAACTTTTGCAGAGACGTACTCCAGTAAGGTCTAATTTTTCCTGGATCCCCTAGGAATGCATTTGCCAGCAGCAGAGAGTAAAGCAGAGTTAAGCTCTTTAACAACTTTATTGATATTTTGGTTTTTGACATCAATGTCTTTTACCAATCTGTCACTCTCTTTCTGATATCTGTCCCAGTCTGCTTTCTTATAGTTCCATCGAGGAGTCTGATTTCGGTCAATCTCAACATCCATGTTAATGGTAATGAAAACAGGGCGGTGATCACTGCCTCCAAGATGTTCCCCAACAATACGCAAAGATTCTTGATGTAGATTTTCTGTCGAAAATGCTAGATCAGGAGAACTTGAGGTATGCCATCGTCTTGAGTAGAATGTAGGGGGGGTCATCTGCCTTATTCAAGAGAATCAGGTTCTGCTCATCCATCCAATTTTCAATGTCCTCACCCCTCCTATCAGTAGAATGATAGCCCCATAACTGAGAATGACTGTTGAGGTCACCAGCAATGATAGTTGAATCTGGGTGAACTGGGATTTTTCTGAGATTCAATGGTTGATTATTATGGCAGTAATAGTTGACAACAGTGATAGGATGTTTCTCTGGAATTATCTTGATTGTGAGAATTTCAGGTCCGTCCATGTCTCTCTGAACTTCAATGGCATTTAGGTTATTCCGGACCAGGGTTATGACTCCTCCTTTATGTCTTCCATCCCTGTCAGATCTGAAGCACTGAAATCCTCTTATACAGAATCTTCTGTTGGCATTCAGATGAATTTCTTGGATACACGCAACATCTACACCTCTCTCCTTGAGAATTTGGCTAAGCTCCGTTTTCTTGTTAGAAACTCCTTCAGCATGATAGTCAGCAGTTTGCTTACTTGTACTTTAGGTTGGACAACCGTCTTCCTTTTTCTCCAAGGTCTACAAACTTTACCACCAGTAGCTTGGGTGGACCCCTTCGAGGCTGGGGGCCCCGGTGCTGCACATGCCTGGCGGGAACTCACACGGCGAGCACCATGACGGATATTCATAATATTAACTGTCATGAAAGATGAGTTGTTTAATGCTATGGTTGGCCACTCGCTCCAAATACCTGGCTTGGTACCCAGATAAAGTGTTACACCCCTGCGCCCGACCCAAGATCAGAGATCTTAGATCTACTTTGAGGCCTAGCACTTGTAGCAGGGGTGAAAAACATCAATTTCCATCTATTTTACTCTGGCAATGCAGAATAAGGTGGTATGTTAAAGAACTATGTTTTGTGTGCATCTATCGAATGTAGTAAAGCGGTGCAGAAAGAATCAGGTTCCCTGAAGGAACCAAGTGGCGAGGAATTTATCCTTCTGCCATAGGTTTACTATGGGATTTCGGTTTGCCACGAAATCTGGTTAAAACATTATAAATAAAATTATCTATGATGTTTTCAATGTCTGGAATGTTTTAATAGGTAAGGCTTTACTTCTATGATGATTTTTTCGCCATACGAAGAAAGCGGTAAAATAAATAACAGAAATAAACTTGAGTTACCACTTTTCGTGAGGGGTAAGAATAAGGATATAGCCAAGAATATACATGGTTCATGTGCTGCGTTAGAGGGTTAATGCCTGTTTAATTATGGGCATAGTCGCAAGGTTTATAGTAACCCGAAAGTGGAAGTACATTAAATCGAAATGCAATGTAAAAGACAGAGTATCAGACATGTACATAGACCCTTCAGATAAGAAGTCACCACTAACCACAAATGACAGAAAAGGCAGAGGTATTCGCAAACTTCTTTTCAAGCGTTTTCCAGAGGAAATTCCAAGACCAAATCGTGAACACAACAATAGAGATGGTACCACTTGAGATCACGATATAGACTAGAGAAGGCTCTCGAGAAATTAAACATCAGTAAATCTCCAGTGCCAGACTGCATTCATCCAAGAATACTGAAAGAGCTGGCAGAACCACTTGCTATACCACTAGTGAATTCAAGATTCAAAGTTGCTTTATTTCATGGTTTTTCTATACATATAAATATATATTCGACTTCTGTAGGAACTAAGTCAGTTCCCGAAGCTTGGAAGAAAGCTAAGATCGCGGTAATATTTAAGAAAGGTGACAGGAAACAGGCTGGGAATTATAGACCAGTAAGTCTAACCAGCATCCTATGCAAGGTAATGGAAGGCATAGTTAGGGACCACATTATGCACTACATGACTGAGAATACGCTCTTTAGTAAAAAACAGTTTGGATTTATTAGTGGCAGGTCAACAACACTGCAGCTTCTCCATGTCCTCGACAAATGGACAAAGGCAATTGATGAGGGCCATTCGGTAGATGTAATATATCTGGATTTCAAAAAGGCCTTTGATATAGTCCCATACAGAAGGCTCATGGATAAAATGAAGGCATAGAAGGTGATAGATCCGATTCATGGATGGATTAAGTCATTCCGTAGTGACCGTGTTCAACACGTATCTGTAAATGGGGAGCAGTCAAGCTGGATAGATGTTACTAGGTCTACTGGAATCCCTCAGGGGAGTGTTTTGGGCCCATTGCTCTTTGTCATTTACATAAATGACTTATCTGGACGAGTCATTTCAGATGCTTATCTCTTTGCAGATGATACGAAGATTTTCCGGACCATACTAAGTCCAGAGGACAATGCTACACTACAGGCAGGCATGATTGAGCTAACAGAGTGGTCAAATACCTGGCTTGTCCGCTTCCATCTAGACAATAGAGCTGGGCGGTATTGATATTTACATGACGGTATCGGTACCATGAAAAAATACCACAGTATACCGTCATCTGAGCTTGAGGCATGCCACGAAATTAGAACAATTTTGTCCATTTCCTTCTCACTGTCATCTCCAATCAACGGTAAATATAGGTAAAATAAATAAATCGGCTTCCTGATTTAGATAAGAAAAACATCGCTATTGCGACTGTTTAATTTCACGATTTTATTAGGTCACTATTTTTATTGACGTAATATCATTCACGGGAATATCGGTCAAAGAGTGTGGTCGACTCGCTAACTATTACCCGCTGTTTGAGACATTGGGGTGCACTATTTTCAATCTGGATTGTTCTTGCTATTAATGCGTGCGACCAGCAAACGGTAAATTTTAGTTTGGTAGTCGAGCGCTTTGATAAACCGAGTCCAGACAAAATCCGCGAGTATTTAAGCGAGTGGGTATATTCTGTTACTCGCGAAAACAGGCCTATACACATACATATAACACGACATTGAATATAGCCGATTCCAAAGCTTCTGATAATTACCGAGTACCCGATGTGCAGACTCATTACTCGCCATGCTTCACGTGAACAATGCGTGTAAAAAGCTATTTCCGCGAACTTCCGACGTGTAGCCAGTTGAAAAATGAATTACAAAAACTAAAACTATAATTTTTAGGTGTCGTTACATAACCTGGATTTAATCCTTAAAGAAATTTCTTAAAACAAGCCAGAAAAATAAAAAATAACAACATCAACGCTTGCTTGTTGTTAATAAATTAGCACGTAATCAAAACGGCGCGAGCAAATACTACGTTTTAGTAAATTTTCATTGATAAATTCAGCATAGTAATGTATTTTCCCACGGTCTAGTTCATGAACAACCAATCAGATACGTCTTTGCGAGATCGCCGTTGTGTTTGAATAGCACGCAGTTTGTATGTTATTTTGTTATTCTGGCGTGTTTGTTCGGTAACAAAATGCTTGGAGTAATAAATTACACATAATAGAAACGGGAAGAGGAATATATTATAGTGTAATTACTACTGGCGGACGGCCAGAGAATGAGTTTAGATGTTTTAAATAAAGCAATTTCACCGTGAGGCTTTCAAGATGTACGCTTGACATACAATTCTGCCTGTCATTATTTTGTAATTGACATCTTGATGTTTGTTTTTACAACGACCCTTTCACCTCAACTCGGCTAATAGTTAGGGATGCCTGTATTTTTGGCACTATTAGCACTTATTTACCCTTGGTCAAGTCAGATTTTATGAATATATTTCTCAAATATTGGTCAACCATTATGGACGGTATTCACGGTATTTGGAAATGTCAACAGTCACGGTATCGGTTCACGGTATACCGCGGTCCTCACGGTACTACCGTCAGACCGCCCAGCTCTACTAGACAAATGTGTAAAATGAGTTTTGGCCGGACAAATGTAGGTACTAGGAACTACCATATCATCGCCGATGGAAAAAAACATGAAATCATGCAATCCAAGGAAGAAAAGGACATTGGAGTGGTCATAGACGAATCATTAAACTTCGAAAGACATATACTAGAAAAGGTGAACAAAGCAAATAGTATGTTTGCAATTATTAGACGAGGATATATTAACTTAAATGAGAAAAACTTCATTCCACTATACAAGGCAATGGTAAGGAGCCATCTCGACTATGCTGCAGCTGTTTGGTGCCCATTCAAGAAGTCAGTGATAACACTTATAGAAAATGTGCAACCAAACAGATACCCGGTCCAAGGGATCTTAGCTATGGGGTCATTCCATACCAAATCACCCAGAATATAAAAATCTTCCCGGGTGACCATCTCTGATTTTTATTAAATTTCACCCAGATGCACATATATGGAAATGATGCCTGCATGCAAAATTTCATTGCAAAATTCCAATTAGTTTTGAAGTTATGGTTGATTGATTTTAGGGGGCGTGGCACTTTTTTTTTGCACTTGCGAATCCAGTGAGTGGTTTGGAAGGATTTTTAAATGCTGATAACTTTCTTAATATTGAAGATATTAAGCATGCCACCTAATTGATGCATGAGGAGTCTGGAACTGAATGCATTTCCTGGATATCTCTGCCAGTTCCAGAGGTGGAGGACTCTAAAGTTGGGCATTTATCCATTCAAAAACAATTTTTATCAGATTTCAGTGAACCAATACTACCTGACTCTTTATCACAAACACTAAATGTAAGTTGTTTTGAAGTATGTACATATAGGTGTTGCTGTAGAAGAAAGCTTATATGAATCAGGTACAATATTAAAGTTTTGCAGGTGTCCACATAACAGATGAGAACAAAAAATCCGAAAATTTGTCCTTCATATTAGGGATGGTTTACCCTTGTGGGCAATTACCTATCATCAGGAGCTTTGAATATGATTAACATACATATATTAGCTGTGTATGTACCAAGTTATAACTTTGTGGCTCAATTCCTTCAATCTTAAATAATTTCATGTTTTAAACACATTTTCAGGGTATCTACTGTAATTTTCATAAATTTCAGCACAATAATTGATGTACCATCAGGGGTAGATTTTAAAGATTTTTTCTACTTACCCAGATGGAATAGCGCATCATTGATTTTACTATCCCGCAGCAAATTTCACTAACCCAATGATTGTAAGCTCAAGGCTGATCACTCCTTTAATCCATTCACCGATGAATCCCTATAAAACTCATTTGCAAGGCAACCATACAGAGAAGCTGTTAAATATTTTGAAATTAATTTGTCCGGAAAGCCGTTGCAGCAACGACTTTCCAGGCAAATTAATTTCAAAATATTCAATAAAGCATTGAAGCTAAACAGAAAATCTGTTCTTGTCAATTTTGGAACATAATGACATTGTAAGTGTTTTTTCGTATTTCCTCTTTTGAGAGCATTACTAATCCAGACGGGTTGGACAACTGCATTTGCATTTAAATGCATTTAAAACACTTCTTGTGAAGTGTTTGCATTTGTAGATTTTCATGTGAAGTATTTGTATTTGTCTTTAAACACTGTCAGGAGTACTTTGTCCTGTGTCTGAGTACATCTAGTGCATCTAATAATGTTCTTGACTCAGATTTGAATGCTATTTGTTGCAGAGATGGAGACCAATGAGAGTACAGATGCGCAGGCCATGTTGAAGCGCTTCTATAGATTACAAGAAGAACGAGTGCAGACTTACAAGCTGTTTCAAGAGTATGTGTTTAACATTTAGAATACTATTGAAATAGTTTTAACAACACGTATCATATGTATAAAATTAATGCTTTAAAATGTAAGAATTATTCTGCTTTATAAGCTACTTTGAAACCGATTTGAATGGAACCAACTCCTGTTTTAGATTATTCTAAGAAATATAAGCGCCACGGCCACAGGCAATTCACAGGAGTCTGACTAAGGCATGTGTATATAACAAAATTATCTACACATACTGTGTACAATGCAATGAAAATCAAATGGATTCATTCAGTTATCGGCAACAGATTTGTCATATTGAAGTTGGGGTCATTACTGGGGTGGGTCCAGGCTGGATGTGTTGGGGCGGGTATTCTCCTGTATGGAACTTTTTGGAAAGGAGACTAAAAAAGCTATCTGCATTTGAAAAGCTTACACACATTTCACCATACACTCACTTTTAATTTTCTTGGCAGAATTGGACATTTCCCCAAAATATCCCAGACATGCCAGATGATTTATAAAGAATGACACCCCACCAATGGGGTTAGTGAGAATCCCCTCTCATTCTTACAAAATGCACATAAAACAAGATTCGCTAGTCAATAGATGGATCCAGCATCCATCTTGAGAATTGGTTTCCGGATGATAACTGTTCCCGTTTATCAGATCCCTTTGAAATTGCATAGGGTGGTTGGTCTAGGTCTGGGGAAGAAACATCGCAAAATTGACGATGATCTGACCTTGGTTTCTGGATGATATCTCCGTTAGCATTCATTGGATCACTTCATATGGTGGTGGGACTACGTCTGGTGAAAAAACGTATCGAAATTACGATAATCACTGGTGGCCATCTTGAAAATTGGTTTCCGGATGATAACTCCTTGACCGTTTAACGGATCACTTTGACACTTCATAGGATGACTGGTCTAGGTCTGAGGAAGGAATAAATACTTTCTGATATCTCTCATTCATTGGTTTGTTATCATGGAGTGGTATTATGCGCCGTTTGCGCAGCTCTTGTTTTTAATTAATTTATTTAACCCTCTCCCCACACAGTGTCTGTATATTCCTATAGGTCTACATTGATGCGTAACCATATTTTTTTGCTACAATTACAAATAGATCATCTGATTCCATGTGTCCGTATGCATATGCGTAACCTGTCCGTATCTGTAGTGATTCCATTCGGATATAGACAGCATTCGAATGCGGGATTCCTTGAAAAGTATGTTATTATTGCATCAGTAGTGGTCTTTCCCTAAAACCACATGCTATTATTAGCTCACCGGGCCAGAATGGCCAAGTGAGCTTGTCATGGCGATCGTCTGTTCGTCATACATCCGGCAACTTTTTCTTTAAATGACTTCTCAAGAACCACTGCCAATTTCAATTATATTGTGCAGGAGGCATCCTTAGGCCATAGAGATTCAAGTTTGTTCAAACGAAGCCGAGAGGTCAATTTGGCCGGTGACCATCTTGGATTTTGGCCGGTTTTTAGAAATGTCTAAAAATCTTCTCCGAAACCGCTTGGGGAATCGATTCAAAACTCATGAAACATTCTAGGGCAAGAGCTAAGCCAAATTTGTTCAAGTGAACTTGATTGACTAAATGATAATAATAGTATCAGATACAGAGACATAGAAGTTCTGCGTCACGACCCTGAAAGCATTGAGGCCACCTCCCCACACAAGGACCGTGAATCTTACTGGATCCACCAACTCCACACAATGGATCCTGTTGGTATTACTCACGCAGATTGGTAACCCCGACACCCTGTGGGTGAGACACCATTGATTGACTAAATGGTTTGGTGGCCATCTTGGGTGACGTAGTTCTCACAAAGAGGACTTCTTGAACCACTGAAGGGATCAGGCCAAAATTTGGGAGATATGATTAGAGACTAAGGGCCATTAAGGTTTGTTTAAGGGAAGTGGATAATTAAAAAAAGATGGTCACCATGGACCAGTCAAAATATAGCGTGTTTGTCGGCCATATTGGATATTTTTATTTGATGGATTTTGAAGCCAGAAATTTGTTATATATATTTTTGGGGGTATTTTGATTTCAAATTTGCCGTTTTCAAAACTCCGATAAATGGTTTGTCGGACATCTTGGATATTTTCCCCCCAAAACTCCCATACTAAAGCAGTGGCAAATTTAAAATGTCATCTGCTTGAGAACCATCGAGCCGATTTCTACTATATTTGACAGGAAGCATCCTTAGGGCATTCTCTAAGTTTGTTCAAAGAAATACGATCGACCAATTTGGCCGGCGGCCATCTTGCATTTTGGCCAACTTTAGAAATGTCTAAAAATCTTGGGAGATCGATGAAAACCTCATGAAATATGATCTAGGGCAAGGAGCTGAACCAAGTTTGTTCAAGGGAACCTGATCGGCTAAATGGTTCGGCGGCCATCTTGGATAACCTAGTTTTCGCGAAAACGACTTCCAAACCTGCTGGATGGATAGATAGGGCCAGGATTTGGCATATATGATTAGGGCCTAAATGCCATTAAAATTTTTCCATGGAAAGTTGATATATCAAAAAAACATGTCCACCATGAATCAATCAAAATTTAGCATTTTTCGCGGACATTGTATTTTCTGTAAATTTCTGAGAAAATCATAAAAAGACTACTTATTAACTACTTGGCCAATTTTATTAAAACTTGACTAAACCTTCACAGAAATTTGATTGGTAAATTTTCCCAGTGGTCATCTCGTTTTGATTGGTTGTGCCAGTGGCCAATGAATCCAGTTGAGCAATACAGGACCCTTGGGCCTCTTGTTCTGTACATGCATTCCAAAACTGAAAGATAACTTCATGATAAGCACGCAGGAATGTGAACGCTTGATAGAATTAGTTATAAAATATTCCTGCCTCTGATGCCAGCAATCCTGACCATAAAGACACCAATTACAAACTAACATAGGTTTATTGTAGGCCTAATGATTGATAACCACCAGGTTCCTATTTCGTCATAGATCAGACACGTAGACAGTGGTGGGGTTGGGGGGATAGAAGTAGTAGTAGAAGCAGTAGTAGTAGTAGTACTTGCAGTAGAAGTAGTAGTAGTACTTGCAGTAGTAGTAGTAGTAGTAGTCGCCACTTGACTATCCTAAAATTGAATAAAATCACTGCTTTCGGACATGCATATGTACAAATGGAATCACCCATTTGGATACGCATACACATTAATGGAATCATAGCTTAACCCTTTAACCCTCGAATTTGTTCAGGAAAATTTCCAGATGAAGAGAAGAGTATTTTTGAAAAGTTAACACTGGAATGACTGGCTCGGTTATTGAGCCAGTCATTCCAGTGGTAAGTTTTCAAAAATACTCTTCTTGGTCTGCAAATGAGCATTTCTCAAGACCACTGCAGAGGCCATTTTTGCCTGATATAAGTGTTAAAGGGTTAATAAGATCTCCTCCTCCTCCAACATCATCGTCACACTCACCACCACCACCATTGATTGATATCAGTCTTCCCTATCTCAAAATTAGACTTTAATCTTCAACTCTTTAAGGTTTAAACGGTAATGCTTGAATGAAATCCTAAATGTATGTTTTCTCAATTTGTTGGACCTATGATGCTTCTATGTTTGGTAAATCTATAAAATAACGTTCTTATTCCGTGTCATATGTTCTCATAGTGTCGAGATTCAGTTACAATTGACTGTTTTTCAGAGGTTTTGAAGCCTACTTGAGTGGAGCACCTAATTACAACTTTACAATGTATCGTCAGCTGGTTCATGAGATCACACAAGCTTTTAAAGGCATCTCTGATGAAATTATAACAATAATGGAGAATCTACGGAGTGTGCACAATCTCAACACTGTGGCAGCATGTATTGACAAAGTGCAGAACGCAGAAAAAGATAAACTGACCTTGGTATGTTCATTCCTTTCTCAAAATATGTAGCATATTAACCCTTTAACACTCATATCAGCCAAAACGGGAAATGTCCATTTGCAGACCAAAGAAAACTATTTTTGAAAATTTACCACTGGAATGACTGGCTCGATAACTTGAATGAATTCAAAACACTTATAAGTATTAAAATTTTCTCCATCTGTTTAAAAAATCATGTTTGAAAATTTACTGGATCGGTTACTGAGACCACTACAGACACCTTCAGCATTACCATTAAAGCCTTAACCAATCTAGCTTAACTGCAGTTTTCATTTTGTCGTGTCTGTGATCATCAGTTGTGCAGGGATTAGTAAGACCTTATCAATCCGTCCACTAAGTAAAGCTCATTGCTTTTCAATGAGTAGATGTAAGAAATTTACACATCTGATTCGTGGGCATGAAAGTTCTTCATAATGCTGCTTATACAGGCTTTTAGATCGTAGGCTAGTTGACTCCATGAGGTGGATTGTAGTTAGATATTTAGTCAGATTACAGTCAGAGTATATGTTAATTTATCACAGCTATAGTAGCCAGTATCGATACCCTTTTGATAGAATATTAGTTTCGGTGTGGAAACAAAAATCACAACCTCTAACTTTTGACAGCAAAAATAATAGTTTTTTTCTGGAGAAGCAGAAGTTATAGACCAAATATCGAAATCAGTTTACTAGGACTTGAGAGTTATGATGCAAAATACCAGACATTTAATTTTCGTCTCGCCTGCGAAGCAGGAAGCGAGACATAGGTGTCACCTTTCTGACGACGGCGTTATCAACGTTTAAGTGTTTGCATACATTTATATTTCAGAATTGCTCATTCTTCTTCGATCAATACTCACCGTTCTATTACTTCTGATACAAGCTATCCTGAATAGCTGGCCCTAGGACTATAGACTTACCGTATTTCGCTCAATAGTAGCCTATGCTCTAACAGAAGACCACCCCCTAACTTTGACATATATGAGCTCCAATGATTTCTTAGCAGTTTCAAAACGACAAAACTCTGTATTAGAAGCCAACCCCCTAACTCAGCAGATTGTATAAGAAATTGTTTCTTAAGAGCAAATTTGTAAGAATAGTGTGTATAATAATAACAATCATGTCACAGGGTGTGTCTACTTCAGACCGATCTCTGCCCTGATACATGCCCGGCCCCCTCTAGAAGACAGTACAGGCCTCGGATTTGTAAATCTCGACCGCCTATTAGGTTAATACTAATAGTAGGCCACGTATGGTCAAGATATAATAAAGTTTATTCCACACTTTTTACCTTCCTTATAAATATATTTTAAGACCAAATTTATGTACCAAACAAGGACGGGAGAAAATGTGCATCAATTTTGTAACGCCGATCAACATTAAATGATCCAAATTGAATTATTACGAACGACAATATAGCCGGCTTCTTAAGTTGGCGAGCCAGCGGTTCTTGAGATGGGAGGCATCATGTTCTCGCAAGATATTATACGCTAACGGGAGTTTATCAAACGGGTACCCGTTTTTTAAGATCAGTATAATACACAGTTCCTATTGCGCAATGATAATATATAGATATTCCCGAGTTCCGAGTCCCCGATTCCAGAATATTTATATCCGAGTACTCGCTCCAAAATAAACTCTTCAATTGGAGGCGAGTCATGTGATTTGTATTTTTCGCGACGCCATTTTATATCAAATTGTGGATTAATTTTGATGTAATAAACGAGCTTTATTAAAGGATACGCAATATTTAGGCGCTCAAATCAAATAATTTCACTTCCCCTGTGATGTTTTGAGGTATACATTATACATAGGGAGAAAATATGTTGAATTTCCGTGGTATCAATTTTAGAAAACTTTTTGGGGAAAACTGTAATATAAGCCCACCCCCTTTCTCAGAGATGTTTGGTTGGAAATTGAACACCTCTTGTCCTAATAGAAGCCTAGGCTACTATTAAGCGAAATACGGTAGTAAGCTTTACCGACTCCTGGAGTTTGTCATGAAGCTCATTCTTGTTTGCATAGCAACAAGAGCTACATGCTTTTTTGTGCAGTTGGAGTCTTAAGTTTCTAAGTCTTTTTCTGTGTATTGTGATAGCTTTGTGCACTCTCTAAGGATTTTATTGGATTACCATGGATGGAGCTGACGATAACCAGGTTGTATAATTCCATGTTATTCCATAGTTAAAAATTGTGTGTGTGTCGCATGTTCCTGGGACGTGTGTTAACAACGAAATATGCCAGATTGATCGCCTTCCTTTAACTTTCTTTGGCTTTACGGTGTTTTAACATGAAAATCGTCTGATGTCGTTCTCCGTAAGATCCGAGTGGGTGATGTCACACCCGTGTTGTCTCGGATTTTTATGTGAAGAAAATGTTTCATTAATTTGCGCATCTGATTCTGGGTGCTGCGTACTTTATTGGTACCAGAAAAACTCTTGAATTTTCAAGTTTTGCGTGTTATCACGATCTGTTTGCAATGATCGGTGGTTTCAAAATTCTTGATTTAGGTGTGTGGTCTACGGTTTTACCGTGTGCTACAGCAGTTTGTTTACATTTTGTTATTTCTTCACATATCGTTTTGGCCTTCGTTAGGAGTATAATTTATATTGATTAGTAAATATACCCCGAATGATATGCGATATGATTCCTGGTTCCGTTATACATCCTTGAGGATCAGTGTATGGGTGTATTATGCCCGCTTCGTTCTTATCGTCATAATCAATGCAACCTTTGCTGTAATGTTGCGGGGTGGGGTGCGGGAGGGTTAACATTTAATTTATGATCAAATTATTTTAAAATTAATTGTCTGCCTTCCATTCCTGTTTCATTCCGCTTGCTTACGGTAGGTTTGTGGTTATTTATAGGCCAAGCCAGCCCCGCCATCATGTGATGAGTGCCATAAATTCATGAGGGTTCTATTCAAGGACCATGTCTGTTTCCGTTGTACCAAATGTAATCTTGACTGTAGGTGTAACATTTGTGCAGTGTGGTCGTCCGACATGATGGTCAAGTTCCTTGCCCAGAAGGACTTGGCAGGGTCTGACATGGGGTCAGCCGGTCCGAAAGCAAATCATGGAGCGTCCGTTTCGGCCCTTTGAGGCGTTCCACGTCTGCAACCGGAGGTTGTGGAGACGGCACCCCCGGTGTGGTTTGGTCCTGCTATGCAAGGCTTCTTGCATAGCGTTCTGCCTATGCTGGTGTCGTCCCTGCTTCCAAAAGTTGTAGGGCAGTCTCTTCCCATGCTTGATTCGGACCCTGTCCTTGGACAGGGTTCTGGACTGGCCACCGAGGGAGCCGTCTCGTACGGCTCCCTGGCAGTCCTGTCGGGCTCCGGCCTGACGGGCTCTGTCTCTCTGCGGTCACCTCCGGGAGGTCCAGTAGCGGTGGCCAGTCCGTCAGGCGTGGGAGCTGTCGGCCAGGACGGCTCCACGGTTTCCTCGTCTAGTGATGACTCTTCGGGGTCTGAAGACGAGGAGGCCGAGGAGGAGAGATTGCTGCGGCCTGAGATGCCACGGGTGGAGAGCATGGAGGTCGATTCCATCCTGGACGAAACCATCCTCCATCTGTCTGGCTTGGCGCAAGCCAGGGCAGTGGCTCTGCCCGTGGTTGAGGCCACTGGTACCGGGCACCGGTCCCGTGATGGTTGGTTTGCCGCCAACCGACACAGTGACGGGTGTGGCTGGCCAGGCGTGGTACTCACCTATCTCGCCTGGTCCGGCGGTCAGGCATGGGGTGCCGTTGGCGCCCGTGTTTGGCAACGGTTCTTCAACTGTTACGGGTCCGCACGGTTTTCCGTGCAGGCCTACTCCATGGACTGGTGTTTTTCATGGGGTGGCAGCGGAACCATACGGTACCAGAGTTTCTGGCATATCAGCAATGGCTCCTAGCCGGGAGGCCATTGCTGGTAGGGCCATGAACACCTCAACGGGTTACGTGTTCACGGGAGTGTCCGCCTCGGAGACAGACTGGTCAGAGGCTCTGGCTTGCCTAGCCAGGGTAGACCCATCTGTGGTTTCGACCACGGCCGAGGAGGATGCACCCCGTCCATCGGTGGCATCGATTAGGGCGGGGATCTTGCCCACAGCCCGGATTCAGTCTATTGGACTGGATCCAAGGTTTATGGAGTTATTGGATGCTATTTATAGCAAACAACTCCTGACCAAGGGCCAGCTTCCTGCGGCCTCCAGGGAGGTGCGGGCGAGGTGTCATATCCCACGGGGGGAATATGACAGATATGGTGTTGTCCCAACGGTCACCAAGGATGACCGCTGGGTGTCCAGAGTGCTGGAGCGTGTAGCCCTGCCCCGGCGCTGATCGACAAGTCTCAGGTACACCATGATGAAGTCCTGGCCCTATGTGATGAGGGGGTGAGGGCAGCAATGAGTGCTGTCAATCATTCTTATTGCCTTCTTCAGTCGGTGTAGGCTGAAGCGGGGGCAGGCCACCCTGTGCCACCTGTGGCGCTTTCATGTGTCAATGACAGCCATGTGCTGTCTATGGACGCATTGGCAAGGGTGCAAGCGCGAGTGACGAAGTCTAGGAGGCAGATGGTCCTTGACCATATGCGTCCAGCTACTGCCGTTAGGGGGCGTCTTCTTGGGATGCCCCTTACTGGCCCTAGCATCTTTGGTGGCCAAGCGCGGGCCATCTTAGAAGACACTGCCAACATCGCGCAGAATCGGTTGGCGGTTAATCTACAGCTGGAGCTAATGCATCAGGCGCACACACTAGGGGCTGTAGCCAAGCCGCTAACCGGGCAACCTTCTAAGAAGCAGAAGAAGCACAAAAGCAAGGCGAAAGCTAAGCCTAGTGCTGCTTCTGCTTCTACTGGATCTTCTCAGCCGCCTCCGACCCCTACCCTCCCCAATGTTGCTCCTGATCGCCCGAGAGGCAGGAAGGGCAAGGGGAAGAGTAAATCCTCTAAGGGCGGAAAGAAGGGAGCGGATCATACCTGAGGGTACGAGGGCTCCCTTCGTATCTGCCTGGACCGCACCTGTGCGACAGGAACAGCGGTGCCAGTTAGACCGACCACACCAAGACCAAAATGGTTCTCACTCTCTCGTCAAGAGAGGGTGAGGAGCGGATTGCGAGCCAGACACCCGCATTAGGCGTCGATGCGTCTATAGTGGGTGGAAGGCTCATGCGTTTCGTCGAGGCTTGACGAGGTGTGACGTCAGACAGTCTGGTCCTGGGATGGTTATCCCAGGGGTACATGCCGGAGTGGTTGGATTTTCCACCAGAAATCGGTCTTTGGCACCTGTCTGGACACCCGTACCAAGGGAACCAGACAAGTTAGAAGCCATTCAAAACGAAGTGTCCGGTTTGCTTCTGAAGGGAGCAATAAAACCAAACATGTTCCTTGTCCCCAAGAGCACAGGGGGATGGAGACCCATACTCAATCTCAGGCCATTGAATTGGTTTATCCATACGCCTCGGTTTCAGTCGGTAATGGCAGGATTGAGGAAGGGAATGTGGTGTGTATCGATCGATCTGAAAGATGCATATTTCCACATTCCAATGAACAGGAGTTGTCACAGGTTTCTGAGCTTTGCGTTTCAGAATCAAGTGTGGGAGTTTGTAGTCCTCCCATTTGGCCTGTGACAGCTCCAAGGGTTTTTACAAGAGTGGTCCTTGCGGTGACAGCATTTCTCAGAAAAGAGAACGTGGCGCTTCACACCTACATAGACGATTGGCTGATCAAAGCAGACACATCAGCCAGGTTAGAGGTGGATACTGCTCTGACTCTGAAGTTACTTTCAGATCTAGGCTGGATAGTCAACAAGGAGAAATCTGAGTTGACACCCACTCAACAGTTCGTTTATTTAGGGATGCGGTTCGATCTCGAGGAGGGCAGGGTTTACCCGTCAGAGCCCAGAGTGGTGTCTCTGTTAGCCATCGTCAAGAGTTTTCGATTAGGAAACCACATTCAGGTGAGACGGTTTCTTCAGATGCTGGGCATGATGGTCTCCATGGAGCAGGTTATCCCGTGCGCTGCTCTGATGCGAAGACCTATCCAGTTGTATCTGATGTCTCTGTGGAAACAGAGAACAGAACCCCTGTCAAAGCTGGTGCCAGTTTTGGAGCCAATAATGTCGCATCTTTTATGGTGGAAAAAGCGTCAGAATCTCATAGTAGGGATTTCACTGCACCTACCCCACTCCCAGCTGTCCGTGTACACAGATGCATCACTGGAGGGAGGGGGGGCCTGCCTGGGAGAACACCAGGTCTCGGGCACATGGACTCTCCAAGAGAGCCAGCTGCATATCAATCTGTTGGAAATGATGGCAGTGGAACTGGCATTGGAAAAGTTTCTTCCAAAGGTCAGGGGGAATGCGATATTGATACGGTCGAACAACTCGACAGTAGTATCATACATAAATCGCCAAGGCGGGACCAAGTCACCCACACTATGTATGAAAGTGTGGCACTTGATTCAATGGTGCAGGAATTACTCGGTTGTTTTGAAAGCAGCTCACATTCCTGGGCGATTGAACATTCTGGCGGATGCTTTGTTTCGCAGACAGAGAATTCTGCCAACAAAATGGTCTCTCAACCCTCCAGTTCTTCACAGGATCTTCGAGCATTGGGGCAAACCCAATGTGGACTTGTTCGCCACAAAGGAAAATGCTCAAATCATGTCTCGCCGATTCCAGATCCAAATGCCGTCGATACAGACGCTCTGGCGATAAGCTGGAGAGGGATGTACGCTTACCGAAGATATTGGTGATGATCAGGGAGGAACCGTGCCTGGTCCTGCTAATAGCGCCAGCAGGGCGTGGTTCACGGATCTTCTAGATCTGCTGGTGGAAAATCTGGTGCAGTTACCCGAAGGGTATTGATACCTTTCAATCCACTATTCAGCAAATAGCAGACTTTCTCTGTGAGCTGTTCTTTTCAGGACTAGCTCTTGTCACAATTGCTGGATACAAGTCAGCTTTGGCATCAGTTATCCCTTGTCTAGCCAACAGGGATAGTCCAGAGGTGGCCCAGTTGAATGTGATGGTGAAGGGAATGAGCAATCTCCAACCGAGACAACCTGGAGTCTATCTTTAGTGCTTAATGTACTGGCCAAGCACCCTTTCGAACCGTTGCGTTCAGCTAGTCTAAAGTATTTAACTCTAAAGGCATTTTTTTTTCTATTGGCAGCTTCCTCAGCTAGAAGGCGCAGTGAGATCCATGCACTTTCAGCAGAGAGGGACCGATTTATTGTCTCCGGAGAGGGTCTGCGTCTACTGCCAAGAGCAGAGTTTATGTCAAAGAATCAATCTGAGATATCCCAGCAAACCTATCATTATGCCGAAACTAACTAGGTTTGATCGTGATGCCGGTGTTTGGTGCCCAGTCCGTGCTTTGACTAAGTACAAAAAATGGACAGACTCGTTACGGTCGAATGATAGACATCTGTGGATCTGCCATAAGAAGCCATATGGCGCCGCATCCATGGATTCTATCTCTCGCTGGGTGGTCGAATGCTTTCAAACTACCCATGAGATTGCAACTGGGCACCAGGTGCAATGCGCAAGGGCACACGATGTTAGAGGAATAGCCGCCTCGACCGCCCTTTACAATGGTGTTCCGTTAGAGGACATCATGGCTGTTGCATGATGGCACTGTGAGTCCTCTTTCACAGATTACTATATGAGGGATGTGTCAGACTCCGCCAATCCACTCGCTTTAGCTGTTTTGAAACGATAGTTATACGACCACACTGCTCTTCTCCATTTTTTGGCATTTGTAAGAAAGAATTAAGAAGCAGACATGGTCGAGCGAGAGGATGTCAACCAGATTGTGTCACTGATGGCCGGACAAGTGAATGGTTGGAGGCTCCACCTCTGAAATCCAAGTTTCATGAGGTAATTCAAGATTGAGATTTTTTTGTATTAGGTCTATATATCATGTTCATTCATCTTATATATTCATGCTCATTCCCAGGCTAATATATGCAAAGAGCAGTTAACCCTCTTGGCATATTTGTGTTTCAGGCGAGATGCATGTTCGTGAGGTCTCTCCCTTTTCTTAGGAGAAAAAGGGGGTGGGCGGGGTGGGGGTGGCAGTGATGCGAATGTGATTCGGTTTCGTTAACTTGATGGCCCTTTGGTTGGAAGGGGCAAGCCATCAATTGCTACTTTTGCCCCTTGGAGAAAGAGCTAGACTTAAACTTGATTAATGGAGACCTAATGGCGAGATGCATGTTCGTGAGTTCTCTCCCTTTTCTTAGGAGAAAAAAAAGGGTGGGGGGGGGTGGGTTGGCAGTGATGCGAATGTGATTCGGTTCCTTTTAGGTCTCCATTAATCAAGTTTAAGTCTAGCTCTTTCTCCAAGGGGCAAAAGTAGCAATTGATGGCTTGCCCCTTCCCACCAGGTTTCTGTCGAAATCTGGTGTATATCAGAAGTAATAGAACGGTGAGTATTGATCGAAGGAGCCATGGGTATCTCTTATTTGGTGGCTATGCAAACAATATGAGCTTCATGGCAAACGGGTACTCGGCAGTTGGGGGCCGAGTACCCGGTTCCAGGAGTCGGTAAAGCTTACTAAGTCTATAGTCCTAGGGCCAGCTATCGAGGATAGCTTGTATCAGAAGTAATAGAATGGTGAGTATTGTTAGATCTTGGAGAAAGGAAAATTGAAATTTCCTTCATACTGCCAGAACTAAACTTTGACACATGCTTCCGTATACCATAAGGAAGATGTGCACTGATAGTAATGTCACTAGGTCAAAGGTAACGGTCATTTTGACATTGCTATTTGACCTCTGCTTTTTCAACGTTAAGTTTTTGTGTTTAGCAAATCATTTATATTTCAGAATTGCATCATACACTTAGAATTAAACTTTGACACATGCTTCCATATACCATAAGGAAGATGTATGCTGATAGTGAGGTCACTAGTTCAAAGGTCATTGACATTGCTATTTAACCTCTGCTTCTTCAACGTTAAGTTTTTATGTTTAGCAAATCATTTACATTTATATTTCAGAATTGCTTCATACTACCAGAACTAAGCTTGGACACATGCCTCCCTATGCCGTAAGGAAGATGTGCGCTGATAGTGAGGTCACTAGGTCAGAGGTCATGGTCATTTTAACATTACTATTTGTCCTCTGCTCATTAATCCTATTGGAACTAAGCTTGGATACATGGTTACCTATAATGTTAGGAAGCAGTGTGATGACATTGAGATCACCAGGTCAAAGCTCAAGGGGAGTGTGACAAACAGGAGACAGGCAAGACATTTAATTCCGTGGAATTCTTGTTAGTTATCCGTTGATGTTTTACGCCAAAAATAATAAGTCTCCCACATGCATGATCAAACCTTCACACTAAGTGTCATAAAGATACTCCAAGTAACAAGAGGCCCAATGGGCCTGTGTCGCTCACCTGGAGCACCATCAATTTTTGTCAAAATTGTTGGTGGGTGGTTTAGCAGTCTTTTAAATGAGTTTGTGGACATTTTTGCAAGTGCAATATGGCCGCCAAACACACTACATTTTGATTGGCCATGACGCCCATGTCTTTTTGATGGATCAACTAACCTTGTACAAAGTTTAATGGCCCAAATTTCGGCCTGATCCCTTCATCAGTTCTGGAGGAGTCATTTTTGTGAAAACCAGCTCATCCAAGATGGTCGCCGAACCATTTGGTCAATCAAGTCCTCTTGAACAAACTTGGCTTACCTCTTGGCCTAGATGAAGATTCCCCAAGTGGTTTCGGAGAAGATTTTTAAAGACATTTCCTGAAATTGGCCGAAATCCAAAATGGCCACTGGGCAAATTGGCCGATCAGGTTCCTTTGAACAAACTTGGATCCTTATGCCCTAAGGATGCTTCCTGCCAAATATAATTGAAATTGGCCCAGCGGTTCTTGAGAAGTCATTTAAAGGAAAAGTTGATGGATGGACACACGACGGACAGTCGCCTCGACATAAGCTCACTTGGCCTTTCAAGCCAGGTGAGCTAAAAACAAAGAACGGAACTATGGATAGTTGGATACATGAATGGAAATACAAACATAATGCCCTCCATCGTCGCAGAATGGAGGATGGGGGAGAAATATTCAGCAACTCACTTGTATGGCTGCTTTAAAAAGAGATTTAACTTTAATGTTCAAGTTCATCAAAACACCTTCTGCAATGGTCTTGAGAAATAAACGAAATCAAGGATTTCTTTTTTCACGAGAGAGTTGATACTTACCTCCCTAATACTTTTGATATTGCTAAATATTGGCTTTCACTCAATAAACACTCAGATTAAAACAGTTAGGTGCCCCTACTGGGCAGGGAGTCAGCGTAGTCTGGCGGATGCCAGCCCCACCACCGCGCATGCGCAGACTAGCACTTCCTCTGACTAATTTATTGGCTGATACACATGCAACTATAAAGAGCCTGAAGACCGAGCCTCTGTGGGGTGGAGAGGTCGGGTCCGTATCTAGGGAGGTAAGTATCAACTCTCTCGTGAAAAAAGAAATCCTTGATTTCGTTTATTTCACATCAAGAGTATACTTACCTCCCTAATACTTTTGATATTGCCAGAATTCGACAGTGAATTCGGCGGGAGGGAGGCGAGGTCAAAAGACCAGCTCATCCCTATACGCTTTTCTGCGTTTAAGGCACTTAAACTTCTGAAACTGTATGAAAAAACAGTCAGGATTTGACTAACCATCGGATAACACCCCCGATGTATGAGAGATGACCGAATGTCATATGCGCTCCCCCCCTCCTTCCTGGGAGGAAGAGTCGAATGACCTCAATGTCCTATACACTCTCTACGTACAAGTGCCATGTACTACAGGACAGAGACGAAAAAACTCCATTTTCGTATACTCTCAATAATGAACCACATAAATACACAAAACCATCATCATATTAATAACGGGTAACGTGACAAGACAATCAACAATGGACAACACATACACAAGACTGACCTTGTTGAAATGGCTGCTGACATCCTCTTCCCATTGGTGAAGCACGATGCAGTCCCAAATTAGTGGTTGTTTCCATAAATTAATTGTGAAATATATAAGCAATGAGGAAACCCCATCAAAAATATATGCCAAGTTATTTTTTCAAAATCGACAAGGCGAGAGGATTAGAGGTGTCACGGAGATAATGGTCTGTAAAACTTGACTCACAGTGCCACTGAGCCACCGACATAATATCATCCACCGGGACCCCATTAAATAGGGCCGTGGATGTCACTACGCCGCGGACACTGTGAGCCTTGGCCACGTCAACCTGCTTCCCGCTGGCGGATTTATGGCAAAACTGAATGCATTCTACAATCCACCTGGAAATGGTGTCCTTAGAAGCCCTGCCATGGGGTTCAATATAAGACAACCATAACGCCGACTGGTCGGTGCGCCACTCCGCCGTACGTTGTTTGTACCGGCAAAGCGCCCGGACGGGACACCATGCTTTAGAATTAGGATCATATCTAGTCAAAGCAGGCAAAACAATAGGTTGACCTGGATATTTCAACGACTGATTTTTAGCCAAGAAATTAATCCTAGGTAGCAGCTTAAGGCCTTCCCCTGAAACCACAAAACGGTCATCCTCGGCTGATAAGGCATGAATTTCACTCCTACGCCTAGCCGAGGCCGCAGCAATTAAAAACACAGTCGTCAGTGTTAATAGTTTCATAGAAATGGAACTAAGTGGTTCAAACGGCTTATCACCTAGTACTTGAAGCACTAGCGATAAACTCCAAGACGGAATCACAGGTGGATTCCTTGGTCTTAGATTGCCCATGCCTTTAATTAATACATTTAATGTATTTACTTCATCACTTCCCCTCTTAGCCAAGCAAGGAATAACAGACATTAAAGCTGACTTATAACCAGCAATAGAGTTAGGCTTGAGGCTATAGGCATCATAGAGGTGACAGAGGAAATCAGCTACTACCTGAATAGATGAATCCATTGGATCAATACATCTTTTTGAGCACCATTCTGCAAATCTGTTGATTTTATAATTATATGCTCTGGAGGTTGACCCCCTCCTGGCTTTGGCCATAAACATGGCTGCTTGCTCAGAAAAGCCCTCCTTAATTCTAGATTCCTTGACAACATCCACGCAGTCAATCTGAACATTGACGGATTGTTGTGAAGGGCCTTGCCCTGGAAGATAATATCGTCCATCAGAGGCAGAGGAACCGGATTGCAGACCAGAAGGTCCAGCAGATCCGTATACCATGATCGGCTTGGCCAATCCGGGGCGATCAGAAGCACTTGGCATTCCTCTTGTCTGATTTTCTGAAGAATTTTTGGAATCAGGATTGCTGGAGGGAATGCGTATGCATACATTCTCCCCCAGCTGATAGCTAACGCATCTGTTGCGAAAGCGCTTGGATCCGGAATCGGAGAGACATACGTCGTCATCTTCGCATTCTTCTTCGTTGCGAACAAATCGATGTTGGGTTTCCCCCAATGGTCGAACAGACGATCCGCCACACATTGATTTAGTTGCCATTCCGTGGGTAAAACACTCATCCTTCGGCTCAATGAGTCTGCTAGCAGATTTAACCTTCCCGGAATATGAACTGCTTTCAAGGTAATCTGGTGATCCAGACACCAACAAAGCAGTTTCCATGTCATCATACAGAGACTGGCCGACTTCGTTCCGCCCTGGCGGTTTATGTAAGTCACAACTGTTGAGTTGTCTGAACGAATAAGAACAATCTTGCCCTGAACTTTCTGTAAGAAATGTTCCAGGCCCAGAACTACTGCTCTTAGCTCCAGTAGATTTATATGTTCCTTTGACTGTTCCAGATTCCAAAGCCCTGATATCGTGGACTCTCCCAGGCAAGCTCCCCAGCCCTCCATCGATGCATCTGTATACACAGTCACCTGAGGGTGGGGAGGGGTTAGCATAACTCCCACCAAGAGATTCTCTGTGTCCAACCACCATTGCTGGTGATGAATCAGAGGCGCCAACACTGGCACATTCGAGTCCAGCGAACCTGTACTCTGGGTCCATTGTGTCATGAGAAATAACTGAATCGGCCGCCTGCGTAAGGCGGCCTGAGGAATGACTGGTTCCAATGAAACCATCAACCCCAGCATTCTCAAGTAAACCCGTGCCAGGACATGACGACTGTCGCACACTGACTGAATTAATGAGATGAGTTTCTGAACTCTCTCCTGAGTAGGATAAACATATCCTGTCTCTAGATCGAAGAACATCCCCAGGTAAATAAACTTCTGGGATGGAATCAGCTCTGATTTTGGGAAATTGATCATCCAGCCTAAGTCTGTGAGAGTTTTCAAAACAATCTCCAGACTGCCCGATAAACTTTCCCGGGTGTGCGCTTTCAACAGCCAGTCGTCTATGTACGTGTGGACTGCTATGCTTCTCCTGCGGAGGTATGCGGTGATCGCAAGAACCACACGGGTGAAAACCCGAGGAGCCGTGGAAATTCCGAAGGGTAGCACCCTGAATTCCCACTGTATGCCCTGGAATGCAAATCTCAGGAAGCGACGGAAACTCCTGTGTATGGGGATGTGGAAATAAGCGTCCTTCAAATCTATCGACGCTGTCCACATTCCCCTCTCTAACCCCGCCAACACCGAGCGCACAGTCTCCATCTTGAAACTGGGCGTCTCTATGAACTTGTTCAATGGCTTGAGGTTGAGAATTGGTCTCCACCCTCCGGTGTTCTTTGTTACTAAGAACAGGGTTGAATAGAAGCCCGGACACCCCTGTGCCGGCTGAATAGCTCCTTTTTGTATGAGAGAATTTATTTCCTCCTCGATACACAACCTTTGATCTGGATCTCTCGGATTTGGAGTCCAGATCGGCAGTAGAGACAGTCGCGATGGCGTGCCTGTCATCCAATCGGGATGATACCCGACTGAAAGCCATCGCAAGACTAAACGGTCCTGAGTTAACCGTTCCCACTCTTGCATGTGGTCGGCTAGCCGGCCTCCCACGGGTCCACCTAGGGATAGAGGTGGACATAAGGAGTGCAAGAGCGGCACTGTCTCCTCTGCCAGAAACACCGGCGCGGTTCTCACCGCGGTAACCGTCCCATCAGGAACGATTACCCCGCCCAGATCCTCGCGCGCCACGACCAGCACCGCGCGCACCTCGGTGCGCGGGGCGGCTGCCTGGCTGACTGCGCCTGAGGAGCCTGCGCCCCCCTCGCTGCTGGCCGAATCGCACGCGGCCGAGGCCGGCGCTGCGATGGTGGTTGGCCTCTGACCTGGCCACTACCACCTCGAGCCTGCAGGGGACGATACGCAGGGGGTGCGGCGCGAACGTTGGCACGACGAAGCACCTCAAACTGCTCGCGCAGCGCCCTCTGGTTATTGACCAGAGTAACCGTCTCCTGGAGGTGCCTACACCCCTCACCTCCAAAGAGACCAGGACCTGTCATAGGCATACGTAGTAGCCTATTGTATAGGTCCTGGGACGGGCACAGATTATCCAAGGCAAAAGTGCGCCTTGCCCGGACACTCCTGGTCACCGCCCGCGTCATACAGTCCAGAGCCAGGTTGATACCATCCTGGATGGCTCGCTGGACTGTGACCGGACTTGGCTGGCGCGATGCGGATGCTGTTACTACCCCTTGTAACAGCTGGGAGACGTGGGACAGAGCGGCAATCGAAGCCCTCCCACTCTCCTCCGCATCACGCAACGCGGCATTTGCTGAACGCAACGCGTTCGAACACAAGACTCCCGTGTCAGAACGGGAGCCTGGCCGCGCATCCTCACCCAAAGCCGCGCGGTCATCCACGCTCGGCTTCGGTACCACACCGTACCGCTGGTAGTCCAGGGGCACGATGTGGCAACGCCTGGCCACCTCGCGCGGGGCCTTAGCGAGACGTCCACTCGACTTAATGGACGTCTCTGCCGCCTTGAACATGTCAACGACATGCTCTGCCAGCGGCAGAGAAGGCATAGCGTTAGCAGTCGGCTTACCAGCTAACCACGGCCTGTGCTCACGCTGGCTAGCCGACTGCTCCACGGGTAGATCTGGTCTAACACTCACCAACCACTGGCAAGCGTCAGACCAATCCTCCTCCGTGGCTAGCTGCGAGCGCTCTACAAGACGGGGGCCTTCGTCTTCCTCCTGAGCGCAAGCAACAGAGCTTGACGGCGGGTACGCTGATATCCCTGGCAAGCCAGGGAGAACATGCGGGCCTGACAATACCGGCATGCTAATATCACTGGTTTGACCAGGAGCAGGCGCCGTGGTAGAGCGCGGGGCATATACCGCCCCACCACGGCCCCGGCCAGCACCAGCAACACTCTCGGCAAGCCGAGGTATGCGGTACCGCTGGCCTTCAGCGCCCAGGGCCACAGTCTGAACCGTGGATTCTACCCCTGGGAGAGTAGAACCGTGGAAAAAGGCGCCTGTATTCCCCGCGAGGGGTGCACAGACGTCATAATCCATGTACACGTCTTCAGACGGCGACCCCAACAGGTAATCCTCATCCTCCTGGCCAGACAGATTAGACTCCGGGTCAGCAAAGAGAGCTAACCCGGACTGGCCAGGGAAGGTGCCATACGAGGTACTGGCACCCGCGGTGTGCGGATACCCCTGGACTGATAAGCAGCCCGCGGGTTCCAGCGACGACCGTCCACGGTCCCTATTGGGCGCGGCAATAAGCCTGCTGCCAGGGCCGTGGAACGCCCCCTCTAATGGGGCCACCTCTGAATCTTCAAACAACGGAAGCGTACTAAGGAACGTTGATTCAGAGGTGGGGATTACCTGCTCCGAAGCAGATGATGAGGTCAATAAAGGATTTGGTCCAGGAAGCATGCCACGAAGCAACTCTGGAACCAAATCCTTGATTGTCCTCCTCATCTCTCCCAACATCTCGGTCCGGAAGGCCTCCATGTCCACCGCGGACGAGGCCTTCCTCTTACCCTTCTTACTTACACCCTCTTTTTTCAGCTTCTTCTTCTCCTCCTCCACCTTGTCCTTCGCCTGCAAGCACAAGAATTCGGACATTAGCTCGCCCCCCCAGTGCTTACATATCTCGCAATTAAGCAAGGGACCACAGGGGCTACACTGAAAACAGAGATGAGGGCCAAACTTGTCCCTCAAAAATCGTCCACAGGACGCACAACCAGGTCTCTGAAAAAGGCCAAAGGACGAGGAGTATGAGCAAACTAGTTAAGCTTAGAAAACTCACCAACTCAAGAGAAGGAAAATGATCATAAAGATCATAATTTATCAGAAAACCAGCTTCGGACAACTTTAATTGTTAATAAAGAGCAAGGCTGATTATGACGTCATTAATCCTATGACAGGAAAAAATCGATCCCCAACAAACATCCCAGTGCAAGGACGAATTGTATCTCTAACCAGAACATGTGCAGAATGGACATTTCGACTACACAAGCATCAGATATATACTGATAACAATGGCAAATAAAGTTAATTATCTCCCTTTCCTCTAAATAATTAACATCACCTCATATCAATAATTAGATACCTGACACCTTGTCTAGACAAACCATCCAACCTGATGAACTGGAGCACTCCACCACTGAACGCCTCTTAACTCTCTCCACCTCTAGGGGAAGGAATTGGATCAAGAGGGCAAAGTGAGAAGACCTTTATAATAGGCCTCCAACTCACTGGACATAGAATTTTTGGTTAGATAACCTAACAGTATTAGTAGGAAATGGAACCATGGTGGAGAGACACAAACCCTCTGCTGATGTCATGTCCATAATTTTTCTTCACACAGACCTGTGGACATAAACACAAAGAGAGATTAGTCTTATATAGCACCTAGTTGAAATAAACCAACTAATCAAGGCGCTTATCACGTTTAGCGCGAGTCCCGGAAACACATTACAACGGGACAAAACTCGCTAATTTTACTAGAAGTCACCTGATTTAAAGGTCCAAGGCCCTCCTGTGGCGAAGTTACTCTCTCTGCCATCTTTCTCAGGTATCAACAGTTCTGAATTTTGCCAAAAACGCTTATAATTGAGCTACAAAAAGCACTATCACAAAAGCATGTGTTGTCTCTCAGCCAATAAATTAGCAAAGAGGAAGTGCTAGTCTGCGCATGCGCGGTGGTGGGGCTGGCATCCGCCAGACTACGCTCTGACTCCCTGCCCAGTAGGGCCACCTAACTGTTTTAATCTGAGTGTTTATTGAGTGAAAGCCAATATTTAGCAATATCAAAAGTATTAGGGAGGTAAGTATACTCTTGATGTGAAATGTGCATTCGCAGGTCAAGAGATGACTATTTTAGAAATTTTATGACCGGAATGAAAATCATCATCTTTTGGTCTCCAAATGGACGAATCCAGTCTTAGCTATGCCCTGTCCCTTTCTAGCTAGGCTTTGCCCGTGCTGGAATCAATCGATCCATGCAATCTGAAACTCAATTTCCAGAAAACTATACAGGTAAGCTGTTGAATATTTTGAAACTAATTTCACCTGGTGCTGTTGTATGGCAGCAACAGTGCCCAGTGAAATTAGTTTCAAAATATTCAACAGCATGTTTATTAAAAAGTAAACACATACAATTTGTACAGCCTGACTGACTATTAAGCATTTAAGTTGATTATGACATCATATAATTGATGGATAAACTGGATTCCTCAATTGATATTCAGTAAGAAATTTTAAGTTTCTTGACAAATCTTGACAATTAAATGATTAAAGGTGCATGTTTACACCAAAATGCTTGCCAATAAAATTGTTTAAATTGTATATTCTCAGGGGCTTAAATTGTGGCTAAATGTGTTGAAACGAAATAAACCTTAACATACGATGGTTTTATTCCGTATAAATTTATATAATTGTTTTTACTGGCACTTGTGAATTTGAATTAGGGACTCGTGTCTCTAATTCAATTTCACAACTTAAAAAAAAAAATTAATTTATATGCAATGCAATAATAATCTGTAAAGATTTATTTCGTTTCATTGCATCTATGCGCATAATCTAAGCCTCTAAATGTATACAGGTTTAACAATTTCATTTTCAAGCATTTTGGTGTGGATAAGTACTGGGATTTGATGGATGAAGACTTTAAATAGCATCTACCCAGTCCCTGTATAGAGGGATCCATTTCAAGCCCAGACATTTCTAGCCAATCCCTGCCCACTTTTACATGTATTGAAATTGATTTATATGCTTTGACCTCTGAATTACCAGAATCCTAATTTCAAGCTAACTATGCAGGTAAATCGTTGAATACTTTGAAACTAATTTGACGGGGTTCTATTGCTGCCATAGTTCTGGTGCTCCCAGTCTAATTAATTTCAAACTATTCATCAGAATGTTTATTAAATTGCAAATCCATCAAAGACATACAATTCGTACACTTGACAGTATTTTCAATAATAGGCCATTATGACTGTGACATCAGCCTATTAGTATATGTGATGTAGTTTATTATGATGTCATATACTTGTGACAGATCGTATCCTTCCATTGTGATTCATACTCCTGTGGTACAAGTATCTTCACACTGATGACCTTTGCTACCCCTGTTAGAATTCTGTTTAAGATTCACTGTCATGAGTCCTGTAAGCATGAGTTAATCACCTCTATATAAAGGCCGCCTTTATATAACAACCACTTTAGTTCACCCTTTAATAGGCAAAACAGCTTATGCAACTAAGTCTTGAGTAATATTCATTTGTAGGCTATGGAAAGATAATTTTTGAAAATTTACTACTAAAATGACTGGATCGTTCACTGAACCGACCATTTCAGTAGTAAATCTTGAAACAACCGTTTGATGGCAAGCAAATGGACATGCACAAATCTGAACTTTCTTTGCCAATCTTGACCATTAAAGGGCTAATCATCTACAGCAAGATTACTGTGACATTTCAGACAGCTGAGCTGCAACTTACTACACAGAACAGAGTTGACCACCCTGATGATGACCAGTACAAGCAGGAATGTCAAAATCTTAATATAAGGTATTACTGACCATAGTTTTGAGAACATAACTGGACTGTTAAATGCAAATACAATTGTACAAACATGTGTAAAAAAAAACCTGCCTTCCATTTACTTCACTGAGTCATCATCTAATTATCATAATGTAACCAAGTCATCCAAAACTAAGTCTCCCAAGTTAACAAAAATCCTGCCCATAAATATGCCAGATGCATTTGCTGATTAGGATAGTGGAATGCCTCCAATCACAAGAGGTTTAATTTGCCACTGTCCCGCCAGCATAAAAAGCGACCTACCACATTTTAAGTTCTCTGGCTTTCAAGCAATTTTTGTCAATTATCCGATTCCATTTTGGATCATTTTATGTTGTTAGCAGTGAACTTTCCTGTCAGTCACTTTCATTATTCAAAATGTATGCGCAATACGGTAGACTACTTCGTAGGACGTAGATATATGCAATTTTAAACTGGGTGCCATTTTGACCTAAAATGGTCTATAGTATTCACCCCACCCAACCCTTCTTGGCACGAGCAAACTGAGTAAAAATCTGTATAATAGACCCGAAAGTATGAAAAATTCGCTACATCCTCTACTACTGAAGAATGACTGCTATGCCTCTGTTCTGCATTCATAATGTTTAATACTAAAGATTTGTGTCGACTCCAGAAGTGAGTGACAGTTGCTCAATGTTATTCGCTCATGATAGGGCTGGGCGGTATACCGGTTTCACACCGTCTCGCGGTTTTTTATGGCGACGGTTTAAAAACCATTACGAAAATAAAAAAACGAAAAACCGTCCATAAGATCGCCATTGCGCAAAATCTGGTGACTGTCCGGACTTGTAATTTAATATTATCATCTAGTGTAACAATTTGCTACTAGAGACATAAAATACAGTCATCTATAACTATTAGCCGTGGGAAAGCAAGGGTGTTGGTGAAATCCCAACAAATCGGCCGAGGACGATCCTCGGCAAATATGATTTTATGTGCCAGCAATGTATTTTACATGACGTAAGCTCTGCGGGTTCAATGTAAGATTGAATAATTTGAAAATCAAAAGTTCTTTGCAACAAATAATCCTTTTTTCAATTCGAGTTTGTACTATGTATAATTAGGATTCCAAATGTGACATGATACAAAAAAAAATCAAGAAACGCGCTGCGAAAACAACGTGGCTATACAATGAACTCCCAATCCAAACAAATCATTATTTCCCTTAGATTTCGACAAACATAAAATGATCCATCACGGACTACGAAATGAAAACGATTAAGTCGCTTCTTACGTTGGCGGAGTAGTTACAAGTAAAATACACCTCTTAGCCTCTCAGATACGAGCAGGCGTAATGTGACTGGTTGTTAACAAATTCTTCCGCCGGAATATTCACTACTATCGATTTTATGAATAAAATTTGTAGTATTTTTTATCACGTGACTTTTCTGCTTTTGTTTTACCGCCCGGTCTTTTTCGTCTTCGTATATCTTCAAGTATGAAGTGTTGATTTAAGTAGATTTAAGTTAGATTCACGAATCATTGTGTTTATGTTGTCAAATTATCATAATCTCTTTATTATACGACATATGAACCTCGAAAAATAGTCAAACACATTTTTTGTGAGAATTCTTGAGGCGCAATTTCCGGGAAATGACTACTCTTTAGTTACGTGCTGAATGACATTCTAAATTACTAAATACCGAGTACTCGAAATACAAACACATGACTTACTAAACTAGATCATACTGTAGGTGGTTATACGAATGCTAACCGTATGTGCGGTACTCTACTAGGAGCCTAAACTCGCTCTCATATCTGGGTTCCTACTTACACGCGTTAGATTTTACTATGCTTTCGAAAATAGTTACCTAATAACAGTGTTGAAAATCAACATTTTAGTAGTTAGAGTTATTTTCACGACCTCACATGAACCAGACTTTATTTATTTATTTTATTTATATTAACTACTATTTTGAGATAGATGGCGTCGAAGTGAGCAGTCGTACGTAGTTAGCATTCTAATTTTGTGGCTATTTACATCACTTGTCAAATCGCAAAATACATGTACTGTAGCTAATGAAAACGGCATATTTTCATATTTCAAATTATTTTCGATCATTCTAACGCCTTAAACCGGTATTTCGTTAATACCGGTTTAATTAGTGATACCGTCACCGGTTTTCTTTTAGGCCAAACCGCCCAGCCCTAGCTCATGACATGAGTTATTACGGCTATTTGTACAGGTACAGGTATATTTTATCCCCCCCCCCCCCTCCCCAAATCATGCCAATGATCTATACAGAGCCCATCATTCAATTACATGTACCTGGTATTAAAACCACCTGTTTTGGGATTTATCAGCTTTATCTTCCAGAAAGTCTCTTCAAATTGATTATAGCAAGGGCAAATTTATCCAATATGAGCGCTATTAATATATTTTTAAAGCAGGCTGTTGTGAAGGTGTCTATCTCGAAAACGATGTTGCTGAAAGCTGTTGCTGTTGGATTTTACTTATGACCCCAAAATTGGCATACGGGTCATTCCGTGTCAAGACAACCGAGGGGTGTTGCATGGCCAATTCAGATTTCCAAGATTCGTGTAGTGGTACAATAGTATGTTTTAGGAAATCCTGCGCAATTTCACTAACCAAATCACAATATTTTTGGTGATATGGATGCTAGAACAGCAAGGGGGTCCACCACATGTGACGCAATTGTCGTTTTGTAGCATTTTCAAGGCTCTGCAAATTCTTAACCTGACATCCAATTCCAATAAAACTCAGTGCTTGGTCACATGTAGGTACCCTCATGAAATATGCAGGGCATAATAATTTTTGTGCACATGTTGGTAACCTAGGTAACATTAAAAATGAAGATTTATTCAGTGACAAATTTTCAGACCCACTTGTGATTACAATTATGTTAAGACTATTAGTTACAAACTTAATACTTGATGGGTCATTTACATATATATTTGTTAGTTTATACATAAAAGATGTGGTTCTTAACATTTTTGAAATATAGGCCCAACCTGAAAATGATCCCATATTCAACTGTCAGGATGACCATGTGGGATAGGTGGAAGAAATGTGTGCTTTACAGACAATAAAGCATTAGGTGTGCTCTACATATCCAAAATTCAATTTTCTTCCATTCTCCCTTCCATCAAATTTTTTGGGACCAAAATGGGGTATTTTTGGCATTTGTGAGTATATTTTTATGATAGTACATGTTAATTAGTCCCCTACCAGTAAAACCGGGGGGACTATAGATTTGCGCTCTGTCTGTCCGTCTGTCGCAGTTGGTTTTCCGCACTTTTTTTTCGCAGTCAAGGAGGTATTCAACTGAGAATTGGTATATTGCTTTGTTATGATAAGTTACAGACCAAGTTCGAGTTTCAGGCGTATGCATGAATTTTTTATGGAGTTATGCCCCCTTTCGACTTAAGAAATACGAAAAATATCAGTTTTCCCGCACTTTTTTTTCGCACTCCTTCAAGATATTTAAGCGAAAGTTAAGGCATCGCTTTGGTATACGGAGTTACTTATCAAGTTCGAGTTTCAGATATTTTCGTAAATTTCTGATGGAGTTATGCCCCCTTTCGACTTATGAAATATGAAAAATATTAGTTTTCCGCACGTTTCTTCGTAGTCTTTCAAGATATTATACCGAGAATTGCTACATACCGTTGGTATGAGAAGTTACAGACCAAGTTCGAGTTTCAGGCGTATGCGTAAATTTTGGATGGAGTTATGCCCCCTTTCGACTTAGGAAATACAAAAAATATTAGTTTTCCACCCTTTTTCTCGCAGTCTTTCAAGATATTCAACTGAGAATTGGTACATTGCTTTGTTATGAGAAGTTACAGACCAAGTTGGAGTTTCAGGCATGTGCGTAAATTTTTTATGGAGTTATGCCCCCTTTCGACTTAAGAAATACGAAAAATATTAGTTTCCACCCTTTTTCTCGCAGTCTCAAGATATTCAACTGAGAATTGGTACATTACTTTATTATGAGGAATTACAGACCAAGTTCGAGTTTCAGGCGTTTGCGTAATTTTTGAAGTTATGCCCCCTTTCGACTTATGAAATACAAACATATTAGCTTTTAAGACTCCTTCTCCTTCACCATATATAACTGAGACTTGGTTTATTGCTATGTTATGAGAAGTAATATATCAAAGTTCGAGTTTCAGCTGCTTTTGACAATTTTTAATGAAATTTGACTGTTAATCTCTAAAGATTTATATCACCAGGTAGGGGGCATGTATTGCAAAGCGATACTTACAGAATGCTTGTTATGTATTTATATCAGTTAATTTTTCCTGTCTGAAAGTGTCAGTCACAGCAATGTGAATCCCCACGTTTAAAATAAATGTTATGGATATTGTAATCTCCTCCATCTGTCTGTCCATCCAGCCATCTGTCACGCTATATCCTCCCAAACCACTGGGCGGAATTCAGCAAAATTTGGTATGTGGGTTACCCATACATGGTTGTGCTCTGTGATGCAGCATCTATATTTGGTGCCATCCCATGGGTGTCAAGGGAGCGAGGTCAAAAGGTCAAATATCCTAGAAACTGTCAGTCACTCAATTACCTCCTTTAACCGTTGGATGGAATTCAACCGAATGTGTTAAATGTGAGTTACTCATATGATTACGGAGTGTTAGATGACACTTATGTTTGACTTTGCCCCCTAGAGTCAGGTCAAAATACCAACACCGGGAAATGGTGGTGATTTGTGAGGGGTTACAAAACATAACATAAAGTAGACTTTGCACATAGTGTAATATTTCTATTTTTTATGTTCAGATGACCTTATGATTCACAGATCCACATGGTAAAATCTGAGAAGAGAACTTTTATTTTCAAGGTGTTTTATATTCTCTACCATAACACAGTGTACCAATAGTGAACTAAGTGAAGATGGCAGGGTTATCTCCCTGTTCTGTGGGTACCATGCTCAATCTGCAGGATGACTGCCATAAACTCACCTATTCTCGTAAAACAGATCTGATGTCACTAGAAAAATACTCACCAACTGAACTACAATTGCTACAGCATAGGACTACCATAACTTCTTTAACTGCAAATCATACAATACGTCTCCATCATGAGAGTTAACCTAGTTAAGTTTGAAGACCTCCAGAAGAACCCATGTTAAGCCAGTACAGAGAAAGTTACGATCTACTAATAGTGAACAAGCTGATACACACTATGTGCAAAGTCTACTTTATGTTATGTTTTGTAACCCATCACAAATCCACACCATTTCCCGGCTTTGGCCTTTTGACCTAACTCTAGGGTGGGGGGGGGGGGCCCCAGTCAAATATAAGTGTCATCTCACAGTCCGTAATCATATCGGTAACTCACATTTAACACATTCAGTTGAATTCCATCAAACGGTTTAGGAGATAATTGAGTGACTGACAGTTGTTAGGATATTTGACCTTTTGACCCTGCTCCCTTGACCCCCATGGCACGGCACCAAAGATAGATGCTGCATCGCAGAGCAAAACCATGTATGGGTAACCCACACACCAACTTTTGCTGAATTCCACCCAATAGTTTGGGAGATCATGTGACAGATGGACAGACAGACGGAGATTACAATATCCATAACATTTATGTTAATTGTGGGGATAACAATATTATTTGTTCACATTGCTGTGACTGACACTTTCAGACAGGAAAAATTAACTAATATACATACATAATTAACATGTAATATCATAAAAATATACTCACAAATGGCAAAAATACCCCTTTTTGTCCCAATATATTTCAAAAATGTTAAGAACCACATATTTTTTCTTTTATGTATAAACTAATAAATATATACCGGTATGTAATTGACCCATCAAGTATTAAGTTTGTAACTCTAATAGTTTTAACATAATTGTAATCACAAGTGGGTCTGAAAATTTGTCACTGAATAAATTCTAATTTTTAATGTTACCTAGGTTACCAACACGAGCACACAAATTATTATGCGCTGTATATTTCAAGAGGGTACCTACATGTGACCAAGCACTGAAAGTTTTATTGGAATTGAACCCACCTTGCTGTTCTTAGCATCCATATCTCCAAAAATATTGAGATTTGAGAACTAAAATTTTGCAGGATTTCCTAAAGCGTGCTAATAATACAGTAGAGAGAGAATTATGATAATCTGAATCGGTCATGCAACAAGATTTCTGAAAATTGGTTATCTTGACACGGAATGACCCATACATCTTTGGGACCCCACGGGCAAGCTTGCACCCAAGTTTGAAGAAGGTCCCTGTGTTACGTCTGTCCGTCTGTCTGTCCGGCAACTTTTGCTTTAAAATGTCTCTCGTCCTTAACTGCTTGCCGAATTTCAACCAAATTTGGCTAGAATGATCCTATGGGGGTAGGCTCTAGAACATCTATTCAGGTTTTTGATATTTCAAATTTTGTGGTAAAAAACTTAGATTTTGTTTAAAGTTTACCGAAAAGTGTCAAAACGCATCTCCTCCTTAGTTTCTTGACAGATTTCAACCAAATTTGGCTAGATGGGTTATACCGACATAGGCTCTAGAACTTCTATTCAAATTTTTCTTCTTCTTTTCGTTCGCTGATCATACCGCCAGTCCTGTAAGTGACTGTCGACATGATTATAAGCGTTAAGTGCGTGGATCCATGGTTTATTAGAGTGCGCCGTGCGGCCCGGAACCTCCGTCTTCAGCACTCGAGGTTTCTGTCAGGGTTACCTCACCCGTACTCCTTTAGTCGCCTCTTACGACACGCAGAGGATACGGAAGGTGTATTCTAATCCCCACCTACAGGGCAATTCAAATTTTTGATATTTCAATTTTTTGGGTAAAAAACTTAGATTTTTTGCAAATTTACCGGAAAGTGTCAAAATGCATCTCCTCCTTAGTTTCTTTGCAGATTTCAATCAAATCTGGCTAGAACAATCATACAGAGGTAGGCTCTAGAACATCTATTCAGATTTTTTATATTTCAATTTTTTGTGTAAAAAACTTGGATTCTATTTAAAATTTGCCGGAAATTATCAAATTGCTTTAAAGCGCTACTCCTCCTTAGTTTCTTGGCAGCTTTCAACCAAATCTGGCTAGAACTATCATATGAAGGCAGGCTCTCGAACTTCTCTTCAGATTATTTTTAATTTAAAATTTTGTGGTAACATTTACCGAAAAGTGTCAAAACGCATCTCCTCCTTAGTTTCTTGACAGATTTCAACCACATTTGGCTAGAAGTGCCATACCGAGGTAGGCTCTAGAAATTCTATTCAGATTTTTGATATTTCTGTTTTTTGGGTAAAAAACGTAGATTTTGTACAAAATTTACCGAAAACTGTCAAAACACATCTTGGTTTCTTGATAGATTTCAACCAAATTTGGTTAGAAGGATCCTCTGGAGGTTGGCTCTAGTTTAAAATGTCTTTAAAAATCTCTGAAAACCGCTTGGGGGATTGATTCAAAACTCATGAAATAGCATCTAGTTCCAGTGGTCATCTCATTTTGTTCGGATATGTCAGTGGCCAATAAGTCCAGGTGAGCGATACAGGCCCCTTGGGCCTCTTGTTGAAAATTATCTTAAGAACAAGACATATGGTGGAATTCAATCAAATTTGTTATGCAAGTTACCCATATCATTGGGGATTACACACCAACATTTACGTTGGAGCAGGGTGGAGAAGTGGGGCAGAAAATTAAGGCTGGCAGAATTCAACCAAATTTGGTTTGGTAGTTTCCCATATGAGTACGGATTGTGAAGCCATGGTTGCATTAAACTCCACCCCCGCGGTAGGGTGTGTGGACCATGGGTGCATTAAACTCCACCCCCGGGGTAGGGGGTGTGGAGAATGGCAAAGTTGGCAAAAGCATGGGTATTTGTGATTGTGTGTCATGGACTGCACATTCTAGTTTTGCATTTTTAGCTCACCTGGCCTGAAAGGCCAAGTGAGCGTATGCCATAACGGCCGTCCGTCATCTGTCCATCCGTCCGCCGTCCGTCAACTTTTGCTTTAAAACGCTACTCTTTAATCAATAGCCAAATCTTAACTAAATTTTGGTCAACGGATGCTATTGTGCTCGGATCCGAAACATCCATTTAGAATTTTGATTCGAATATTTTTTGGGCCAAATTCTTAGATTTTATTACAAATTTATCGGAAATTGTTAAATTGCTTCTTCTCCTTACCCTTTTGACTGATTTCAATCAAATTTGGCTGAAAGGATCCTATCATCATACGTTATAGAACTTCCATTCAGAATTTTGTTTCGTAAATATTTTGGGTGAAAAACAGATTTTATTAAAAATTTACCGGAAATTGTCAAATTGCTTATTCTCCTTAGAATTTTGACCGATTTCAACCAAATTGGGCTGAAAGAATCCTATGGTCATAGGCTCTAGAACTTCCATTCAGAATTTTGTTGCATAAATATTTTGAGTGAAAATCCTGGATTTTATTCAAAATTTACCAAAAATTGTCAAATCTCTACTTATCACCATTTTGACAGATTTCAACAAAATTGGACTGAAAGGATTCTATTGTGATAGGCTCTAGTACTTCTATTCAGAATTTTGATTCATGAATTTTCTGCGGGAAAATCTTAGATTTTATTAACAATTTTCAAAAAAAAATTCCTAAATTTTGTCAAATTGCATCTTACCATTTTGACTGATTGTAATGGAACTTGGCTGGGAGAATCCTATGGTGGTAGGCCTCAGACCTTGTATTCAGAATTTTGATTCATCAATTTTTCTGGTAGCGATTTGGGATTTTCTAGAAAATGATGAGAAATCGTTTACAATGCTACTCTTCATTAACTGCTTGGGTGATTTCAACCAGATTGGGCTGGAAGGCCTCTGGTGGTAGGCTTCAGATCTTCTATTCAGAATTTCGATTCGTCAATTTTTTCATTGGCCAAAAAAATCTAATCAGTAACCCCTAGGCTGATTTAAACAGAACATGGATAAAATGACCTGAGGCTAGGCGTGTTCAGAACTCCAATACAAAAATGTGGTTGGTATATTTTTTTTAATCTTAGAGAAGCTTGGTTCTGCTTAGTTTGTCCTGACGCGAACTTGTGTGCAAGTTTGAGTCTAGATACCAATACACAGTTTGTGTCTTCCTTTTATACTTTCCAAAAAGCGGCTACACACGGGGGTGTGACCGGATTTGATTCTTGTAGCCGGATTAGACATTTGTAGCCGGATTTGTGGCTAGTGTAGCCGCTTGATCAAGTTGTGTAGCCGGGATTAGGTTGTCCTGTAGCCGGATTGGCTTTGTATGTAGCCGGTGGTGTAGCTACAGTGGCCGATTTAGTTGAAACTTGAAAGAGTAGCCGGATTCATGTGTGTGGTGTAGCCGGGAGGGGTGGCTACTGTAGCCGGATTGGTTTGGATGAATAAGACATTGTAGCCGGTTTTGTTTTCTAAAGTAGCCGGTTGCAGCCGTGTTGGTGCATCCATGGTCAGGAAATTTTTATGGGGTTGAAAATTTCCTGTTTAAAATGGCCACTAGCGGGTGGTCATTATGTCTATTTGTGGCTATCATTATAAATTTAGTTTAAATTTATAATCAGTGGTCATAGTCTAATGGAAAGGTATAATTGGAGTAGAATTGGTAAGTGAATACTGGTTAAAGTATTCGTTCCAGTGAGATCCTGACTCGTAGCGTTTCGTACCAAGTTTGGTTATACTCATCAGAGGAGACATGATATATAAGTGATATATCTTATCATCCATATTTTTGGATGGTTAATTTTAGTCAGAAAAAAAGGTGTAGAAAGTTATATTCTTACCTTTAGTCCAATTCGTTAAGAATAAGGAGCAAGTTATCTGCAGATAAGGCGTCCTCTTGTTGGTCGTCTTCTTCCGTTGGAATAAGAAAATCTAGTTCTTCGAAATTGTTCGAAAGCGGGAGGAAAGGGTCTTCTGAGGAGATGGTGTGTTGATCGGTAAGGAGGTCCTCTTCCAGTGTGGGTCCTTAGACACCGCTATCAGGACTGTTATGGCCCGGATTAAAAAACTCAGGTGGTGTGGCGCCATTGATGAGGTCCGAGTTGGGGGTCTCTGCAGCTCGAAAGTGGTGAGGAATAGTTAGGCGGGTTTTCTAGCGGTAGAATCTAGATCGGTTGGATATCGTAGTTCGATGGTGAGGTAGCAGGAGTTGAATGTTGACTAGGTGAGCGGTGCGGGCTTTGGTGGAGAGCTGAATAGATTGTTGCTTGGTTGATAATCCGGTCAATGTTGTTTGTGGTGAGGATGTGTTCTCCTGCTGATGGGAAGATGTGATGAATGTTGCCCAGGTGTCTGCGACAGTCTTCTGTTCTAGTGTAGAAGTGGTTGCAAACTTTGCAGAACCAGAAGTCTTTCTTTTCGTGGATGGTTCTGATGTGACGTCGGCGGGAAGTTCTGTGGGCAAACGAGGCCGTGCAGAGTGGACAGATAAATCTGTCCATAACTTGTAAATGACTAAAATGAGTGTGTGTGTAGAGACGTTGGTGTAGCGCAACGTTAATACGTGCTTGTGACGTAATTCCAGGTGTGACGTCGAGTTACAGCGTCATAAGCGTAGCCAAGAGTAGGGAGTCTTGGTGACCAAATAATCAAGTATAAGTTTTACTACCAAAGGTAGATGATGGTTAGCAATCAGCGTGATTGATGCTGATTGGGTCCATACAATGTAGTTGATGGATCCAGAATTTTTCACGGTCCTTGCGGAAAGCTGTGGCTTCCGTGCTGTCAGGATCGTGACGTAACACTTCGATGATTCTGTGGTTGACATCTGTGGGTCTATGATTAGGGAGATTAAAATGTTGTGCTACAGGCGTGTCTTTGTTGTTTTTGATATCCCTCATGTGTTCTTTGATGCGAACTTGGAATTCTCGTTTAGTTTCACCTACATATTGTTTGCGACATTCGTTACAGGTAAGTAGGTAGATAACATTCATTGTGTGACCGAATGTTTTTGTTTTAATAAAATATTTAAGCCCAGTGTGTGAGCTTTTGAAACTTTTTGTGCTGTCCATGTTTTTGCAAAATAAACAGTTGTTTTTGGCGCATGGATGTATAGGGTTTGCTATGCTTTTCCCTTTTTGTCCGAATTTCCTTGGATCTGTAAATTTAGCAGTGACCAGTGTGTCCTTGAAGGACGGGTTACGTCTATGGCCAAAGATAGGTGTTTCTGTGAATGTTGCCCGGCATTTTGGGCTGGATTGTAGTGTTGGCCAGTGGCGTTTAATGATTTTTTGGGCTGATTTGCTGTGTTGGTGGAAATCAGTGATACATGGTATCCGAGTGTTGATTTCCTTGTTTGGTTTTGGCAAAAGTAGATCAGACCGGTTTTGTTGTATTGCTCTATGCAGGCTGGTGATAAGGGTATCTGTTGGGTATCCTCTGATAGCATAGTGGTGAACCATTTCATGGACGTTTTTGAGAAAATCTGTTTCTCTGCTACAGATCCTCCGTAGTCTCAGAAATTGACCATATGGGCTCGCTTGTTTGGAAGAGTTTGGGTGAGCCGATGAGTAGTGTAGATATCCGTGTGTATCTGTTGGTTTGGTATAGAGGTCAACGCCTAAGTGTCTATTCGGGAGGACAAACACTTTTGTATCCAAAAAATTGATGGAATTTGTGGATTGCTCTACTGTGAATTTGATCGTTGCGTGTGCGTTATTCATATGTGTTATGAATTTTGCTAGTGAATCGGAACCTTTCGTCCAGATTATGAAAATATCATCAATATAGCGATAGTATAGGGCCGGCTGTGTTTCAGCTGTCCTGAGTATTTTTTCCTCGAGTTGAGCCATAAAAATGATGGCATAGCTGGGTGCTAGTTTAGTGCCCATAGCTGTACCGCCAATTTGAAGATAATGTTCATCATTAAACTCGAAGTTGTTACATGCGAGCACTAGTTTTAGTAACGTTAGCAATCTGCATGGTGTTAGCGTGCCTGGACAGCCATGTGTTCTCAAATGTTGGGATACAGCTCTAAGGCCCTCATTGTGAGGGATGTTAGTGTATAGTGATGTGATGTCCATAGTAACCAGAATGGCATGAGGCGCTATGGCGCCAAAAGTTTCTAGTTTGTTTATGAAGTCAGTGGTGTCCTGGATGTATGATTTAATATTGTGAAGATGAATTTTGATATGTTCATCGACAAAGCTACTGATGAGTTCAGTAGGGCTCCCATTGCCACTGATAATCAGTCTCCCTGGGGTGAGTTGGCTGTTCATTTTTTAATGAATTTTAACGAATTGGACTAAAGGTAAGAATATAACTTTCTACACCTTTTTTTCTGACTAAAATTAACCATCCAAAAATATGGATGATAAGATATATCACCTATATATCATGTCTCCTCTGATGAGTATAACCAAACTTGGTACGAAACGCTACGAGTCAGGATCTCACTGGAACGAATACTTTAACCAGTATTCACTTACCAATTCTACTCCAATTATACCTTTCCATTAGACTATGACCATTGATTATAAATTTAAACTAAATTTATAATGATAGCCACAAATAGACATAATGACCACCCGCTAGTGGCCAATTTTAAACAGGAAATTTTCAACCCCATAAAATTTCCTGACCATGGATGCACCAACACGGCTGCAACCGGCTACTTTAGAAAACAAAACCGGCTACAATGTCTTATTCATCCAAACCAATCCGGCTACGGTAGCCACCCCTCCCGGCTACACCACACACACGAATCCGGCTACACTTTCAAGTTTCAACTAAATCGGCTACTGTAGCTACACCACTGGCTACATACAAAGCCAATCCGGCTACGGGACAACCTAATCCCGTCTACACAACTTGGTCAAGCGGCTACACTAGCCACAAATCCGGCTACAAATGTCTAATCCGGCTACAAGAATCAAATCCGGTCACACCCCCGCGTGTAGCCGCTTTTTGGAAAGTATAAAAGGAAGACACAAACTGTGTATTGGTATCCAGACTCAAACTTGCACACAAGTTCGCGTCAGGACAAACTAAGCAGAACCAAGCTTCTCTAAGAAGTTTATTTTTCTATAGAAGTCCATCGTGATTGATGCTAAGAATTTCTACTATGGAATCAACAAGCAGCCACTCCATCACGTCGATCAGATCCACTGAAACTGTAGTGAATCTGCTGAACAACGCTGTTATCGACGACGTGGGAAAGACACTGGCTAGCCGCAAACGATCTAGAATGGAGACTGACCAAGTCGAAGACATTCAACGCCGGCCAGATGAGAATCCACGGAAGAAACCTTGCATCCCTGAAGAACACGTACAGGCATACCGCCAGTGGCGCAATGGTGCATGTAAACATGCACAGACGCTTCTACAGCTTGACAAACTAGAAGCGTCCATCACCATCAACAAACCACCTGCCAACCTCATGGCAACGGTTAGATACATTCCGCCGTCTGACGATACTGAACTAGTCAAAGATTGGCAAGACATTCTGAACAAACACAGTCTCCAACTGACGTCTGATCTACACACTTTACTCAGAAACAGAGCTGACCGCCTCTCAGAATTGGTTAGACGACACAAAGCGGGTTTCAGGGCAGCTACAGAAAACGAAGCAGTCTTTCTAGAAGGCCAGAAAGCAGTCAGAGCCACGGTACTGAAAACACGGGAACGGTCGACGAGTCCACCCAAGCGGGTACGGGCAAGAGATAAAGACAGGCGCAGACCTCCTCCTGGACCAGGAAATCGCAACATGCTACAGGAACCAGGCCAGAGACGCCCACCACCCAGGAGAACACAGGGCAAACAAGACAGGCGCCCTTACAAGGAAGACACACTGGCTCAAGTCCTCCAAATACTCAAAAGACTTGCATAAATGCTAACACTATCACTTATGTAGGCACAGCCTATAACTGTTGCAATTTTAATATTTTTCTAAATTATAAAAATAAATTCTCCAGTCAACAAAAACCTTTTGTTGTCAATCTATCATCAAAACCCATCTCCAAGGAGATACGAGATGTCCTAGGACTAGGCTTCAGTCCCAACGTCATTGAGCCCAACCTGGGCCAACTTCATAAAGATCTTAACAGATTCTTTAGAAGACTGAGATTAAAACTACATTTCCAGTTCCCACCCACGTACTGGGAAAATGGAAATACTTCTACATCGGACACACCCATTCCCCCAACCGATAATCCCACCAGCAATTTTATGGACAAACTGTCACATAAATTTAAACCAGCCAGTACCTGGACACCTAACCCAGGTAATGACGCCACATTAGATGCGTTCATCAGATCCGTCAAACACGACATCAACAAAAAAGCCCACCGAAGGCATAATAATGGGAATCTTTCTAACACACAGAGAAAGATTGTTAATCAGCTAAAATATGACAAAACTATTGTCATCAAAAAAGCTGACAAAGGTCAGGCCACTGTTATCCAAGACACGGAAACATACAAAAAGGAAGCACTCCGCCAACTTAGTGACACTCACTACTATACCAAACAAACGACGGATCTCACCACGTACCACGCAGAGAAGGTAGAAACCGCCATCACAGACATGATTCTCAGTGGTGAAATCACAAGAGACATAGCTAACGGTCTCAGAACCAACAACCCACGAACAGCCAGGTTCTATCTACTTCCGAAAATTCATTAAAAAATGAATGGCCAACTCACCCTAGGGAGACCGATTATCAGTGGCAATGGGAGCCCTACTGAACTCATCAGTAGCTTTGTCGATGAACATATCAAAATTCATCTTCACAATATTAAATCATACATCCAGGACACCACTGACTTCATAAACAAACTAGAAACTTTTGGCGCCATAGCGCCTCATGCCATTCTGGTTACTATGGACGTCACATCACTATACACTAACATCCCTCACAATGAGGTCCTTAGAGCTGTATCCCAACATTTGAGAACACATGGCTGTCCAGGCACGCTAACACCACGCAGATTGCTAACGTTACTAAAACTAGTGCTCGCATGTAACAACTTCGAGTTTAATGATGAACATTATCTCCAAATTGGCGGTACAGCTATGGGCACTAAACTAGCACCCAGCTATGCCATCATTTTTATGGCCCAACTCGAGGAAAAAATACTCAGGACAGCTGAAACACAGCCGGCCCTATACTATCGCTATATTGATGATATTTTCATAATCTGGACGAAAGGTTCCGATTCACTAGCAAAATTCATAACACATATGAATAACGCACACGCAACGATCAAATTCACAGTAGAACAATCCACAAATTCCATCAATTTTTTGGATACAAAAGTGTTTGTCCTCCCGAATAGACACTTAGGCTTTGACCTCTATACCAAACCAACAGATACACACGGATATCTACACTACTCATCGGCTCACCCAAACTCTTCCAAACAAGCGAGCCCATATGGTCAATTTCTGAGACTACGGAGGATCTGTAGCAGAGAAACAGATTTTCTCAAAAACGTCCATGAAATGGTTCACCACTATGCTATCAGAGGATACCCAACAGATACCCTTATCACCAGCCTGCATAGAGCAATACAACAAAACCGCTCTGATCTACTTTTGCCAAAACCAAACAAGGAAATCAACACTCGGATACCATGTATCACTGATTTCCACCAACACGGCAAATCAGCCCAAAAATCATTAAACGCCACTGGCCAACACTACAATCCAGCCCAAAATGCCGGGCAACATTCACAGAAACACCTATCTTTGGCCATAGACGTAACCCGTCCTTCAAGGACACACTGGTCACTGCTAAATTTACAGATCCAAGGAAATTAGGACAAAAAGGGAAAAGCATAGCAAACCCTATACATCCATGCGCCAAAAACAACTGTTTATTTTGCAAAAACATGGACAGCACAAAAAGTTTCAAAAGCTCACACACTGGGCTTAAATATTTTATTAAAACAAAAACATTCTGTCACACAATGAATGTTATCTACCTACTTACCTGTAACGAATGTCGCAAACAATATGTAGGTGAAACTAAACGAGAATTCCAAGTTCGCATCAAAGAACACATGAGGGATATCAAAAACAACAAAGACACGCCTGTAGCACAACATTTTAATCTCCCCAACCACGGACCCACAGATATCAACCACAGAATCATCGAAGTGTTACGTCACGATCCTGACAGCACGGAAGCCACAGCTTTCCGCAAGGACCGTGAAAAATTCTGGATCCATCAACTACATTGTATGGACCCAATCGGCATCAATCACGCTGATTGGTAACCATCATCTACCTTTGGTAGTAAAACTTATATATTTTTTAATGTCCAGGAAATCGCTTACATGACTACTCCTCATTAACCACTTGCCCGATTTCAACCAAATGTGGCTGGAAGGACCCTATGGTCGTAGGCTGCAGAACCTCCATTCGGAATTTTGATTCTTCAATTTTTTGGGGTGAAAATCTTAGATTTTATTAAAAAACTTACCAAAAATTGTCAAAATGCTTCTTCTCTACCAATTTTGACCAATTTGGCTGAAAGGACCCAATGATTGTAGGCTCAAGATTTTCCATTCAGAATTTTGATTCATCAAATTTTTTGGTGAAAATCTTAGATTTTATGAAAATGTATCGGGAATTGTCAAATTGCTTCTTCTCCTTACCATTCTGAGCGATTTTAACCAAATTTGGCGGAAAGGATCCTGTGGTGATGGGCTCTAGAATTTCCATAGAGAATTTTGATTCATCAATTTTTTTTTGGGGTGAAATCTTAGATTTTATTTAAAATGTACTGGAAATTGTCAAAATGCTTCTTACCATCTTGACCGGTTTTAACCAAATTAGGCTGAAAGGATCCTATGGCCATAGGCTCTAGACCATCCATTCAGAATTTTGATTCATCAATTTTTTGCGTGAAAATCTGAGATTTTATGAAAAATGTACCGGAAATTGTCAAATTGCTACGCCTCCTTAGCTGCTTGACATATTTCAACCAAATTTCACTAATGGATTCTATGGTGGTAGGCTCTAGAAATTGTATTCAGAATTTTGATTGATCAATTTGTTGGGTGAAAATCTTAGATTTTATGAAATATTTACCAGAAATTGTCAAAATGCTGCTTCTGAGTTGCTTGACATATTTCAACCAAATTTGGCTAGAGTGACCCTATCAAGGTAGACTAGAATAGAGCTGCGCGATATACCGATACCATATTTAAAACCGATATCCTGCACTGACGGTTTCATAACCGATTATAAAAAATAAATATCGAAAAACCGAATATGAACATATTTTCGGTTTTTCGTATCAGGATTGTTAAAAATAAAAGATACTAACGAGCATGAAAATCGTAATGAATAATAATGGCCATACTTTCCATTAAGCTATGTTCGTGGCAACTAATAATTGAACGTGGCCCCAATTGCGCATATTGTGTAACTCCATGTAACTCGCTGCATGCCGAGAGAAATCAAGCAGCGAATTAATTAAATAAATATCCACTCGTCTTTTCTCTGGTAGTCTCAGATAAATTTGCAATATAAAACACAATACTAATGTGGGAATTTGTCATTAAAATTTGTATCAGGGAAAACCTTTCTAAACAACGGCATCCATTTTACTTGCGTCACCGGCTAATTAACATAATGCAAAGTCGTCCCAACACTAAATCGCCAGATTGCATCAAAATCTCGCCAATAACTATACACCTGTGCAAAAGTTAAGCACCACCCTATTTTTACGCACATGCGAGGGTATATTCATGTGCTATGAAGAAAGCAATAGCATAAACATTTATGTACCCATCCATCTTAGTGCAAGAGGTAATAATGCAACTAGAGGAATGCTGATTATGATGGTGGGGAAACACTGTATGTTTTTGTTTGAACTTGAAAACGAGGCCTGAATATGGTTACGTTGACACAACTGACAACTATTGCCCTACAGTTGACACACGTGGCTAGATTGTCATTAATGGTGTCTGAAAACGAAGTTTAACATCTGTGCACGAGTTTGAGACTGTCATTATTAATACCGGGTATATCCACCTTGTGCCTGGATGACGGCCTGGACACGACGTCTCGTGCTGGTCACCAACCGACTGATACGCCATTGTGGTATTCGTTGCCATTCAAGATGGAGTGCGTCTGTTAATTCCTGTAGGTTCTGCACAGGAGGATCCCTCCTCACCATGTTTCCCAGAATGTCCCAGATATGCTCAATAGGGTTCATGTCAGGGCTCCTTGCTGGCCATGGTAGGGTTTCGATGGCATTCTGGCGGAGGTATTCATGCACAGCTCTAGCACGATGTGGTCGGGCGTTGTCATCCATGAATATAGGGTGGGTTCCAGGTGCATGATTTACAAAATGAGGGACCACAACTCTATCCAGTATGGAATCTTGATATCTTTGTCCATTTAGTGTTCCAGGTACAGTCAACAGATCCAGCTTACAATCAAATGAGATGCACCCCCATATCATAACGGAACCTCCACCAAATGGAACTTCTTCCATGATGTTACGTTGGTCGTACGCCGTGCGTCTGGACCTCCATACACGAGTTCGACCATCTGTGGCATGAAGCAGGAACCGACTTTCATCGGACCAGTGTACCCATCTCCAGGATCTCATGTTCCAGTGTCTTCTTTCGTTGCACCACCTCAGACGCTCCTCTTTGTGGTGTGCAGTGAGGAGAGGACGTATGACAGGTCTCCTAGCTTTCATGCCAGCAGCATACAGTCTCCTTTTGACGGTAGACATTGACACTCTATTGCGCGTTTCCCATTGCTGGCTGAGCACTCTGCTGTTGGTGAATGGAGATCTCCTAACAAGGCGTACTAGGGCTCGATCATCACGGGCAGTAGTCTTCTTCGGTCTTCCAGATCTAGGCCTGTCCTTCACCTCGTTAGTTTGCCCATGTTTTGCAATCAAACGACTGATTACAGTATGGTTAATGTTCAGCTGTCTGCCAATCTCTCTGCATGACATACCAGTGGTATGCATGCCTATGATTTGCCATTTCACACGATCACTTAACCTTCGTCTTGCCATAGCGGTTCACAATCAAGAGCTAATTTTCTCTGTACAAATAAACCACGGTCATGAACACAAAATTCCTAATCTTGTCGCCTAAATCTGTATGTAATGTTCTACACCTCAAACTGGACTTTTACATAACTGAACACGTGTGCTGTTTCCCGCCACGCACGGACATCAAGCGGCGTGAAGTCATGCATGCATGTGCATTTCGTACTTGGAATTATGTCAGCTAACGCGGGGACAAAAAGTATGGCAGCCTAGTTGTACCATCATGTTTCTATGTTCTATTGTTTTTGCTGGTGCTTAGCTTTTGCACAGGTGTATATAATGCTGATTAGGATATAATTTTAAATAAAATTATTACTCAAACCGTTTTTAAAACGTTATCTTCTATACACAATATCATATTAACTTATGAAATTCGCGATCGCAGTATTACAGTTAATATTTTCTTCAAGGCATGATTTCGTTCTCGAGTCGAATTGGAAATGAAAGAAGAAAGGGAGATAATTACGATTTCGTTCTCGGGTCGAATTGGAAATGAAAGAAGAAAGGGAGATAATTACATCATAATTAATTACAATCGCGTGATTTACGTCTTCGCAACCTGTTTTGCTGATTTATGTTTATTTAACTGTGCGTAATATTTAGGCGGTCTAATTAATAATTTCACTCCCGCGATGATGGATATTATAAGGTATGTTAAGCTTTAAAGGCGTAAAACATTACGAATGTATCAGGGCATGAAAATACGTTCTGTTTTCGTGCTAATTTTTATCATTTAAATTTTTTGTTTCATGTCCATAAAACCGATATTCGGTTAAAACCGATATGAAAAGTCATCGAAACCGATATGGCTGTAAGCCAAACCACGCAGCCCTAGACTAGAATTTCTATTCAGAATTTTGATTGGGCAATTTTTTTGGTTGGCCATCTGGGATTTTCCGAAAATTATTCATCAATTATCTACACGTATTTAAATGCAAATGGTTCCAATGTTAATGATCCAGGTGAGCGCCACAGGCCCTTGGGCCTCGTGTTAATGGACCATTCCATTTTTAGCTATGCCTCACCCATCACTAGCTGAGCTCCACCCACACCTCACCGTGTTGGGATTGATCGATCCCCGAATGCCCTAGCTATCAATTTCCTGAAAACTATACAGGGAAGCTGTTGAATATTTTGTAACTAATTTGACCGGGTGCTAGGCAGCAACAGCACCCAGTCAAATTAGTTTCAAAATATTCAACAGAATATTTATTAAATAGTAAAAGCAAACAATTTGTACAACAACGCATAGACCATCTTCAAATATGCGTTCGTGATGTAATTATCGACGTCATTCATTATGATGTCATTCTACACATCACGCAGTTCATTATGACGTCATATGATGGGTGGGTACTCTGGAAAGTTGAATTGTATTTATAATCTAGCCTGTGGTTTTGTTATATATTCACAGATTGGCAGCTATTATCAAGAAAATTACAGATGACTTGGAAGAGATGAAGTATGAGGCTGAAGATGTATATACAGTAGATAGATGACATTCACATTAACTATATATAGTATAACTTGTCTATACTTGACACCATACATGCCATAGGGACAATCGAAACATGTCCTTTATAAATAGGCATCCGTTATAGACTGGGTCAAATATATTGGTTCCTTGAATTTGAAACTAATAAATATAGCGTTCATATACAAGTTGTCGCTACTTGTCCTTTAAGGTGTTGTGGCAGAGTGGTTAGGGAATTGAACTTGTAACTCTACGTTCACAAGTTCGCTTCTCCGCTAGTCTGCCATATTCGGTCTTTGAGCAAGTCACTTGACTGCACTACTGCAGTCGACCTAGCTGTAAATAGGTTCCTGTGATGGATTGCTAAATGATCATGGGATATGACATAAAGCTCTTAGAGCATGCATTCGCGTGAATAGAAGATCTATAAATATACAATCTATAACATAAGTTTGACTGTACTTTGTATTGAAATTCCCCATTGACAATGTTATGGTAATTACCATCGTCCTATCGCACGGTCTCACCCTCCCGCTCTGCTCCCGTATCGAGTACATTGCTTGCAGGCTATGTTATCCACATTAAGTTATAGTAACAAGACTCCTAAATATAAATGAACTCTGGGTCTCAGCCAATGAAATTGCTCGATAAGAAATACATGATGACCTGATTGGTTACCCTCAATCCCATAAGCGTAATCACTAATGTTACTTCACATAGCCAGAGATCGAAGGTCTGCAAGTATGGCCACATACAGTGGAGCGATGTGAGTGTGAGCCTGTGTTAGTACGATGGCTAATTACATGAACTACGCAGATCTGTTCACATCATAAGACCAGTACAATGTACACTACAGGTAGGATTCCATAAGCACAGATACATCTGGCGGTTGAGTTTTAGTAAACATTTTAGCCATGAGTTGTGAATCCATACGAGTGTCTTTATACGATGCATTTTCTACTAGTTGCGCCTGCGAACAATTCCTTCCTGATATCATTTGCAGTCGTTAGCTCACCTGGCCAGAATGGCCAAGTGAGCTTATGTCATGGCGACCGTCTGTCCGTTCATTCGGCTGTCCGTCAACTTTTGCTTTAAAACGTTATTCCTAAACCGCTTGGTGAATTTTAAACAAATTTGCCTGGAATAATCCTATGGAAGTAGGCTGTAAAACTTCTATTCAGATTTTTGATTCGTCAATTTATTTGGGCAAAAATCTTAGATTTTATACAAATTTACTGGAAAGTATCAAAACGCATTCCCCTCCTTTGCTTCTTGACAGATTTCAGCCAGATTTGGCTTGAAGGATCCTATTGAGGTAGACTTGTTTGATCAATTTTTTTGGTCAAAGTCTGATTTTGTAAAAATAATTTACTGTAAAGTGTCAAAATGCATCTCCTCCTTATTTCTTGATGGATTTCAGCTAAATTTGCCTGGAAGGACTCTATAGTTGTAGGCTCTAGAACATCTATTTAGAATTTTGATTGGTTGGAAAGTGTCAAAACATATCTGCTTCTTAGCGTCTTGAGAGATTTCAACCAAATTTAGGTAGAAAGAAGGAGGAAGGGTCTAGGTTTTCTATTCAGATTTGTGATTTTCTTTTAGGTGAAAATCTTAGATTTTATAAAAATCATTTGGAAAGTGTCAAAATGCATCTCCTCCTTACCTTCTTGACAGATTTCAGCCAAATTAGGCTTGAAGGATTCTATGGAGGTAGGCTTTAGAACTTTTATTCAAATTTTGATTGGTCAATTTTTTGGTGAAAATCTTAAATTTTGTAATCAATTTACCAGAAAGTGTCGAAATGCATCTCATAAGCTTCTTGACAAATTTCAACTAAATTTGCCAGGAAGGATCTTATAGCGGTAGGCTCTAGAACCTCTATTCAGAATTTTGATTTTTGAGTGTTTTTGGCTGAAAATCTTAGATTTTGTAAAAAATGTACCAGCAATTGTCAAAGTCCTTAGCTTCTTGACAGATTACAAACAAATTTGTCTTTGAGGATCCTATGGAAGTAGGTTCTAGAACCTTTCTTGAGATTATTTGGTCAATATTTTTGGTGAAAGTCTTAGATTTTGTACAAAATTTACCGGAAAGTGACAAAATGCATCTGCTGCTTAACAAACTGGATTTCAAACATATTTGACTAGAAGGACCCTAGCATGCTAGGCTCTAGAACATCTATTCAGAATTTTGACTGGTCAGAATTTTGATTGATACATTTTTGGGTTGAATAGCTTAGATTCTATTAAAACTTTACCGGAAATTGTCAAAAATTTGCTGGAAATTTATTTCAACCGACTGGCTAGAAGGATCCTATCTTGTTAGGCTCTAGAATCTCTATTCAAAATTTTGCTTGGTCAATCTTCTTGGATATTCCCAAAATTATCCATTATGTCTAGGAATTTATAGGAAAATGGTTCAAATGCTAATCATCCAGGTGAGTGTCACTGGGCCTTGGGCATCTTGTTTACCTCAGGTTTTCAGTTTTAATCGCTATGTGTAGTGATCAAGAAAATTGCTGCCATGTATGTGTGACATTCCGCATTTGCCTCTGCTTATGGCATCACACACGTTAAATTTAATGAGAGTGGCCTGATTGCGCATCACACTCCTGTCATCTGTGTACATAGTAAATTTGCATGTATCAGCTTAAGAATCAGACTGCTCCACCCACTTACTCATATATGGTACGTTTGACCTCATCTACTAAATAAGGCAGTGTATTTCTCATGATTCATAGTGCTAACTAGGACAAGATGGCTGGCGCACTGGATCGGGTGTGCCGATAGTCGGCTGTGAATGTTTTGGCCAGTGTATAAAAAATATATGAATATATTTTTCGATAACAGGCAAGTGTGTGACATTTTGGCGATGTAAGTGCAAAACTCTAGAAGCGAGACAAAAGTCTGATTTAATTGCAGGATTTTTGTCTGGGTCAAACTGTAGGCCCAGGCTTAATGTAATGTCGTAAGCATAAGCTATGTCCGTAGCTACCCTGGGCCCATGTTCCCGAAGCTATCGTTAGGATAGTGATATCATTACACTCATGTTATGCTATTTGAGTAACGGTATCGCTATCCTAACGATAGCTTTGGGAACATGGGCCCTGGACCCCAAAAGCAACACAGTTCTTCAAGGCCACAATGACACCTTTCCATCCAACTATGGTCGTGATCTCGCCAAACACCAGTAGAACCAGTCATAATGTTGGACACACACGCATGCATACACACAGAAACATCGCTATTATAAATCTCAACATAGTTCATGGAGAAACTAATATTACCCTCGCCCGGTAAGAGAAAGGGAGTATTGCATTCGTGTACATGCGTATGCTGTCGCTGTCTTTGTCCAGAGGATTTCCAAACATTGGCCATGATTCGGATAAAATAACCCAGATCCAGATCGGATCAAATTCTTTATCTTTCGAAAACTACTGGTCCGATTTAGCTCATATTTTAACACAAGATTGTTGTGACTATACACTAGGATTCCACAACTTTTGGTGTGATAGCATTTGCTATTTCTGATTGCTCTTGTTATGTTTGAGTTGCTTTATTATTTGATCACAATAAATTGTACCATTCTTATCACATACTGAAATATGTTTTTGTTATGATTTCTTTGTTACGAGGACACTCACAAACTACTGATTTACCGACATAATTTTTACAATATAATTATTGGCGAAAATTTGAAATTTTGCCAATATAAATCGATGGGTTCCGCTACTCTGTCTTGAAGTTTTGTTTGTTGGCCTCCAATCTCAGTTAACCATATCTCGGCAGAATTTCATCCTATTGGGACTAAACTTGGACACATGCTTCATTAAATAGGGGATTGAGCATAATGATATTGAGGTCACTAGGGATGGGCAGTATACCGGTTTCACACCGTCTCATGGTTTTTTTATGGCGATGGTTTAAAAACTATTACGAAAATTATAAAACCGAAAACCCGTCTGTAAGATCGCCATTGCGCAAAATCTGGTGACTCCTAAACTAGTTAATTGTTCTTGACTTGAGTTTATTATTATCTAGTGGGTAACCATTTGCTAATAGTGCCAATAAAATACAGCAATTTATAACTATTAGCCGTGGGAAAGCAAGGGTGTGGGTGAAATTCCAACAAATCGGCTGAGGATGACACTCTGCAAATATGATTTAATTTGTCAGCAGTGCATTTTACATGACATAAGCTCTGCAAGTTCAAGGCAAGACTGAATAATTTGAAAATCTAAATTTCTAATTTCTAACAAATAATCCTTTTGTCAATTCGTTGGTAATATATTTGTAATATGTTTAATTAGGATTCTAAACGTGACACGATACAAAAAATGTCAAGAAACGCCCTACGAAAACAACCACGCTATACAATGAACTCCCAATCCATACATGTCACTATTTCCCTTAGCTTTTGACAAACATAAAATGGTACAGCACGGGATAAGACATACGAGACAAATTGCATGAACGCCCGAGAAATGAAAATATTACGTTCGCTTCTTACGTTGGTGGACCAGTTACAAGTAAAATAAACCTCTTAGCCTCTCAAATATGAGCTGGCATAATATGATTGGTTGTTAAGGAATTCTTCCGCTGGGATATTCACTACTATTGATTTTATGAATGAAATTTCTGTGAATCGTAGTATTATTCATCATGTGACTTTTTGGTCGATAAAGTTAGAATCACATCAGGTGTTCAAAATCAACATTTATGTAGTTAGGGTGTTAATTTCACGACATCACATGAACCGAACTTTATTTATTTCATTTATTTTAACTACTATCTTGCGATGGATAGCGTTGAAGTGAACTATCGTACGTAGTTACCATTCTAATTTCGTGTCAATTTATGTCAGTTGCCAAATCTCAAAATACATGTACTGTAGCTAATAAAAACAAGATATTTTCATATTTCAAATTATTTTTTATCATTCTAGCCCCTTAAACCGGTATTTCGTTTAAACTGGTTTAATTAGTGATACCGTCACCAGTTTTCATTTAAGCCAAACCGCTCAGTCCTAGGTCACTCTGACCTTGACCGTGGTATAAAACTACTTTATGGTTAAGTTTTGCATTTAGCTCAACATATCGTCTTTTATCTCGACATGGCTTCACCCTATTGGGACTTAACTTGGACACATACTTCCTTATATCAAGGGGATTTAGCACAACGATATTGAGGTCAAAGTTCAAGGTCACAATGACCTTGGTATAAAACTACTTTTTACCATTAAGTTTTGCGTTTAGCTCAACATATCATCTTATATCTTGGCATGGCTTCACCCTATTGGGACAAAACTTGAACACACTTCCATATATCAAGGGGATGGAGCACAATGATGTTGAGGTGAAAGGTCAATGTCACTGTGACCTTGGTATAAAACTTTATTGTTTCCGGTTACATTTTTGGCTTTTTTCAACATAGTTTTATATCTATATTGTGAGTAAACTTGGACACATGGTTACCTATATCAACCAGATGCAGCACAATCCTATTGAGGTGAAAGGTCAAGTTCACTATAACCTTAATATAAAACCATTCTTCTCAGTTAAATTTTTGGTTTAGCTCAGCACATTACCTTATATCTCAGGATTGGTTCACCTGACTTGAAATTAACTTGGTCACATGTTTACCTATATTACAATGCTATTGAGAGATCAAGATCCTTATAGCATTTGTATAAAATGCAAAGTTCCTGATTGGCCAAATTATTGGAACTAAGCATCGTCATAGTTACCTCAACCAGGTGGAACAGACATACATTCAGACTTTTGAGGTCAAGGTCATTGTGATCTTAATACACACCTAGATTTGCATTTGAAAATGCAAAATGTCAAGATTTTCGCCAACATCCTGTCAGTGTAACACCGCTGTCTTATTACTATTCAAGCTGTTGAATATTTAAAAAATAATTTGACTGGGTGCTGTTGCTGCCTATAACAGCGCCCATGTTGCTGCCTACGGCTACAACAGCGTCCAGTCAAATTAGTGTAACAAGAGCCATCAGATGGCATATTCCCCTGGATCCAAACATTTCAGAAACATACATAAGAGTTGAAATAACATTAATGGTAAAGGACAATATTTTAGAAAAACAATGAAAAATTAAATCCTGACCATCTCGCCGTAATATAGCCACTGAGAAAGATTTGCCAGTGCAGGTTCAATTCCATTCAAAGATTACGCCCAGACAAGAACATTTTGGTGAATTTTAAGTCTTTAAAAGGAGATAACTCGGGCAAATAAAGATGACTCTGAAACAGAATCATAGCACTGCTTCGTCAGGTAATATATCCAGTGACAAAGGATTGAGAGCATAGGTCCAAAATTATTCGAGATCTTGCACGAACAAGACAATTTTGATGAATTTTCAATATTTCAGGGGAGATGATAACTATAGAGAATAGCAATAGATTTCATCGAAACTGAATTATAGCATTGCATATTGAAGTAATCGGAACAGTGAAAAAAGATTGCGAGCAAAGCTTCAAAACGCTTGAAGATCTGGCCTGGAAAAGACAATTTTGATTAATTTTACCTATCTCAAGAGATAACTCCGGCAAATATGGATGGATTGTGCCGAAAAATGCACATGCACATCTTCAGGTGTTACTGGTAAGATTTACTACCGTTCACAGGAATCACAATTAAACTGTAGGAGTTGCGTTGACAAGAAACGATTATAGACAAATGGATAAACAGACAGACAGACTGATGGCCAGATGGACTGACGGAGATGCTGATCACCATACCACTCCACCAGTAGTAACAAAAATAATCATATGATAAAGAAATTTTGCATGAATTCGTGCAGGTATTCTGAAGTTATGCATCAGTTTTACAATATTTAGAGGGGGGTGACTGTAATAAATAAGTTCTATAATATATAGTATAATTGATACTTATAATGTGCACCAGTTTGCCAACTTGTTCTCGGAGTAATCATTGACAGGCTTTCAGTATTATTAGTAGCTAACAAATGTATGTAAAATTAATTAGGCATTTGCCATATACGTTAGAGATCCGCTGTGGAATATGTTAGCAACTGCTAGAGTTGTGTTCATTTCATGGTCAATCAGTAGGTAAGCATGTCATTGCATGTCAGACCGTGTATGTGACTATCGGGCCTACTGGTCTTTGGAAATACAATAATCATTAAAGTAAAGGATCAGGGAACTAACATATGCTCTTGATTGATAGCATTATATATTAATCAACCTATAGCCACCAGTAAAAAACAAATAAATCAGAATAATTTGAAACAAGAGTTTTAATGAAACTCAACATACGCCCGCAAACATACTTGTTTGAGGACTGATAAATGTGAATAATTAGTCTGTTTGAATCTTAAGCTTTGTAGAGGAGATAACACCAGTTGGTGTATGCGAATATATCTCTCTGAAACACCAATACAACTGATCACATCTTGAAACATGTTTATCTTTATACCAAATTTTCCAGCGGAAACAATATTTCTAATGAATTTTATTTTTTTCAAAGGAGATGTCATTAGAGAACCAGAAATGGTCAGATGGGGAGTGCTATCATATGATTTCCACCCTTAGCGCGGACTTATAAATATATTTTGGGAGCAGGTGTACAAGTTTGAGATTTACTGGTTAATATGCCATCCACCATAATTGTACACTTGTTTGCTTCCATGGCAGCTAGATGTCTGTGTGCATTAAGCCATGAGCTTATATGTGAACAGAGTGTATCCAAGACAAATCTCTGGTAGTGTCTGATCTATAAACAAAGCAAAAAATCAGCAAAGCTGTACAACATGGAAAATAAGATTTCCAGTTATGTGTATTACATGCCCTATATTGTAAAGAAGCCTTGAATAAAATTGTTATTTTAACATGAAAAAAAAAATTGCGAGTAGTTTCAAAGCTCTCGAGATCTGGCCAGGAAAAGAAAATTTGGACGAATTTTAATCATTCAAGGGAGATAACTCCCGCGAATATATACGAGGATTTTGCCGAAATGAAATCATGACTCACGCGAATATGGGCGGATCATGCCAAAACAAAATCATGACACTTCGGCTATACGTACCACATCTTTTTAAAAAAAAATTGTGAGTGTGGGTTCAAATGCTTCGAGATTTGGATCATGACTCCCGCGAATATGGGCGGATCATGCCAAAACAAAATCATGACACTTCGGCTATAGGTACCACATCTTTTGAAAAAAAATTTGTGAGTGTGGGTTCAAAACTCTTCGAGATTTGGCCGGGATAAGACAATTTTGACGAATTTTAATCTTTCAAGGGATATAACTCTGGCGAATATGGGCAGATCTTGCCGAACCGAAATCATGACACTTTGCCTACGCATAACACACCTGAAAAAAAATTTGTGAGTGTAGGTTCAGAACTCTTCGAGATCTGTCCCGGACAAGAAAATTTTGACGAATTTAAGCTTTCAAGGGAGATAACTCTAGTGAATATGGGAGGATTTTGCTGAGTCGAAATCATGACACTTCGTCTATAGGTAATATATCTGCTGAAAAAAATTGTGACTGTAGGTTCAAAACTCTTCGAGATCTGTCCTGGACAAGAAAATTTTGACGAATTTTAAGCTTTCAAAGGAGATAACTCTAGCGAATATGGGAGGATTTTGCCGAATCGAAATCATGACACTTCATCTATAGGTAATATATCTGCTGACAAAAATTTGTGAGTGTCGATTCAAAACTCTTCGAGATCTGCTCTGGACAAGAATCAGATGGACGGACGGATGCACAGATGGACAGCGAGCGCCATCACATAATACGACCGCTTTGCGCAGGCGTATAAAAAGTAGCTAAAATACCATTTATGTCACTCTGGCAGGAACCAATTAGTGATGCAGCTGGTTCTATGCGCTCTGGCATATGCTGAGCGAATAAGTAATATTCCATACAGCCGGTCATATAATCTGTTATATTTGAGTTAAGCTGATTAGCCACTACTTTCTACAAGACTTAGTAAAGTACTGTCTAATTGAAAACAATTTGCCTACAAGCCGTTGTTTCCAGCGACAGGATATACTTTCAATCACACAAACTTAAAAATATTCATTAGGTATCATGTTGTGACCCTGGAAACCAGCAGTGGTTTTTAAAATCATTTTAACCGAAACTTGTTGCTTTCCACCAGAAAAAGTGACTCAAATATAATGTTTTTAAAAGGATCACTAGCGAATTAACAGTACCTAGATAATCGCTCTATAGAGAATAATATTCATACCGCTTACGAAATTATATTTGAGTACGCATTATACCTGCACCGAGCTGACACACAGTGGAGTGTGAAGCACCAGTGATGTCACTAATTGGTTCCAAGTTAAGCGCTCCTAGATTTAGTAAAACTTTCTCAAATAATCCCGATTCATTTCCATTTTTTACCATTGGTAGTTTATTTAATATTGTATGAAATTACCAATAAACATCATTTGTTATTTCCCTTCCTTTAAATATGTAAAGTCCACTGATTATTCTGAGAACAATCTGACAATGTTGTTGCCGCCTTAGTCAGCAACAACTGTCTAGCAATTAAATTGCTCAAAATGTTTTCAAGTGTTACGATGTTGCAGACAAATTTGTAAGGTGTTGCATCTAAAATCCTCCCGCATTCATATCTACGAAATAATATACTTTCCTACTGAGCCAACTCTATGATGTTTCATAAGATGTCTACTAGCTCAAAAATACCAAAATTTTATGAACATCAAGTACCCATGTCTAGACGTGTTTGTAAATCTCCCGACTGGGTCTACATCACCCAGTCTTGAATCCGAACTCGCTATTCCTTAATTATGTGTGGAATGACTAAATTAGCAGCTTACCCAACCACGAGGGGTGGCTGAGGTTGGGTCATGGCCCTATAGGTAAGTACTAGAACATTCTAGATTCTACTTAATAAACTTACTTTACTGGGGGAACTCTATGATACATCACAACTCAATACAAGAGTACAGAACAGCTGTTAGCTGCAGAACTCTTGAAAATCTTTTTAGTCTAATTAAGTGGTCTTTTTTAGCGGTCTTTGGCTTATAATAGCCTTAAAAGTGCTTGGTTCAAACAATGCTTCCATATAGACGCACGCACGCACGCACGCACGCACACACACTGAGCAACTATTGGCTGAACATTCTGTGATAGCTACCATGTGCTGAGTGACTGAATAAAGGAAATGTATAATACAGCCTTGATATACAGTGTTGGAAGTCTTAAAAACAGTCTGGAATATGCTGCTGCCATCTATACATAACTAACCCTTTCATTGATAAATTCCCCGTGTCTCAATCTCATGGCAAACAAACAGGAAAGCTGTTGAATATTTTAAAGTTCATCTGACTGGAAGCCATTGCTGCCTAAGGCAGCAATGGCTTCCAGTCATATTAATTTCAAAATATTCAACAGAATATGCTATGCATTGTAAAGAATTAACATTTTCAGGAATTTGTCATTGAAAAGACTAATCCATACCATACTGACAATGGCCATGTAATTAAGATAATAATTTCGTAATCACATGTTCTATTTCCTGTCACTCAGAATTCTTTGTTGTTATCCATTCATATTTTACTCGGAACATTTCATACCATCTAAGATGATCCAGTTAGCCAATGGTTAATATACATATGAACGTTATTGAATAATGAAATGATCAATGTGTGAAATGAGTAAGTCACATTACAAGTACTGTATACATTTCTCTTAAATTGCTGCTTGTGAAGCGCTAATTAATCAAACTCATGTAGCGATGTAAAATATTCAATTTAATTATAAAAGTAAGAAAATAAATTTACTTATGTTCCAAGTAGAAATAAGCTGTACAGTAATGCCATATTGTTTGTCATTTTTGGCGATGCTATTATAAATCAATTAATCCTTTATTGATCGAATTTGATTTTAAAAATGTAAGTTTTCTCATATGAAATGTCCATTTGCAGACAAAGTGGAGACTATTCTTGAAAATTGATGACTGGTTTGGTCTAATTTAAACTAGAAAGGCCGTCAGCTTTAAGTAGAACCCTAAGCAGTGGACCAGAATTGTAACAAGAACAGCGACCATGTTTCTTTATGTATCAACTTCCCTTGAATAAAATTTAATTGCCCATAGTCCCTAATGATATTACCCAGATTTCTTCGCGATCCGTTCAGCAGTTCTGGACAAAATAGGTCATCCAAAAGCTGAAGCATTTGGCCAATCAAGTCAGCTTGAACAAAATTGGTTCAGCTGTTGCCCTAGATGATGTTATATGAGTGTGGAATCGATCTCCCAAGCGATTTCCAAAAGACATTTCTAAAAATCGGCCAAAATCTAAGATTGCCGACCGGCTTCGTTAAAACAAATCTGTATCTTTATGCCCTAAGGATAGTTTCTGCCAAATATACTTGAAATCCGTCAAGTGGTTCTCGAGAAGACATAAATATTTTAAGGGATTTCAGGGCATAATTTATCAGGTATCGCATCTCAATCTGCTACACATATTTTGACAGTTGCTATTCTGCATCATGTATAGCTGTATTTGCTATGCAGAATTTGTACGCGATTGTAATTTTAATCATGGATTTTCATTACTTTAGCATTAATTGCTATACACTTTTGCAATTACAATTTATAATTTGCTTAGCAATACATGCTATGCAAATGCCAAATTTTAAATTATGCCCTGGCTTTAGTATCCAACTTTAGTCAGGAAAAGGATCCGAGATGGGTACCAAATCGTTGGTCTGACAGTTTCAAAAATGACAAATTTGAAATCAGAATACCTAAAAACCTATACAAACTAATTTCTGCTTCAAAATCCATCAAATAAAAAAATCAGTATGGTCGCCAAACACTCTCCATTTAGATTGGCGCACAATTATGTATCAACTTCCCTTCAACAAACTTTTATGGCCCTTGTAATCACATCTCCCAAATTTCGGCCCGATCCGTTCAGTGATTCTTTAGAAGTCATTTTCTAGAAAGCTAGGGCATTCAACAGAGCCAACAAAGAATTTGGCCAATTAAGTACCCTCGAACCAAATTGGTTCAGCTTTTGCCCTACCGTATTTCGCTTAATAGTAGCCTAGGCTTCTATTAGGACAAGAGGTGTTCAATTTCCAACCAAACATCTCTGAGAAAGGGGGTGGGCTTATATTACAGAGTTTTCCCAAAAAAGTTCTAAAATTGATACCACGGAAATTCACCGTATTTTCTCCCGTAAAAATTCCCACTGCCTACGTTTAATGTATACCTCAAAACATCACCGGGGAAGTGAAATTATTTGATTTGAGCACCCAAATATTGTGTATCCTTTAATAAAGCTCGTTTATTACATCAAAATTAATCCACAATCTGATATAAAATGGCGTCGCGAAAAAATACAAATCACGTGATTCGCCTCCAATTGAAGAGTTTATTTTAGAGCGAGTACTCGGATATAAATATTCTGGAATCGGGGACTCGGAACTCTGGAATATCTATATATTATCATTGCGCGATAGGAACTGAGTATTATCCTGATCTTAAAAAAACGGGTACCCATTTGATAAACTCCCGTTAGCGTATAATATCTCTCGAGAACATGGCGCCTCCCATCTCAAGAACCGCTGGCTCGCCAACCTAAGAAGCCGGCTATATTGTCGTTTGTAATAATTCAATTTGGATCATTTAATGTTGACCGGCGTTACAAAATTGATGCACATTTTCTCCCGTGCTTGTTGTTTGGTACATAAATTTGGTCTTAAAATATATTTATAAGGAAGGTATTTAATCACGCCAAGACTGTTTTACGTGCATTTTGACTACAAAAGTGAGGAATAAACTTTATTATATCTTGAACATACGTGGCCTACTACTAGTATTAATCTAATAGGCGGTCGAGATTTACAAATCCGAGGCTTGTATTGACTTCTAGAGGGGCCGGGAATGTATCAAGGCAGAGATCGGTCTGAAGTAGACACACCCTGTGACACGATTGTTATTATTATACACGCTATTCTTACAAATTTGCTCCTAAGAAAAATTTCCCTATACAGTCTGCTGAGTTAGGGGGTGGGCTTTTAATACAGAGTTTTGCCGTTTTGAAACTGTTAAGAAATCATTGGAGCTCATATGTCAAAGTTAGGGGGTGGACTTCTATTAGAGCATAGGCTACTATTAAGCGGAATACGGTAGATGATATTTCATGAGTTTTGAATCAATCCCCTAAGAGGTTAGGGAGAACATTTTTAAAGCCTAAAAATTGGCTAAAATCCAAGATGGCCGACTGGCGTCATTTGATCAAACCTGTATCTAGGCTGTAAGGATTCTGCCACATAAACTTGAAATATGCCCAGTGGTTCTTAAGACATTTACATTTTCCTATTGCTTTGGTATGGGAACTTTTGCTGGGAAAAAGATCCAAGATGGCGGCCAAACCATTTATCCGACCGTTTCGACAATGGCAAAATTGAAATCTGCATACCCAAACAAATTATATCAGAACAATTTCGGCTCCGAAGTCCATCAAATAAAGAAATCTAATATGGCCACCAAGCACACTACATTTTGATTGGTCCACGGCGGCCATATTTTTTATGTATCAACTTATCTTGAACAAACTTTAATGGGCCGCAGCTCCATATCATATCTCCCTAATTTCTACCCGATCTGTTCAGCGGCTCTGGAGAAGTCGTTTTCATGAAAACTAGGTCATTTAAGATTGGCGCCGAACCATTGGGCCAATCAAGTTCCCTTTAACAAACTTGGTTCACATCTGGCGAAGATGATGTTTCGTGAGTTGAATCAATCCCACAAGCGGTTTTGGAGATTTTTAAAGACCCTTCTAAAAATTGGCCAAAATCCGCAATGGCCAAATTGGCCGATCGGCCCCATTTGAACAAACTTGGATCTCTATGTGCTAAGGATGCTTCCTGCCACATATAACTGAAATCGGCCCAGTGGTTCGTGAGAAGTTGTTTAACCCTTACCACTCTGATGTCAAAATTTAAGATTTTCAAATTAAATTAAAAGATAAACCGCATGTGTTCATTTTCCCACAAATTTGGTGGAAGATACTGCTGTCTATGAAGGCAACATCGTCCACCAAAATTGTTGAAAAATGTACACCAGTTTCTTGACTATTGATACAGTAAAAGTTAGAATATTGGCATCAGAGTGGTAAGGGTTAAAGTAAAAGTTGACAGACGGACGGTTGCCATGGCATAAGCTCACTTGGTCAGTCATCTCTTGGTCTCCGCATGACCATTCCTAAAGACCCGGATATTGGCTTGACCGGTATAACTAGTAAAAGTTTAACCCTTTAACCCTCGAATTTATTCAAGACAATTTCAATTTTCTCATAGAAAATGTCCATTTGCAGACCAAGAGATGACTATTTTTGAAAATTTACCACAGGAATGACTGGCTCGGTTATCGAGCCAATCATTCCAGTGCTAAGTTTTCAAAAAATATTCTTTGGTCTGCAAATGGACATTTATCAAGACCACTGCAGAGGCTGTTTTTGGCTGATATGAGTGTTAAAGGGTTAAATACTCATTTAGTATTGTTTTGTCCAGAGAACTACAATGAATGTTAGCCTAATAATGAAGCATCACGCAACATATGAAGATAGATGCAGCATTATTAATGAAACAAAAGCCCCAAGGTGGGCCTGTATCGCTCACCTGGAACATAGGCATTTCAACTAGAAAGGCTATTGCTTATAAGTAGAATCCTAAGTTTGGCCAAAACTGCAACGAGGACAAGGATGTGGTGTCCTACCAAATTAGGTTAAACTCAATCTAGTGGGTCTCGAGAAATAAATTTTGGCTTCCAGAAAAATAAATATGGCCGTCTATCACTGAATTCTGATTGGTTGATGGTGGCCATGTTTTTTAACGTACTAACTTCCCATGAACAAACGTGAATGGGCCTTAGTACCTAATCCCACAATTTATCTCCCAAATTTTGTCCTGATCTGATTAGCAGTTTTGGAGTAGTTTTTGCAAAAACGGGGTCATCCAAGATGCCTGTCGAAGCATTTGGCAGTTTCATAGATTTTTATATTGAAGAGCTGAAGAGGAGGCGAGAGGGGGTTGATCATTTGGGAGGGATTCGACGGGTGGTTGTGTGTAAGGTAGAGTGGTATATAGACGGTGGGGGGTGTTTTATCGAAGGGCTTGTTCGCCGCGCGTGGTTTATCATATCGCGGGGGTCGGTTGGTATCGAGAGAGATGGTCATCGGGATCGTAGAGAGGTGTTGTAGCGATGCGTGAGAGCGTAAGAGAGCATGCGAACGACGGTAGGCGAAAAGGGGTGTGTGTGAGGTGTACGGGGAAAAAGGATAGGTAACCGTCGTCGTGGGTTTACCGCGACATACTATTAAGACCGGCGAAATGGTATCGGTTGTCGTTCCTCGGCTGACGGTGAAACGGTGGTGACGATAATTACGTACGATCGTTAGATGATCGCTCGTCGACGTAAGGACGATCGGGTCGTAGTGGTTTATCGCGACTTACTATTAAGACCGGCGAAACGGTGCCGATAGTCGTTCCTCCATCGACGAGGAAAACGGTCCCGACGACGATACGGTACCGACGACGTCCGCGTACAATTGGCAGATTATCGCTCATCGATGTAGGGTCGATCGGGTAGTAGCGGTTTTCGCGACTTACTACTAAGACCGACGAAATGGTACCGATAGTCGTTCCTCCGTCCACGATGAAACGGCGCCGACGAGGATAACGTACGGTCGTCGATTAGCGCCCATCGACGTTGGTCGAACGTGGTCGTAGCGGCGTTCGCGACTTACTGACTAAGACAGGCGAAACGGTACCGGCAGTCGTTCCTCCGCAGACGACGAAATGGTACCGACGATTAGTTATGTCGCATCGTTAGATTATCGCTCGTTGACGTTAGTCGATCGGATCGTAACGGTTTTCGCGACCTTACTACTAAGACCGGCGAAACGGTACCGACAGTCGTTCCTCCGGCAGTCGACGAAAACGGTACCGATAGTCGTTTCCACCATCGACGACGACGATACCGCGCGGTCGTACGATCGTTAGTCCGTCGACGACGCACACGTGCGATAATCGACAAAAGGAGCGGAAAGCCATTTCCCCTGCCCGGGTCGATCGTATTTCGATTCTCTCTTTCCCTAAGGGTTTTTCCCCATACGCGTGCGAGAATCCTTAACCGTATTCGAAGGCGGAGGGGGGGGGGGGGAGTGGGGGGGGAATAACCGGAGTCGTTAACGCCCGGTTATTTCGTTCGAGGTTTAACGAGATCCTACGTACATCATTTTCTCATTCTCGTATTGCGTCGTTCCGACTCGCGTATATAAAGCCGCGCGAATATCTTCGTTAGACCTCAGATCTCTAGACTCAGCCTCTCGTATCGCGTCGATCGAGGGCGCGACGTACGTCTCTCTTGTCATCTTCTCTTTCAGTCTCGGTCCGTATTAACGAATACCGGAGTTCGGTCGTTGCCGGCGAACGTTATTTTTTCTCTAACTCGGTTCGATATCAATGATATCGACGACTGCGTTATATAATATATCTTTCTCGACGACGTAATCTAAATGACTATTCGTTCATTCGTTCGTTCGTTCATTCGTTCGTTCACTCGTTCGTTCGTTCGTTCGTTCGTTCAGTCGGTCGGTCGTCGAAAGGAAATAGTTGTTTTCGATATAAGGATTCGAGGATCTCGTTGAGATCGACATAGTACATATTAAAAAGGGGGAGAAGAAGAGTACGAACGTTAGAAAATTATTACTTTCGAGAAGTCAGTTTTTAAACTCGCATTCTCGTCCGTCCCAGTTTGGACTCGTCCGTCGATCTGTTCGGATACTTTCGTCATCGGTCGGTCGTTCTCGTCGTCGTCGAAGGCGTTTACCGCTAAATCGATTTCGATTCCTTTACTACGAATAAAGAATCCTTTCATCATTCATGGTCGAAAAACCCGGGGATACGTTCCCTCCCCTCCCGACGATTATACTGTCTTTCGGTTTAATAACCCGTTACTTGACGTCGTACCTCTCGAAATTTAGCGAACGCCTACATATGAAAAAAACACCGGTATTTTTGTCTCCGTCATCGGTGGGGGGGAACGAGAGAGCGGGTGGGAAAAACCTAGTCAGACGTAATTAGAAGGCTAATTACCCGCGTGGGTTATAATCCTCCCTCCGTTTTAGAGAGATTTTCCATCGACAGTGTATTTATAGCGAGCATCGACGAGGCTGGGTTTAATTTTTAATTCCGTAACGTCATCACGCCTCGTTTCGAGAGTATATAAGCTCGACGATCGAGCCGGTTAGGATCATTCTAACTTCGCTCTTCGAACAGTAACGTTCTAGTGGGGAAAATCATCCAGTACAGCCGTAAGCCAGCGAATGATATTCGACGGTCATTATCTCTCGGTTCGAGATATTATAGAGAAGAATGTATTCGAAAAGCATTATCAGTTTCTATCGTGAAAAATAGTCTATACTAGTTTGTGAAAGTTTCAGTCTCAGAAAATATGGCAGCGTTAGCTATACAACGACCGTTCTTCGAGTTCGCTGTACAGATGTCCGAAAACACGGTAAGAGAAACATAGTTATTTAAAATTTTGTGTCGGGTACGAGGTCTAATACGTTAGCGGTATACGACTTCGTATCCCTTTTTCCAACTCTCCAAAAATGTACGACATCTCATTTTGTCGTTTAAGCGATAGTAATAGATCGAGAGACGCAAAAAACGAACTAGCGAGACTCGCGTTCGTCCTTCGTATTTATCGAATTATTCCTATCGCCCTAATACTAACCTCTCGTACTACCGCGAGCTATTAGAGTTCTCGTTTACGAATGGGAATAAATGTATATCATTCGATGTTTTTCTATAATACGTCCTAAGACGCATTATGATAATTTTCTGTTCAATCCTCTACGACGTAGTCCTTTTCCCCAGGCTTCAATTCTTACTTTAGCGATTCGGGTTCTAGATACGACATCGAGCGAACGATCTAAAATCCTGTCGTTTGTTCATTCCTATTCGTATCTCGAATACCGTCGTTAACGTTTACGAACCACGCAGTTATATTTTTCATAAATTTCGATACGGCACGAAACGCGATATCGTTCTTCTCTCCCCTCCACTCCGTTTAGATGTCTAACGTAAATTTACTAATCCTCTGTATTACATTTTTCCTCGCTATATTATTCGTACGGCGATCTAAGACGGTACGCATATTCCGGATCCGACGACCGTAAAATATGAAAACCGGTTATCATTCGTCTTCGTCGTATCTCGAATACTAACACCGCGCGACGTTCGACGATAAGGGTTTTTCTCATAAAAAATATATGCGAGAAAATGTACTAAATGTCTTTGCCTTCTATGTATTCTCAGGACTTTCACGAGCGGCTAACGACGACGGCTGCGCAAGATAGCCTCCGGTCGTACAACAGTGACGAGACCGTTGACCTGCGAGAGAACGAGAACGAAGAAGATGAACCCATGGGCGACGACGACGTATTCGAATCATCCGTCGTCGTCTCCGATTGCCCGCAGCCCGTTCCCGGCCACCCGATTTATGACGAGGACACCCTCGATGTCGGCGAGTATCACGCCGTCCTACGGAGCCTCGCCGAGAAGCGATTGCCGACCGAGTCCGGAAACGAAGAAGGTACAGCCGACCACGCCGTTGATATCGTCGACCTGACGGGAGATGGCTTGGTGAGCGAAGAAGAGGATGATGATGATGAGGATGAAGAAGACGTCTACGAGATGGAAACCGATGTAGGCCAGGGCCGGAACGACGACGTGATCGATCTGACCTGAAACGACGACATCGTTCACGCGTCGTTCGTCGCGTGGCAGCTATCCACGGCCATGTTCGGTTCTCGACGACAGACGACGGCCCAACTCGTGTCCGGAGCGTTGAAAGCGCTTCGCGTGAATGCGTCCAGAGCCTCCGAAGAGAATAAAGAGAACATCGCCCCTGAATGTAGCCGTCCGACGGGAGACCGACCATGTTTCCGCACGTGCGTAGACTGCTCGAACGGCTCGTGTCCCGATGTCGTCGAGATCGACGACAACAACGAGTATATGGATGACGAAGAGAACTCTGTCGTGAAATGTACTTGTCAGTCTAGCAAATATAACCGTCCGTGTTTCTACATGTGTATAGACTGTATGAACGACCTGTGTCCCGACTACGAGTTCGACCGGTTATGACCGTCGTCGACTCTCGGGACATTACTTCGAGACATTCGTATCTTTATCATCGGCATAAACATTATTATCATTATCGTCGTACATCGTACTAGTATATTTCTTACACCTATATATTATACACTTTCGTATTATATCGTTTCTATGTGTAGAACATCGATCTAAAGATACTCGTATATTTCTTCATTCCCCCCAGCAATATTCCTTTTCCCCTCCACCGGTCCTCTCTGCTATGTCACCCTCCCCTCCCCCCCCCCCCCCCCCCCCCCCCCCCCCCCCCCCCCGCAGGCTTGTGGCCGATAACGGTGACACACTAACACAAACACGCACGCATAATTATCATTTTAAAAACACGCTGCCTGAGAAAAATCCGACGCGATTCCTTTCCCCTCCCATCTGGTAAAACTCCGTTAGAGATCGAACGAGTGCGTGCCTCTCGCGGCACTCGGTTAAAATGTTCCCGTTCGTTCTTAGAAGTATAATATTATTACGAGCCTCATTCGTATAAGCGTTTGAGCTCGTAAGACTTCTTTTTCTTAGAACGCGACGCAGACTTAACCGAAGAAGCGAGACGCGCGCCTTCGTTCGCGGACCCGATGTCGTACGACGGAGAATCGAAAAAGCCCCATGTCTTTAGATTATCACCTCCCGTTCTCTCCCCCATCCCGACGAAAGAAGGAATGTGTCGTGGAAAAAATGAAAATACTATGCCTCGTTTTCTCCTCGGTGGTATACGACGATTCCCGTAATGTATGTATGCGTGTGTATGTATGTAATGTGTACGTATGTATGCGTGTGTACGCACGTTTGAACGTTATGAGATGGTCGCGAAACATCGTAACCGTCGTTGTATCGTACGCTGGAATAAAAAGGAGATATAAGACGAAATGCTTTATCGTCGCTTCCTTTTTGTCCTCTAATTACCTCTACTACTACTACTTCCGCCGTCGCTATCGCTACTTCTAAACCATGGCGGACAACCGTCGAACTTAGCCAGCGCGGACGATAAGCGCGTATGACCGGGGGATAAGCGATACGCAAGAAAATGAAATATGATAATGTTTATTTTTATAAAAGTCTACGGTGACGAGTAGGAACGTGACGAGCTTCGCCGTGTCCGACAACGATTTGGTGGCGATGGTGTACAGGCTGGTGTGGCGAAATCTGCATTTCATCGAACGACTACTACAGAGAACGACGACTTAGAATCGGAGACTTGCGCGACCGATTCCGCGCCTCCTCCTCCTACTTCTACCTCCGCAGCTATCTCGACGACGCGTTCCCCGGTATCGGTCCTACTCTCCCTGCCGCCGCCGGCCGGGGTGGCCGCGATCGACTTCGGTTCCGGCATATCGCCTGACGCGGCTGCGAGAGTAAACCCGGGACAGGGTCTGTGCATGTTCGTATGGGGAGCGTGTCGCGCAGACGAGCGCTACAGAGGCACTAGGAATCGACATCACCGATCGTTCACCGTATGCGGTAAAACAGACGCGGCGCTACGATATGCCTTGTCCAGGATTCGAGGACCGCCGGTACCATTCGTGGCCCTGTACATGGCGCCGACTGAAGCGCAGGTATTCGCCGCTGCCGATCGCGTACACACCCTGCACGCGCGACTAACTTCGCGCACGAAGAACGTGTCGGCATCCATCTCGACGAGGGTGTACTACGATGAGGAGAAATCGCGTCCGCTCACCCATATATGCGAGGGACGTATCGAGTCGCGATCGAAACTCGTACTTGTCACGTCGAGGTCGTTAAAACAGGTTGGCGCGGAGATGAGCCGGTCGCCGATCGTGTTAATCGTGGACGACGATGCCCGCGTGATGCGCGAGGCGGACTCGGAGGGTTTGCGTGAGATAGCCAAACGCGCGGACGGATGCGAGGTATTCGTGGCCGTAGATCCGGACGTGGACGCGGCCATGGAACGACGGTGCAACGTTTCGTCGTATAGAGTGTTCGCACGAGCCGTTGGCGAACTTACTTGACAGGGTCGCCGACGGTAGCTCGGAGCGTCTGCCGGATACGGAACGCGAAAACGGATCGGTGGACAGCGTGAGCGATTGGCGGAGTTGGATGCATACGAAGAGGGTGGTCGACGTTAACGCGGCCGTGGTGGAGCATGACCGCGGTAAGTGTTGTACGCGATTCAGAGTTGTAAATATGCGCGTCGGACCCGCGCCTGGTGCGATAACCGCTTGTCGATGCGTGTTCGACGAGGTCATTCGATACCTGTCATTCGCGGAATTGATGGCCGATCTCGCGTCTACGGTGGCGATTAGGAGGACGAGGAGAGCCCTAGCCATTCGAGAGGACGAAGTAAACTACGGCGACGATGATGAGGCGATAGCGTCAGCGTTGTCGTCGTCGGCAACGGTGGCCGTGTACGACGGGAGTACTACCGCCGACGGTACTCGTAATCCGGCGGACGTCGTCAGAGAGGTCAACTGCCGCGTCATCACGGATGATCTGGGATGCGGGTACGAAATAGTGGACGCGGAATACGAAGAGGCGTACCTGTTCGCCCGACTGTCGAACGCAGACGCGGGAGGTCCTACGCCGTATGAAATCGCTCGACTAACGGCTCGCGTATGCCGAGTTATCTCGTCGTTTGAATATAGCGATAGAAAATGACCCTGGATCGCGCGTCTCGTCTCCACGGCTTATACGACGACGGACGGTCACGCTCCCGTCTACCGAACGGCGGGTAGCGAACGCAACGGTCGCTATGGACGTCGACGATGAGGATACAATATCCATCAGGGAATTAACTGACGGAGTAGACGGAATAGAGGATGAAGACGAGACAGGAATGACGACGACGAACGCGAACGCGAACGGTGAGATCGGAGTAGATACCGGAAGGAACGTTATATCGCTAGTACCGTACGACGACGAAGACGCGTACTCGACTATTGCGTCCGCTATCCGATCCATCGATAGTAGGCCGTTCGTCGCTTACTCGACCGAGAATAGGAGGAACGTCGACGACAACGATACGGAACCGAAATCGTTCGTCGGTTCCGAAAAAGGACGATGAGGTAGAACCGCCGATAGCCGCCGCCGACGACGATTCCGGAATCGTGACAGAACAGGACCCGACGAGCGACGTCCCGCCCCCGTTGATACCGGCCTCCCGCCAACCCTCGGTAAACGCGACCCCTAGAAAACGTCCACGATCGACAACCGACGATAATAATGCCCGGAGCGGTGGACCATCGTAGTATAAGGCTCGTGGGGCGATTGTCGTACGACGCCGCTTCGATACGACCATTCTCGGACGGATAGGAGGAAAGAAAAAAGAGACCTTGACGACTACGACCGCGACGACCGATAAGGGTGGAATCGTAGGAGGACATAGATCTCCGTCGCGAATTACTTAACGACGCGCGTTCGTTTTAAAGAGTATATTATTATTCATCGTATGCTTATCGTCTGTTTAATTATATCCTTTAAAGTTGTTATACATCGTTATCTTTATGAATGTGTTATGTACCCGTATAATATCACGCTCGTATACGTGTCTGTTTTTACTAAGAAAATAAAAAGATGTCGTAAAACTGCATATAATCTCATTACGTTATGCATTAGCTTTCTTCAATCTCCCCCGTTCTACTCTTTTCCCCATCCCCCATCCCCGATACATTATATGTCAATCGAAACGAACTCGACGACGGACCCGTATCTGTCGTTTTCTTATCGCCGTCTTAGTGCTTTCACGCGATGGTAATCTTCTTAAACGACGAGGAATAGAGAGAGGGGGGAATAGTAAATCTCTATTTCGTCGCGTAGTTGTCTCGCGACGTCGAACTAGAAAATGTTTCATCGAAACGATAACGATTGAGTGGTAATGTTCTCACGATCGCACTCGTATGTACACGCGCATGGCTGAAATGGAATAACCGAACGCGACATCGTATAAGGCATTTAATCTATCTAAGATCTTTGAAGCGACGATCGATGAATGCGGGTGGAGAGGCGGATGAGGGGGGACGCGGATAGAGGGGGTGAAGGATGATATAGATATGGATGAACGCGGTGTCATCGAAAGTTTAAACAAGTTTCCAAGAGAGAGAAGGGGGTGGGCGGGTGAACGCGATCGACCTTCATTACGTAATATTCTTAAAAACACGTCGGTAAATCCCCAAATGACACGATGGCTCCGACCGTGAGAACGTGCTCGCGTACATTTCTGCGTGAGGGTTGTAAAATAGTCATCGAGGTCGAACTCGCAACACGTTCACGATGAATTAAGTCTTTGTTTTTACACGCGCCCGCACGTTTCCAGATGCGAGGGATGCTGTACACGACTAGAAGTCGATCGAGTATGTGTCTCGCTCATTATATTCGGGAAGTTCACTACCCGCTCCCCCCCCCCCCATCGATAGCCGTCTCCTGAGTCCTAGTTCGACTATGAATTATTAGTCGCCGCGTATATTCCTGCCGATTTAAAAAGTGGCGGCGATGGGGGGTACGGAGGCGATTCGGGGAGGGAATTTCCGAAATACTATACGTTACATAACCTATAACTCATTAGTAATTTTTCCCATTTCTTCGTCACTTCCTCCCCCCCCCCCCACCCCCCCCCCTTCCCCATCCCACTTAATGTCCTCGATGTGATCGCGACATCTATCTCGCGGGCGGTGAGGTTTTCTGTAGACTTCGAGTCGAGCTAGTATATAAGGCAAACGCGAATTTTAATTCAGCATCAGTATCATTTTAAAAACTTCGTTTAAATACTTTTCACGACTTAACTTTTAGAGAACACTATCTTTTTCCTGCCATAAATATGAACGTGTACGCGGATGGCGATTTGTTGAGACATGGAGCGACTATTCCACGAGCTCGGCTCGATATCCAGATCGGCCGTTGCGGCTAAAGACATAGTGGCCACTATCGTCAAAAGGTTGCATCGTGCCCAGGATGTCCATTCGCCAGTAAGCGTAACATTATTCTCGTAATCATTTCTTATTTTAAAATTATTATACTTTGTCTCGTAATATTATGTTCTTTTTTCTAGAAAATCACGATCTTTCTAAACGGTCTTTCTAAACCTTCTAATTCCGCTACGTTCTACTAACCTTTATTTTTCACGTTATAATTTCTGTAATTCTCACGTCTCTCGTTCTTCTAATATTTTTCAGCAGACAACCGCCGGCCCCGTTACAAATTCGATGGCCGAAGCGACAATAGAGGCGATGACGTAGGCGATGACCGCGATAGATACGTCGGATATGGCTTCGACGGGTTCGCTCGATACGATCGATGTCGCTACACTCGACGCTGTCACGGAAAACAATACAGTAGCGACGTTTAGTTTATTTCCCGCATCACCCCCTCGTTGTCGTTCCTTTTTACGAAAACTGGTCTCTATCGCTACGGGTATTTCGTCGATCGTCTTTTCTCGATTCTTTATTTCGTACATCGCTACGACGCGCACGAGATAAAGAAACGTAAAAAATGATCGATACCCGTTCTTAGCGGCGTTTCGACGGTACGTTATAACATCTTATATCGTTTTAAAAATCTCTTAGTTACGAGACAGATCGACGTTTCTTTAAGAATATAACGCTAAGCTTCTTAAAAATGTTTTGTCTGTACCTTATTTTCAGAAACGATTTCGATTTACGAGTTACGTATATCTAATCGTGTTTCTCCCTTTTTCTATATCTTTTCAGAATACCTCGCGCGCCATAGACGTCCAAGCGAAACGACTCGAGCTCCTGGAGGAGGAGTTTGTGCTATCCTTACGCGCTGAACTGGACGCGATATCGGCCATCGTCGGCGGTCTACCGGATGTTCCTATCGGCGGCGTCGTGCCCGTTGTTGACGATCGTACCGATGAGTCGATGCCGACCCGGCTATCGGAGTCCGATAACCTAGACGTCTTGACGGCGGCGGCCGACGCTATATCCGCGTCGTCGAACTCCGACTACTATTCTTCCGACTCCGAAGATTCATCCGACTCTGATGATGCTTCGTCCGAGGATTTCGATGAAGATTACGTTTCGGACCCCAAGACGACTACGACTACCGGAGCCAGTCCTCCTTTCGATCGCCCGGAGCCTACCGTTACGAAAGAGAAGAAGACGAAGAGGACGTCCGCCGATTCTGATTCCTCGTCCTCGGACGAAGACGAAGAGGACGCGAGAGATCACCTGGTCGTAGAGACCGCTCGTAATACGGAAAGGATGATGAAGAAGAAGCAGAAGGCGAGTGACTACTACCACGATTAAGAAGACATCGCCGTCGTCTACGACTAAGAAAAACTCGACGAAGTGTACCGCCGCCTGCCCATTCGTCCGAGGAAGCTATGCGTCTGGATCTGCCCGACGTGTGCCGAGCGCAAATGAACAAGGTATTCGAGGTGGCATCCTCCGACAAAGTACGCGCGCCTAGCGCCGAGGATCTGGAGTCGATAACGGACGAGGTGAGGGAACGATGTCTGGCCGAGATGCCGAACGAGGGAAATCTTTACTACCTATTCGACAAGACAAACGCTAAACTGGATGTATTTAGAAAACCTACTCTGGACCTGCTGTGCCGGATGGGAGTTCGCTTCGACGAGTCCGTCGATTGCTGCATATGCGGCGGGACTTTAACGCCGAGCGTACGTACCACCTACAGAGTGTACGAGGGGGAGCACGCGTGTCGGTCGTCGACGCGTCCCCGATCCAGACATTGTACCCTCCATCAGTCGATGTGCGCGAGATGCGTGGCGGTGTCGACTGAATGTCCGGCATGCGAGAAGGCCATAATTGACGTGGTCATCGGCTGGGGATACGACGGACTGTCGACGCCACTGGCGATGAGACCGATACCGTTTCTTGCATCATATCGATCGGTGGTGGTGGTGGCCAAAGAGGCGAAGGAGACGTTGTACGGAAACATCGGGGGTGTGGACTTCGCCACGCGTGTCGGGGAACACGGCGTACATTACACAGGCGCCCAGTACGCTTGCCTCAGACACGTGAGTCTACAGGCGTACGAACAGTCCTTCGCAGACGTCGCGATTGCTATGCAGACGAAGAAGCGTCGGTTTGCGCATAAATGCGCGAAGGAGGAAGGCGATCGACAGTGGTCATTGTGCGACGATTGGTTCCTGGAATCTATGCGTGTAGACGGCACGTGCGCCGGATCGGGAGATATTTTCTCGGTGTGCCATTGGGACGTCGATATATCCTCGATAAGTGTAAGACGAGACGTACCTGCACGCTCGCGCAATGGCTCCACTCATACCAGAGACTACCGTGTATGCATTGCGGGAGACTCGATCACGACGCGTCGACGACTATGGTGGACGCCATGGTATCGGCGCGGAAGAGGTCGGCGCGGCCGTCGTCGTCTTGCGAGGATAGCGACGAGTTGTAGGACAGAGAATATTCAGACTTTTATAAAAAATAAACATTATCATATTTCATTTTCTCGCGTACACATTACATATCGTACGCGAGATATATTTTATAAAGACATTTATTCTATATATATTTATTATTTTTATTTATGATTACATTTGTAACGATCTCGTAATGTCCTGTGATACCCGGTAATACAACTTAACCAGTATTTTTATAAAACCAAAACTCATCGACTTCGTGTTCTTTTTCCCCTTCAAGTTATATATCCATGCTCCCTCTCTCCTCCCCCCCCCCCTCCCCTTACTTACATTCTCCTTTTTATCAGTAATGATTTCTTCTATTCTAATCTGTCGTCCTTAGTTCTCTCCTCGATCTCTCGTTCTCTCGTTCTATCGATCTCTCTCATTCTCTCTCACTCTCTTTTTTAATGTTATGCCTTTTAGTTCCCTTCCTTCCCATGTCTCTCGTACGTCGGTACGGAGACTCGGTAATTCTCCCCTTTCGTTTTCCCTCCACCACCTCCAGCGAGATACCGACTCGTACAAGATATCGGCGACTCGAAGAAACGGTTACTTCGTTCAGAGTTCTTTTTAGGATTCTCAAGACTAACGGGTATATTACCGGGGTGTGTGAGAATACGAGAAAGAACTCTAAACGACGTACGGTAGTATCTTTTAGCTAATGCGTACACGCGAGATTTATCGGGCCGAGCGTCCAATTTTACCCGACGTCGTCTACGCTCTCGTCTCTTCCCTCTCCATACCAGTCTAAGGTCGGAGGGGGGTGGGGGGTGGGGGGGGGGGGGGGGGGGGGGGGGGGGGGGTGGGCGTATTGATTAATCCTACAGCATGAGTGGCGAACTACATGAGTGACAGATCGGAGGATTGCATGAGTGATGGACTGACGGATAGGCTGACAGACCAACCCACCAAGTGACCAAGTGACAAACCCACTGACTGACTGAGCGACCAACAAGCCACCGACCAACTGTATGTGTGACCGACTGCATGAGTGACAGATCGGATGACTGCAGGAGTAACAGACTAACGGATGCCATGAGTGATAGACTGACAGACAGCATGAGTGCCAGATCGGATGACTGAATGAGTGAGGGATCAGGTGACTGCATGAATGACAGACTGATGGACCGCATCAGTGATAGACTGATGGAATGTATGTGTGACATAACAGATGACTGCATGGGTGACAGATAGAATGACTGCATGAGTGACAGACTAACGAACTGCATGAGTGACAGGTCGGACGACTACAAGTGTGACAAATTGGATGACTGCATGAGTGGCGGACTAACGTAATGCATGAGTGACAGATTGGAGGACTGCATGAGATGCTGACAAACAAAACCACCCACCCACAGATTAACAAACCCACTGAGCAACCGACCAACTGGCCACATGAGTGACAGATCGGGTGACTGATGGACTGAGGAGCTGCATGAGTGACAGATCAGATAACTGCATGCATGATGGACTGAGAGACCAAACCACTCACCCACTGACTGACCAACCCACTGACCAACAAACTGAGCAATGAACTGACCACCCGGCCGCCCACCCAACTGCATGTGTGTCAGATCGGATGACTGCATGAGGAATAGAATGACAGACTGCATGAGTAACAGACTGGTGGAAAGACCGACCATATGCGTGGCAGATCGGAGGGCTACATAAATGGTGGATTGATGGACAGGCTGACAGACCAAACTATCCTTCGGCTGACTGACCAACCGACTGCATGGGTGACGGACCGACCGAACACATGAGTGACAGATCGTCTGACTGCATACGTGATGGGCTGACTGACCATATGAGCGACCGACGTACCGACTATATGAGTGACCAACTACATGACTGACAAATTGGATGAGTGCATGAGTGGCAAACTACATGAGTGACAGATCAGAGGACTGCATGAGTGACAGACTGACGGATAGGCTGACAGACCAACCCGCCAAGTGACAAACCCACTGACTGACTGACTGACTGAGCGACCAACCAGCCACCGACCAACTGTATGTGTGACTGACTGCATGAGTGACAGATCGGATGAATGTATGAGTGATAGATTGGATGACTGCATGAGTGACAGACTAACGGACGCCATGAGTGATATACTGACAGACAGCATGAGTGCCAGATCGGATGACTGAATGAGTGAGGGATTAGATGACTGTATGAGTGACAGACTGACGGGCTGCATGAGTGACATATTGGATGACTGCATGAATGACATACTTACAGACCGCATCAGTGATAGACTGATGGAATGTATGTGTGACATATCAGATGACTGCATGAGTGACAGATAGAATGACTGCATGGGTGACAGACTGACGAACTGCATGAGTGACATGTCGGACGACTACAAGTGTGACAAATTGGATGACTGCATGAGTGGCGGACTAACATAATGCATGAGTGACAGATTGGAGGACTGCATGAGATGCTGACAAACAAAACCACCCACCCACAGATTGACCAACCAACTGACTGACCGCATGAGTGACAGATAAGATGACTGCATGACTGATGGACTGACGGACTGTATGAGTGACAGATCTGGTGACTGCATGAGTGATGGACTGACAGACCGATAAAACAGCCCAAACCACCCACCCACCGACTAACCAAACCACTGACCGACCAACTGACCACTCGCCTGCCTGACCGACTGCATGTGTGACAGATCGGATGACTGCATGAGTGACAGATCGGATTGCTGCATGGGTGAGAGACTGACGGACTACATGAGTGACAGATGTGAGGGCTGCATGTGTGACATATGGGATGGGTGCATCAGTGACAGATATGATGACTGCATGAATGACAACTTGAAGGAGGACATGAGTGGCAGATCGGATGAATGCATGCATGAAAGACTGACCGACCAACCAACCACACAAGCAACCGACTGACCCACTGCCCAACTGTATGAGTGACGGACTGCACGAGTGACAAATTGTATGACTGCATGAGTGATCGACTGCATGCGTGACTGATCATAGGACTGCATGAGTGACAGACTGACATACTGCATGAGTGACAGATCGGATGACTGCATGAGTGACAGGTCTGATGACTGCAAGAGTGACAAATTGGATGACTGCATGTGATGGGCTAACATAATGTATGAGTAACAGATCGCAGGACTGCATGGAATGCTGACAAACCAAACCACCCACCCACAGATTGACCAACCGACTGACTGACCGCATGAGTGACAGATCGGATGACTGCTTGACTGAAAGACTGTATGAGTGACAGATCGGATGACTGCATGAATGATGGACTGACGAGCTAACCAACCAGCCCAAACCACCCACCCACCGACTAACCAAGCCACTGACCAACCGACTGACCACCCGCCTGCCCGACCAACTGAATGTGTGACAGAGCGGATGGCTGCATGAGTGACAGATCGGATGACTGCAGGGGTGAGAGACTGATGGACTGCATGGGTGACAGATCTGAGGGCTGCATGTGTGACATATCGGATGACATGCACTAGTGACAGATAGGATGACTGCATGAGTGACAACCTCAAGGAGGACATGAGTAACAGATCGGATGGCTGTATAAATGACAGATCAGATGACTGCATGAGTCGACGAGCGGATGAATGCATGTGTGAAAGACGGACCAACCAACCAACCACACAAGCGACTGACTGACCCACTGCCCAATTGTATGAGTGACCGACTGCATGAGTGACAAATTGGATGACTGCATGAGTGACCGACTGCATGAGTGACTGATCAGAGGCTTGCAAGAGCGACAGACGGACAGACATGCTTACAAACCAAACCACCCATCCATGGACTTACCAACCCACCGAGCATTCGACTGACTGACCACATGAGTGACAGAACTGATGGACTAAGTTAAGATGTACTTCCAAGTGTTACAATGCTTGCATCACTGTGGTCTTTTACGAGAGCATTTGGCATCAGACTCTTCCGAAATCCCTCAGCATGAAAATGGAGGAGATGAACTCGTTTTTCTGCCCTGCCTTACGAGATGACGAATTTTTTTAATCGACCAGCATGATAAACCAAATTTGGGCTCATAGCTGCTTAGAAAATCTAATCAAACATTATCGAAGCAAATTGGAGAAATTAAAGGCAGAGGTAAAAGTGGCCGAATCTAATGTAATTCTTGATCTACACCGAGCCAAAGGCATAGCATTGAAACGGGGTAGGCAAAATTTTGGAAATAAATTGGCCACAACGACAATCACACATTTTTGGAAATTCTTGACAGAAATAGCTAGTGATGAGCAAAATAGAGTGATGTCTGTACCAGCACCGGCAGCCACACCGAGTACAGGTTCAGGTTCACATTCAACAATGACTAACAAACGACAATGGTCACCAACCACCTTCACACCCTCACCTACCACTTCCATGCGGACGAATCTGTATACATCACCAACACCAGCACCTGGTGTTGATGATGTAACAGAGTCATGGCCGGCTCTCCCAAAGACCAATTCTCCTCCAGTGCGCCGTTGTCGGGTTGTTACTCACTGTTCCCCCAATCTACCACCTAGCAACTCTTCGTCATCTCTTCCACTATCTTCTCCTCGCCACCTTCTGACTCGATCTTCCCCTCTTCCTCCTTCTCCTCTCTCAATCCCGCCTCCTCCTCTTCCTCCTCGATCTCCTCCTCTTCATGCATCTCCTCTCTTAATCCCGCCTCTTGCTTCTCATACTCAATCTTCTCCTCTTGCAACTCCTCTCCATCCCTCCTCCTGCTCTTCCTCCTACTCTTCATCTCTCTTCTCCTCACGCACCTTCTTCTGCTCCTCTTCCGCCATCTCCGCCTCCTCTCCCTCCTAGGGAGAATAATAGTAACCTGTCTGATAGGAAGTTTGCTAAGTACCGTCATCAATCGCATAGCAAGGGCCTGTGGAGGATCCCCAGAATCGAATAATAGTAACCTGTCTGATAGGAAGTTTGCTAAGTACCGTCATCAATCGCATAGCAAGGGCCTGTGGAGGATCCCCAGAATCAGCAAAAAAATGTTGATGATAGGGTCCTCTAATCTAGCCCGAATTGATTTAGACGTCCATCCTGACATCCAGGTTGAGTGCTATCCTGGTGCCGCATTATCACATTTCAGAACAATGGCTATGCGACACCAGGATGGCCCTATCCCGGAGAAGATCATCCTGAATATTCGCATCAACTCCAAAAATGAGCATCCAACCAAATCCTCAAGCCATTTACGGTTCATGGCTCGTGAATTTAAAAATAGCTTCCCTAATGCGCAGGTGCACTTTGCTGAGATTAACTTTTCTGATAGCTTGTCAGACAGGCAAAAGTACTGTCTCAAGCGTATCAACGAAGCAGCAAGGTCCAACTGCCACGTTGATAAGGTCATCCCCAAAATCTCTGATGCCAATTTTCATGTTGAGAAGGATAGAATCCATTGGACGAAAGAAACAGCTAATTGTATTTATAACCATTGGTTGACGGTACTTAGTTTAAACTAAATGTGGGTCAAGGCAATAGCTCCCCTAACATAGGATTAGGAACAAACCATGTCAATTTAGCAGCTGACTATGATCTCTCACCATCTGAAAAATCAGTTCTGGATCGTGGTCTTAATTTTGTACCAACTCCAAAACCAAAAACAGGATTAGATTTGCTTTTAGACACAGTGTAGATATGGGACTGTTTGGTGGGAAGTCATGACCCCACTGGACGTCTTATATGTGCGAGTAAGGCCCGAGTGAAATTCATGTTTGAATACCAGGTGAGCTAATAGACTATGTCACAATGTATATTTAGATGCACTGGGTGGCATCAAGCAGTTTTGCAGAAACGATGCGATCATGATCTATATTTAGATATATTACCAGCATTAGGTAACAGTCTATATTTAGATGCATTACCAGTGGGTGTGTCTTATTATTTGGCTATGTATTATCAGCACTGGATGACTGGCAGTGGTTACATCAGCTACTGCGCAGTTACAGTTTCGCAGAAACTAAATCGAGTATGAGTCACAAGGCGTAGCAGCTGGTGGCAATAAATCAAGGGATTAGATATGACAGACGGACTTAGTTAGTTACGTAAGCAGTCTGTGTTCTCACGGAAGCGTGTGACAACATAAGCCGAATATAATCCAGCTATGATGAATGGTAACTCGTGTGCCAATTAACTCTAGCATCTACAGGTTGTCGGCTATTAGGCAATGAACAAGACATGGACATTGTAGCGTCCTGTAGGCACTAGGTGCACAATCGAGAATAACATATCAATCATATAGACAAGTTAATCCACCAGTAATCCTTGTTATCAAACAAGCATCCGTCATTCTTGGCAGGTCATTCGTCAGACCTGACACGTTAAGCCAGCTGGAATTCTAAAATAAAGTTAGGAGGATGACAGATCCCATCACTCAAGAACCAGCCAAACCGCAAGTACTAGGTAAAATGCACCCGCCCTAGCCGGGAGGGTCGGAGTGGTGATTGGTCAAATCAAAGTCATAGTCCAATGAGAATAGGATAAACCTCCGGCGGTGCGAAACCAAGATGGAGGTAGAAGCGAAACTGAGAGTAGTATATAAAGGGCACTCTGTTTTTTATCGGGAGTCAGGTTTTGAACTCGGTTATAGCTTAGTCAAGTTCGGTCCGCCTCGCACCTTGTGAAACTCTGGCTGAATGGTTTTAAGTAGGCAAGAGCTGGTTGAAGTTTAGAGCAGCATAGGAAACATTGATTTAAATTATCTGTTCGTTGTAAATATGTAAACTGGTGACAGTATAAGTTTCCAAACTTTGTAGGTCTTATTGTACAGTTAAGTTAGTGAATAAAACGATCACCTTGTACTATAACGCAAGGCAAAAGTTTGGTGTATCCCGTTGTTACTCTGGAGAACATGGAAGACCACTGTGTCGAACCCATCACTCTGAAACGCGCAGTCCGATCAGGCCCAGGCACTTCTATAAATATCGTCAGGTCTCTGTACCTACGCGGCGAGCTAGTGTCATGCTCCTTCCTCATCGATAAAACCGGTTGTCGCAGCAGCCAAATCTACAAGGTTGTATCGAAGAAGGAGGAGCCCAAGAATAAGTGAGTGAGAAGAGGTAGTGGAAATCTTCAACAGGTCTTATTGAAGTAGCTAATTTTGGTCATTCAGTAAAAATAGCCCATCATTTTCGAAATTTAAATGGCGAGTCAAAACCATTCACTGGAAAATCCGGTTGGGACCCTCCAGATAGGCTAGTTGATGACAATATTAAAGCAACCATAAAAACGGTTGCTGGTATAGCCAGGTCATTGCCAGTTACAAACAATAAGCAAAACCTTTCATTTCTCGAGCGACAGGCTATCAACAAATTACGTAGAAATCAGAATATTATTATAAAACCAGCCGATAAAGGTTCAGCAACTGTGATTATGTCTAGAGAAAACTACATCCGCGAGGCCGAAAGGCAGTTAACTAACACCAGGCATTACAGAAAACTTGAAAATTTAATTTGGCCTAAAAACCGACAAAATTTCATTGAAATACTTAATTCATTGCATACAGATAAGTACATCAATAATAAACAGCTAAAGTATCTTCTATGTGAGAATAATCCACAAAAGCGGACATTTTATATCTTGCCTAAAATCCATAAACCTATCAGCACCTGGTTAGATCCATTGACACCACCTGGACGACCCATCATTTCAGACTGTGGCAGTGAGTCTTATGGCATTTCAGAATATATTGATTACTATTTAAAGCCCCTTGCTAATAGACACAAGAGCTTTCTCAAGAACACAGAACACTTTCTTTCAAAGTTATCCAAATTGTCAGTTCCGAAAGATGCATACTTAGTCACATTAGACATAGATGCTATGTATACCAATATAGATATTGATGCTGGAGTCAATGCTATTAAGAATTCTTTTGTCAAATTTCCTGATCCAGATCGACCAGACACGGAAATTCTAAAATTATTAGAGTTAAGTCTTAAAGGAAACGATTTCCAATTTAATGGTGAAAATTACCTTCAAATCTGTGTATGCGCAATGGCTAAACGATTCAGCCCAAATTTTGCCACGATTTATGTTGCAGAGTGGGAAGAGGAGGCACTGGACAAATCAACCAAAAAGCCTCTTCTTTACCTCAGATATCTAGATGACATCTTCATAATTTGGCAACATTCAGAAGAAGACTTTTGGGAATTTTTTAGCATTTTAAATAACCAAGATTCAAACATCAAGCTAAAAGCTACTATTAGTGGAACATCAGTTGACTTTTTAGATGTCATGATCTATAAGGGTCCTCAATTTGACTTCTCTGGAAAATTAGAATATAAAGTATTCTTTAAGCCAACAGACTCCCATCAGCTGCTTCACAAAAAATCATTTCATCCTCCACACACATTTAAAGGTCTGATCAAATCACAAATCATAAGATTCTTTCGAAACTAGCAACAGGCAAAATCTGAATGGTGCATGCTCTACTCTGTTTGATGCTTTGAAAGCACGAGGCTATTCAGCCTGTTTTCTTCGAAAAATTAAAGCAGACACCATCAATGAGCTTGAAAATCTAAAACCTCATAGAGGACCCGAGTTTGAACCTGTCCAAATTAAACACAATAAACCAATCATGTGCGTTGGATCAGTTTCTAAATGCGGCAAAAACAGATGCAAAGTAAACAACTATATTGTAAACCAACAAACATTCCTGAGTTTTCAAACTTTGAGTGACAGATCAGATGGACTGCATGAGTAACGTATCGGATGACTGTATGATTGATGGACTGACAGACCAAGCCACTCACCCACTAACTGACCAACCCACTGACCGACAAACTGAGCAATGAACTGACCGCCCGGCCACCCACCCAACTGCATGTGTGCCAGATCGGATGACTGCATGAGGAATAGAGATTGGCAGTCTAGAATGCATGAGTGCCAGATCGAATGACTGCATGGGTGATGGACTGCATGAGTGACAGATCGGACGACTGCATGAGTGATAGAATGACAGACTGCATGAGTGACAGACTGGTGGAAAGACCGACCATATGCGTGGCAGATCGGAGGGCTACATACATGATGGATTGATGGACAGGCTGACAGACCAAACTATCCTTTGGCTGACTGACCAACCGACTGCATGAGTGACGGACCGACCGAACACATGAGTGACAGATCGTCTGACTGCATACGTGGCGGACTGATTGACCATATGAGCGACCGACGTACCGACTATATGAGTGACCAACTACATGACTGACAAATTGGATGACTGCATGAGTGGCGAACTACATGAGTGACAGATCGGAGGACTGCATGCGTGACGGACTGACGGATAGGCTGACAGACCAACCCACCAAGCGACCAAGTGACAAACCCGCTGACTGACTGACTGACCAACCAGCCACCGACCAACTGTATGTGTGACCGACTGCATGAGTGACAGATCGGATGAATGTATGAGTGACAGATCGGATGACTGCATGAGTGACAGACTAACGGACGCCATGAGTAATAGACTGACAGACAGCATGAGTGCCAGATCGGATGACTGAATGAGTGAGGGATCAGATGACTGTATGAGTGACAGACTGACGGGCTGCATGAATGACAGATTGGATGACTGCATGAATGACAGACTGACGGACCGCATCAGTGATAGACTGATGGAATGTATGTGCGACATATCAGATGACTGCATGAGTGACAGATAGAATGACTGCATGGGTGACAGACTGACGAACTGCATGAGTGACAGGTCGGACGACTACAAGTGTGACAAATTGGATGACTGCATGAGTGGCGGACTAACGTAATGCATGAGTGACAGATTGGAGGACTGCATGAGATGCTGACAAACAAAACCACCCACTCACAGATTGACCAACCGACTGACTGACCACATGCGTGACAGATAAGATGACTGCATGACTAATGGACTGACAGACTGTATGAGTGACAGATCGGGTGACTGCATGAGTGATGGAGTGACAGACCGACCAAACAGCCCAAACCACCCACCCACCGACTAACCAAACCACTGACCGACCAACTGAGCAGCCAACTGACCACTAGCCTGCCTGACCGACTTCATGTGTGACAGATCGGATGACTGCATGAGTAACAGATCGGATGACTGCATGGGTGATAGACTGACGGACTACATGAGTGACAGATGTGAGGGCTGCATGTGTGACATGGGATGGGTGCATGAGTGACAGATATGATGACTGCATGAATGACAACCTGAAGGAGGACATGAGTGGCAGATCGGATGACTGTATGAATGACAGATTGGATGAATGCATGCATGAAAGACTGACCAACCAACCAACCACACGAGCGACCGACCGACCCACTGCCCAACTGTATGAGTGACGGACTGCACGAGTGACAAATTGTATGACTGCATGAGTGATCGACTGCATGCGTGACTGATCAGAGGACTGCATTAGTGACAGACTGACAGACTGCATGAGTGACAGCTCGGATGACCGCATGAGTGACAGGTCGGATGACTGCAAGTGTGACAAATTGGATGACTGCATAAGTGACGGGCTAACATAATGTATGAGTAACAGATCGCATGACTGCATGGGATGCTGACAAACCAAACCACCCACCCACAGATTGACCAACCGACTGACTGACCGCATGAGTGACAGATCGGATGAATGCATGACTGATGGACTGTATGAGTGACAAATCGGATGATTGCATGAGTGATGGACTGACGGGCTAACCAACCAGCCCAAACCACCCACCCACCGACTAACCAAGCCACTGACCAACCGACTGAGCAACCAACTGACCACCCGCCTGCCCGACCAACTGAATGTGTGACAGAGCGGATGACTGCATGAGTGACAGATCAGATGACTGCATGGGTGAGAGACTGATGGACTGCATGGGTGACAGATCTGAGGGCTGCATGTGTGACATATCGGATGACATGCACTAGTGACAGATAGGATGACTGCATGAGTGACAACCTCAAGGAGGACATGAGTAACAGATCGGATGACTGCATGACTGATGGACTGAGGAGCTGCATGAGTGACAGAACAGATAACTGCATGCGTGATGGGCTGACAGACCAAACCACTCACCCACTGACTGACCAACCCACTGACCGACAAACTGAGCAATGAACTGACCGCCCGGCCGCCCACCCAACTGCATGTGTGCCAGATCGGATGACTGCATGAGGAATAGAGATTGGCAGTCTAGAATGCATGAGTGCCAGATCGAATGACTGTATGGGTGATGGACTGCATGAGTGACAGATCGGAGGACTGCATGAGTGATAGAATGACAGACTGCATGAGTGACAGACTGGTGGAAGACCGACCATATGCGTGGCAGATCGGAGGGCTACATAAATGGTGGATTGATGGACAGGCTGACACACCAAACTATCCTTCGGCTGACTGACCAACCGACTGCATGAGTGACGGACCGACCGAACACATGAGTGACAGATCGTCTGACTGCATACGTGATGGGCTGACTGACCATATGAGCGACCGACGTACCGACTATATGAGTGACCAACTACATGACTGACAAATTGGATGACTGCATGAGTGGCGAACTACTTGAGTGACAGATCGGAGGACTGCATGAGTGACGGACTGACGGATAGGCTGACAGACCAAGCGACCAAGTGACAAACCCACTGACTGACTGACTGAGCGACCAACCAGCCACCGACCAACTGTATGTGTGACCGACTGCATGAGTGACAGATCGGATGAATGTATGAGTGACATATCGGATGACTGCTTGAGTGACAGACTAACGGACGCCATGACTGATAGACTGACAGACAGCATGAGTTCCAGATCGGATGACTGAATGAGTGAGGGATCAGATGACTGTATGAGTGACAGACTGACGGGCTGCATGAGTGACAGATTGGATGACTGCATGAATGACAGACTGACGGACCGCATCAGTGATAGACTGATGGAATGTATGTGTGACATATCAGATGACTGCATGAGTGACAGATAGAATGACTGCATGAGTGACAGACTGGCGAACTGCATGAGTGACAGGTCGGACGACTACAAGTGTGACAAATTGGATGACTGCATGAGTGGCGGACTAACGTAATGCATGAGTGACAGTTTGGAGGACTGCATGAGATGCTGACAAACAAAACCACCCACCCACAGATTGACCAACCCACTTACCAACCGACTGACTGGCCGCATGAGTGACAGATAATATGACTGCATGACTGATGGACTGACAGACTGTATGAGTGACAGATCGGGTGACTGCATGAGTGATGGACTGACAGACCGACTAAACAGCCCAAACCACCCACCCACCGACTAACCAAACCACTGACCGACCAACTGAGCAGCCAACTGACCACTCGCCTGCCTGACCGACTGCATGTGTGACAGATCGGATGACTGCATGAGTGACAGATCGGATGGCTGCATGGGTGAGAGACTGACGGACTACATGAGTGACAGATGTGAGGGCTGCATGTGTGACATATGGGATGGGTGCATGAGTGACAGATATGATGACTGCATGAATGACAACTTGAAGGAGGACATGTGTGGCAGATCGGATGACTGTATGAATGACAGATCGGATGAATGCATGCATGAAAGACTGACCGACCAACCAACCACACGAGCAACCGACCGACCCACTGCCCAACTGTATGAGTGACGGACTGCACGAGTGAGAAAATGTATGACTGCATGAGTGATCGACTGCATGCGTGACTGATCAGAGGACTGCATGAGTGACAGACTGACATACTGCATGAGTGACAGATCGGATGAGTGACAGGTCGGATGACTGCAAGAGTGACAAATTGGATGACTGCATGTGACGGGCTAACATAATGTATGAGTAACAGATCGCAGGATGGCATGGGATGCTGACAAACCAAACCACCCACCCCCAGATTGACCAACCGACTGACTGACCGCATGAGTGACAGATCGGATGACTGCATGACTGACAGACTATATGAGTGACAGATCGGATAACTGCATGAGTGATGGACTGACGGGCTAACCAACCAGCCCAAACCACCCACCCACCGACTAACCAAGCCACTGACCAACCGACTGAGCAACCAACTGACCAGCCACCTGCCCGACCAACTGAATGTGTGACAGAGCGGATGACTGCATGAGTGAGAGATTGGATGACTGCATGGGTGAGAGACTGATGGACTGCATGGGTGACAGATCTGAGGGCTGCATGTGTGACATATCGGATGACATGCACTAGTGACAGATAGGATGACTGGATGAGTGACAACATCAAGGAGGACATGAGTAACAGATCGGATGGCTGTATGAATGACAGATCAGATGACTGCATGAGTCGCCGAGCGGATGAATGCATGTATGAAAGACTAACCAACCACACAAGCGACTGACTGACCCACTGCCCAATTGTATGAGTGACCGACTGCATGAGTGACAAATTGGATGACTGTATGAGTGACCGACTGCATGAGTGACTGATCAGAGGCCTGCATGAGCGACAGACTGACAGACATGCTTACAAACCAAACCACCCACCCATGGACTGACCAACCCACCGAGCATCCGACTGACTAACCACATGAGTGACAGAACTGACGGACTACATGTGTGAAAGATGTGAGTGACTGACAGACCAAATCAACCACATATTAACTGACCGACCGATTTTGCGACAAACTGACCATCTGACTGCCAGAATGACTGCATGACTGACAGATTGGTTGGCTGCATCTGTGACAGATCGAATGAGTGCACGAGTGGCAGACTGACAGACTGCATAAGTAACATATCGGATGACTGCATAAGTGACAGCTAGAATGGTTGCATGAGTGACGGACATCCCGAGAGACCAAATCACCCACCCATGAACTGACCAACCCACTGAGCAACCGATGACCGCATGAGTGACAGATCGGACGACTGCATGACTGATGGACTGCATGAGTGAGAGATCGGATTGCCACATGAGTGATGGGCTGACTGACCGGCTGATCAACCCATGGCTTGACTGACTAAACCACAAACATACCGACTACCCGCCTGACCAACTGCATGAGTGACAGATCGGCTGACTGCATAAGTGACAGATCAGATGGACTGCATAAGTGACAGATCAGGTGACTACATGAGTGACAGATCAGATGGACTGCATGAGTAACGTATCGGATGACTGTATGGGTGACAGATAAGATGACTGCATGCGGGACAGACTGTATGAGTGACAGATAGGATGATTTCATGTGTGAAAGACTGATGGACTGCATGAGTGACAGATCATATGACTGCATGAGTGACAGATCGGATGACTGCACGAGTGACAGATTGATGGAATGCATGAGTGACAGATCGGCTGACTGCATAAGTGACAGATCAGATGGACTGCATAAGTGACAGATCGGGTGACTACATGAGTGACAGATCAGATGGACTGCACGAGTAACGTATCGGATGACTGTATGGGTGACAGATAAGATGACTGCATGCGGGACAGACTGTATGAGTGACAGATAGGATGATTTCATGTGTGAAAGACTGATGGACTGCATGAGTGACAGATCATATGACTGCATGAGTGACAGATCGGATGACTGCACGAGTGACAGAGTGATGGAATGCATGAGTGACAGATCGGCTGACTGCATAAGTGACAGATCAGATGGACTGCATAAGTGACAGATCGGGTGACTACATGAGTGACAGATCAGATGGATTGCATGAGTAACGTATCGGATGACTGTATGGGTGACAGATAAGACGACTGCATGCGGGACAGACTGTATGAGTGACAGATAGGATGATTTCATGTGTGAAAGACTGATGGACTGCATGAGTGACAGATCATATGACTGCATGAGTGACAGATCGGATGACTGCACGAGTGACAGAGTGATGGAATGCATGAGTGACATATCCGATGACTGCATGAGTGACATGTCAGATGACTGCATGAGTGACAGACAGGCTGACAAACCGAACTACCCACCCACGATTGACTTTGCTACTGGGGAATCCCTCCTTCTTATTGAATGGCTGTTCCACCATTTCACCAGGCACAACCTATACATTTTAAACAACGCATATGATGTAAATCCACGTCGCATATAGTTTTTATGCACAATTCAATTTCAATGATAGGGGGCTCAATGTGGAAAATCATTTCATATTCCATTAGATTGCATAAAAATGCGCTAAATACGCCTGGAATATTGTAAGTGTGCTATTATTTTTCATTTAAGACTACTTGGTGTGTCACAGTGCCTTTAAAAATGTATGCTCTCGTCAAATTCAGCCTGATCTATGTTACAAAAAGAGTATTTCACTGAGTTTCTGGTGTAGATGATCATTCCTCTACCGCTAGCTCATTTACTTATATTCTGTGCCTGGATTTTATAACGTTCAATATTGAACTAAACAGTGTGTATTTCCCTGATAAAGTTCTTACGTTTTACTTCATAAATTGCCATTATTACAGGTTGGTTTTCATTCAAGTCATTGACTCGTACTTTCAATTCCTGGAGTTTTATACTTTGTGTTAAAACATCAACATTTGTGAACAAACCCCCGTGCTGGTTTTGGGTTGATTCCCTTAGTATTTTGAACGCCTTGATAGGGAAAAAGCCATCATACTAGCATAATTTTTTGCATCAGTGTACACCACAGAGAACAATAGCACAATGCCTGAACTAGATAAGCTAGCCATACCCCAATAGAATAATGTTAGTATTAGCTGAGATACAATCACAGCAAAGTTGGATAAGCTCAAAGTATCAAAATCACCCGGTCCAGATATGATCCATCCCTGTATACTAAAAGAATTTAGCGACATCATTGAGGAACCACTAGAGATAATTTACAATAGATCAATCGAGACTAATCAGCTACCAGATGATTGGAAGTCAGTTAATGTTACAGCTATTTATAATAAAGGAGATCATAGAGAGCGAGGAAATTACAGACCAGTGAGTTTAGCTAGCATATGATGTAAAGTACTAGAATCATGCATACGGGACATAATAATCAATCACATAGAATCACACAGCCTCTTTTTAGCAACAAACAGTTTGGATTTATCAGTAGCAGGTGAACTCTAATACAGCTAATACAAGTCAATGATAAATGGACCAGAATACGAGATCCGTGCGGCTGTGTTGAGGTAGCATATTGCAACTTCATGAAGGCATTCGATAAGGTACGGGATAAGCATCTAATACATAAGTTAGAGAAGTATGGTATCACTGGAAACATTAAGGACTGGATTGCTGCATTTCTCACAGGAAGGGTACAACGAGTAGTATTCAATGGAGAAAAATCAGAGTGGGTTAATGTCAGCAGCAGTGTGTCCCAATGATCAGTACTGGGGCCCTTACTATGTGTAATTTACATAAACGGTCAGTCTGAAGTAATAAATGAATGATAAGATTTATACCTTTTTGCTGATGATACTAAGGTATTCAGACCTATATTTGAAGAAACTCATTGCGAAATCCGTCAGAATAATTTGTACAGCATGCACCAGTGGTCTCAAGATTGAAAATTAAGCTTCCATCCAGATAAGTGTAAGATTATGAGAATCGGAACATCAGATATCAACAAGATACAATACAGACTAAGTGAAGGAATGCCTCCTATAGAATGTGGTATCAATTGACAGCCAGCTGAAATTCCATGAACACATTTCAGAGAAAGTAAACAAAGCCAATTCAACGATGGGACTTTTAAGGCGGACCATGGAATTCCTGGACTGTAAAACATTTAAATTACTATACACGGCTCTGGTAAGACCCCATCTTGAATACGCTAATCAGATCTGGTGCATCTACACTCATCTATGAAGATCGGCTCTGCAGACTAGAATTGTCATCACTAGCATATCGGCGTTCAAGAGGAGACATGATTGAGCTATACAAAATCGTGACAGGAAAATACAAAAAGGATCTCTCCAATTTGATGCCGCTGAGAGAGGAGTCAATAACACGTGGTCATAAATGCAAGCTGTACAAAACAAGACCAAGGTTGGATATCTGAAAATATTCATTCGCCATAAGAACAGTTGACATATGGAACTAGCTAGCAGACTCGGTCGTATGTGTTCCCACTGACAAAAATTTCGAAAGTTGGCTTGATAGGTTCTGGATATCTCAATCTCAGAAATCTAACTATGCACATCCAATTGTACATAGTCAAAGTGAAAACCTGGAGCTGACAGAAGATGTCTCATGCTGAGACCTACAGTCAGAAGAGACTATGTGAGTATCTTGATCTTGATAAGTTATGGCGAAACATCCAAAGGACATTATTTTCACCGCACATTCATCAGGTAGTTGGTTTAGACATATTTTTTGCCTTTGATTAATTCGGTAAATTTATTTGTAGGATTTGCAGAGTTTACTGAACTGTTTAGAAGATCCTGTGATAGTTTGTTCCAATACCTTATCATACTGGGAATAAAGCTGAATCTAAAGGCTTCAGTTCTGGCGTAAATTTGGTTGAATTGGCTGTTGTGCATATTTTTGGTTTTCTGAATTGGAGTCTGTAGACTGTCTAACAAAATAAGGCGTCTTTTCCCTTCGGTCGGACTTCCATTATATTTGTCATACTGCCTGGTTCGTAGCAATCAATTGAGGTGATAAATCTAGCTGCACGTTTTTGTACACTTTCTAGTTTGTCCTGAAGAGTTATCTGAGGAGGGTCCTAACCAGTACTTGCATAATCCAGAACTGGTCTAATCAGTCCCATGAATGCTTGAAGTCTGATTTCTTGGGAACAGAATGATAAATTTCTCCCCAATATCATCCTACCAGCATGGGTTTGTCAAGGGTCGCTCATGTATTACACAACTTATTGCTATCCTTGACACATGGACAGAGAACTTAGATTGCAATATGTCCATTGATGCCCTCTACCTTTCCAAAGCGTTTGACTCTGTACCACATCAAAAGCTTTTAATCAAACTGGAACATTACTGCATTTAGGGTACTATCATAAATTTGATCAGAGAATTTCTATGTGATGGACATCAATTAGTTGTTGTGAACGGAACAGTTTCAGAACCGCAGCGTGATCCCTCTGCATGCCGCAGCGCAACCACAAACAACACGAGAGGGACAAGTCGCATTACAAAAGCATTTGTTTAGAAATCAGTTTTTAACTTATTTACAGTGGGGAGAGAGAAACGTATTTCCATCGGTGGTGGCCTTCCCAATGGGCGTGGAGGACTCTAACGTCACACCCAGTCACCGTTTGAGTTAGATGGCGATCTGTGTCTTTATCCGTCACCTAATGTTTCGGGTGCGGATCATATGCAATCCGAACCCTGGAGTTACCATTTTAGCTGCGTTAGGTTTAAAGAAAGTTACCTAAACAACACACTGCTGGACTGGCAATAATAGTATTTATTTATTTATTTATTTATTTATTTTCACAGTGGTTCATACTTTGGCATAAAGGCTTGCTTTATAAGTATCCGAAGATACACAGGGGAATGCATGGTCATCGACACCTTGATTCTGACCATCAAGAACCCCCAGCAGTTCCTTAATTCAGCACTAACCAATGCGGCAGAGGGAATCCAAACAATTATTTTGGCCAGACGGCCAGAGAAGCGTAATCAGAGGCAGCCACTCATTTGCTAAATTTAGGAGGCCTTAATATAAATGGCCAAATATAAAAAAATAACGGCACCATTAATGTAACGGAGCCGTAGAGCACGGGAAGGAGTTTTATAATAATGAGTTTCCGTTTAATGAGTAGTCGCCCTTGGCTACTTGAAACCTATCCTATTGAACTATCATAGTCGGGTTTAGTGGCTGCATGTCATATTCGCTACTGAGATCATGAACAGCGACCTTTGTGAAAAATTGTTCCTGTAAGGGAAAAACAGGGTAATGCATTTGTTCCTGATGTATAGTGTAACCTAAGTGAACTGCGGTCCAAGTAATTTTTGTAGTTTTTATATAACTAATTAACAAGAATAATAGCTTGATTGGCAGTAGGCCTTATCATAATTATACACATAATGAAAATGTAGAGGTCACATCTGACTTTACGGTGCTGTTTAATTGCTGGCACTGTTCACAACGTAAAATAATTATGTACGGTAAAGATTCATAACAGGTCGCACCCGACCATACAGTACCACTAATTTTGGCACTTGTTTATGAACAACGGTATAACATTATTAAGATACATATTCCTATGTGGGACACCTATTAGTCATCAGTGCAGTACTCAATAAACCTCACAAGTAGTTGATGCACCGCATAGTTGGGGTGAAAGTGGACACGTGGTGTAGCTGCTGCTTGGAGATTTACCGCAGGATACTAGCTGTTGCTGTCCATACTCAGAAATTGTGAAGGATAAAGTCATTTCCACTGACTACCAAGTCTCCGCACATAGTAAGCAATGTCTAATCTACCGTAATTCTGATATACTGTATTTGGTACGTGAGTGACGAATGCCTTCTTTTTATGAAGACCAAGAAGTATATAATGCAGGGTTTTTGTTTCGGCACAAGTTGATCCACGCCGCTTAGCTCTTGCGGTGCGTAAGGCAATGCCCTTATCTGGACTACAGTCAAAACATTAATTTAGTGACGCTAGATGCGTCCATTGTTCTCTACCCCTGTTTCTAGCATGGCATGGCAAGTCTGGCGAGACATCTAAACACCACTTGTTTTTTACATACTTAATCTTACACCGCAATGAAGGTACCACTGTTAATGGTGGTGGAATGAGAAACCTTCTTTTAATTTGTATTTTTGCCCCTGTGGAGCAACCAGGAGCGTCCAAAAACTTATTGCAGTAGAGAGCGTGGGTGCCCTGAGAGGAAACCTGACTAAAATAAGCTGCGTTGGTGTAGATTGCAGATCACGAGCTCTACGCAGTAGGCAGATATTAGATTGCTCCCACTTGGACCGAAAACACCTCCCTTCTGCTCGTTTCTGACTTTCAGATCTCTGGTTATACTGAATGATGAGGCAGCGCCAGCAGGACTCAGCCAATCAGAGCGTGTGCTGTGTGCGAGGTATGGTAGCCAGCTAAATAGTGCATGGCCTTCACCCTAGCATGCACACGCTCTAACGATGTCTTTGTTTAGTTGGAGCTCAAAATAGTCCGTTTTAATTTTGTGATGTCTTCGCCAGATCTGACCCAATTTCATTTCTGTTTACTGTTTTAAATTCCCCTTGCAATTATGGTATTGGATTAATAATAATAATAATAATAATAATAATAATAATAATAATAATAATAATTATTATTATTATTATTATTATTATTATTATTACTATTATTATTATTATTATTGTTATTTGAGTATGGTGCTCCTATCAAGAGGAGGAATATCCGAATACAACAACAACTAGCTCTACTGCTTTCCTGCACAAAGCTGCTGTTCCTAGCATTTAGTATGCTGCTACTTGTGGTGTTGGACGCGTGTGCCTTGTTAGTGTCCTACTCCGAAGGGAAGTTCGGGGGTGGTGGGGTGGGGTGCTGGTGGGTGGAAAGATTGGTGGGGGCTGGTTGTGTGGTGGCTGCGGGTGTCTTCATGTAAAAGAAGAAGTCTTCTTTGTACAAATGCTATGGGGAGGAGGCTAGATATTTTGCAACGGCAACTTTCTACCAAGCTGCTCTCATCAAACAGCTGGACAGTAGACATTAGGACAATCCTTCAGCAAAATAAATTACCATCTGCATATACAGTGTTGTGAAACCCACCAGACAAATTAGCATGTAAGAAAACAATCTCATCACATATTAACACCTACTGGGAGAATAAACTTAAGGTGGAGGCTATGGAGAAAACTACCCTGAAGTACCTAAACACAGACAATTATAAAATTGGTACAGCACACATGATGTGGAGTACCTGTGGAACAGATAAAACTTCAGTGTACAAAGCAACCATCAAAGCCAAACTACTCATACAGAGATACTATCTATTTGGTAGCTTAACTAGAAACAGAAATGCAATAACTAAATGTCCACTGTCTGGCAAAAATGGAAGATCTTCAGCACTTCCTCCTGGACTATCCAGAGCTAGAGCATGTTATAAGCCCAATTATGACAAAGATCAGAACGTTGATGCAGCAACAGAATATCACGACTACAGACAAATGCTGTATACAAACGATATTGGATTCAAGTAAGCTTACGTATTCACACTTGATCTTGATCTTGATTAGGAAACATCCAAAGGACATTATTTCTGATGCTCATTCGTCAAGTAGCTGGTTTAGACATGTTTTTGCCTCTGATTAATTCGGTAAATTTATATTATAGGATTTGCAGAGTTTTCTGAACTGCTTAGAAGATTGTGTGACAGTTTGTTCCAATCCCTTATCGTACTGGGAATAAAGCTGAATTTAAAGACGTCAGTTCTTGTGTAAATTTGGTTGAATTGTATGTTGTGCATGTTTCTGGTTTTCCGAATTGGAGTCTGTAGACTGTCTAATGATATCTTTGCTTGTTGCTGTAGACCTTTGTAGAACAAAATAAGGCGGGTTTGTTTCCTTCTGTCTGACAATGGTGGGAGTTTTAGGGTTTCCATTATATTTGTCATACTGCCTGGTTCATAGCAATTGTTTGAGGTGATAAATCTAGCTGCACGTTTTTGCACATTTTCTAGTTTGTCCTGAAGAGTTATCTGAGGAGGGTCCCAAATTGTACTTGCATATTCCAGAACTGGTCTAATTAGTCCCATATATGCTTGAAATCTGATTTCTTGGGAACAGAATGATAAATTTCTACGCAATAGTCGTAATGTTCTGTATGCTTTGCTACATATCTCAGTGATGTGTTTATTCCAGCTTATTTCACTGGTGATGTTGACACCCAAGTACTTTACTGATGAAACAAAACTTAGACTGGTTCCTTTTAGTGTGCAGTCGAATTCGATAGGGGTTTTCTGATTAGGCTCAACATGTTGCATTTTACTGGCTGGAAGCGCATTTCCCAAGTGGTAGCCCAGTTACCTAACATGTTTATATCTTGTTGGAGTGCCTCACAGTAGTTAGGGTCATCAATTTCCGGGTAACATACGCAATCATCAGCGAATAGCCTGATCTTTGAGGAAATGTCCTTGACTATATCATTTATGTGGACTGAAAACAGTAATGGACCTAGAACAGTTCCTTGAGGTACTCAAGACACAATGTCAGCAACCTTTGATTTGGTGTCATTGACTACTACGCACTGTTTGCGACCTGTTAAGAATGAGTCATTCCAATGTAGTATGTTTATTGACACACCATATTTGTGCAATTTAGATTTCAAAAGTTCATGTGGAACAGTATCAAAAGCTTTTTCAAAGTCGAGAATAAAAACGTCTACTTGTTTCCGTTTATCAATGAATGAAGCCAACTCATTGATGACATTAATTAGTTGAGTTTCACAACTGTGAAATTTTCGGAAGTCATGTTGTCTGTGAGTTAGGATGTTATTTTGTTCGAAATGGCTCATTAAATTGGAACAGATGATGTGTTCCAGCATCTTACAGCAACTGCATGTGAGGGAAACCAGTCTATAGTTACATGGTAAGGACTGGTCGCTTTTTATATAAAGGACAAATGTTTGCCGATTTCCATTCAGTTGGGATAACTCCTTTGTCTATAAACTGTTGGAGAAAATGTGATAGTATGTCTGACAATTCTGTTGACAGTTCTTTGAGTAATCGCGGATGTATTTCGTCGGGCCCTATGCCCTTTGATGTTTCAAAACCATTTAATAATTTCTTAATTCCATTTGGGCTGATCGTGATGTTTTCCATTTTGCTTGTTTTAGGAAATGAGTATAGTATTCTGCTAAAGGTTGTTTCAGTGAACACTTAAATAGCGTAACGAAATGGTTTTCTATCTGGCAAATCAAATCCAATGCTGACAAATGCTGTGCTATGCATCTAGGTACAGCTAGTATTAAACATTCATACTTCATGAACTCTCTTGATACAAATATTAAGTTTGTAGAAACAACTGTCATAATGGATTTAGGTCTGAATGTAGACAACCAACTAAAATTTAGCATCCATTGTGAAATCTAAGTATCAAAAGCTAATAAGATTTGAGGACTGATAAGAAGGTCTCTCACCCATTTAGATTCTTCAACTCTGGTACGGCTGTACACTTCGCTAGTTAGACCTATACTTGAATACGGGAATGGTCCATGGTCTCCCATGTTAAAAAAGACAGTCTAACACTAGAAAATGTGCAGTGAAGAGCAACTAAAATGATACCCTCAATAAGAAATTATACTTATTTTGACCGGTTAAAATATCTGAATCTACCTTCTCTATATTACCGTCGATCATGTGGGGATATGATTCAAACTTCCAAATACATTCATGGCCTTTATCGTGTTCAGTGCCCATTTCAGTGCCCATTCTTGGAGCCGAAGTAACACACTAATTAGACAGAATTTTTTATGCAAACCGAATTAGGAATGGTTGGAATAGCTTACCAAATGAAGTAGTTAGTGCCACAAGGCTAAATATCTTAAAAAATAAACTACATTCATTTTGGTCAGATTTTTTGTGTACGCAAGATCCAGTACACAATCATTATCTTTCCTTTACCTCGAAACAAATTAACTAAGCAATGAGCATAATGTAGTCGCCATCTAGCTACAGGCATTTTGCCCATAATGGTAGTATATGATAAGTATAAGCAACACGCTAGTAAATTGGCGGTTAAGTGCTTTGGCTTTGCTGAGGTCAGTTCGAGACATTCGAAAAATAAGTAAGAAAATTATGCTTCACCCTACGTAAGAAATGCTATGGTCTCTCTGACTTAACCTTGATAGAAATGGTCCATGAAATCAAATGACGTCGCTATTAATTGTAAATAACGTATAACAAACAAAACAAAACCCAAACTATATAGTGAAATCAGATAGGAATATACTCCATACTTGGAGGTTCGCCTGAAGAGTAACTCCGAGAGGTGGAATTTACATTCCAAGAACATGAAGAATAAACGCAATTTAACGCGCGAAATACGGAAACCGGGTGCTTAAAAAACTGAATACAGAATATGAATATAATTTATTTAAAAAAATTAATACATGTAGAAGCGACAACAGACTAGTCCTTTCCTGAAATTAGATTCTAATAAGTACAATATCCATTTTTGATCAAAACTTCCCGGAAGATGTTTCCGTGATTTATGCTTTCTAGTTAATTCGGTATTCAAGATTCAAGATTCAAAATTATTTATGTTCATATAACACATAGATTTTACATCTACGCAACAGGCAGTCCACCAAAGGCTGAGCCTATACAGCGGTGGACCCCTTACATTTAACATATAATAAACATAAAATTCAGTAATAGTTGGATCATGGGTGAAGATAATATAATATTTACAATTACATGTATGATGTATGCACTTAAGACAATAGACAATTAACACGCACACACACACACACACATGGGAGTGGGGAAAACACATGCATATCTTGTTTACAATATTATTATTATTGTTATTATTATTTTTATTGTCATATATAATAATACGGGGTAATTTGTATCAACATTTCTTGGTGCAGCATTATTATTATTATTATTATTATTATTATTATTATTATTGTCATATATAACAATGCGGCCTAATTTGTATCAACATTTCTTGGTGCATTATTATTATTATTATTATTATTATTATTATTATTATTATTATTATTATACACAACTACATCATCCACATAAACAATTACGGATGCATTATTATTATTGCAGATGTGTATTTTACATTCTAGTTGTTATCCTGGCAACTGGGTACATACTTGTTTTTGTACTGCCATGGTGGTGACTTCTGCCTTCATGTCATTGGTTTGGATTTTTAATATCTTTCTAAGATTATTTTTTTAATAATTTGTTTAAAAGAGCTTTGTGTAAGAATTTGTGTGCGTATATTTATATCTGTGTTCTTCCAGAGTTGTATTGCTTGGTGGGATGGTTTTTGTGTAGCTGTCATCGTTCTGTAATAGGTTTGGTGTAAGTTATTCTTAGTTCGTGTGTTGTGCGAGTGTATATCGGAGTTGTTCCTAAAAGGTTTGATAATGAGGAGGGTAGATTGCCATTATGGCAGTCCCTTAAGATAGTGTATAGTTGGACAGCTCCAATGTCTTCAAGTTTTAGCATTTTTTTCGGTTTTAAAGACATCCTGGCCCTCTGCTGGCTGTGCGAATAATTTGATTGCCTGCTTTTGTAGTGATTTTGGATGTGCTAGTTTAGTTTTATGCGTGTTAGTCCATATTACATTACAATATGTGATATGTGGAAGGATCAGTGTACAATATAGAGTTTTTAGAATATTAGGGGGAAGATATGGCTTAAGTCTGCGCATGATACCGATATTCTTTGCTACCTTGGATCTCACTATTTCTATATGCTTCTTCCAGGTTAAGCTTTTATCCAGATAGACGCCGAGAAATTTGACATATTGTGCTTCGTGAATTTCTTGATTATTTACATGCATTTTGGGGAGAGCTATTTGTTTTAAATTCTTAGATTTTGTGAAACGTATATAGTTAGTTTTATCGACATTCAGAGATAATTTATTTACTTTAAACTAGTCTATGATTTTTTCATTTCATTATTTACATACAGTGTCTATGTCCTTGTGACTACAAAAGGCATTGGTATCATCCGCAAACAATATTAGTGAGAGGTGATTACATGCTTTGGGTAGGTCATTCATGTATAGTAAAAACAACAGAGGTCCAAGAATTGATCCTTGTGGAACGCCACAGACTAATTTCCTGTCTCCTGACATGGCCCCACTGAATTTTACACGTGTTCTGTTAGTTAAATAGCTATATATCCAATTTAATGCAATGCCCCTAATTCCATAGTGGGCTAGTTTTTTTAGTAATATTTTATGATCAATAGTATCGAATGCGTTGGAGAGGTCCAAGAATACACCTAGAGTGTGTTCATTTCTCTCAAGGGATGTGGTTATTTTTTCAAGCATATCCACAATGGCAAGCATGGTAGAGTGTTTTTCTCTGAAGCCGTACTGGGATTCATAGATTATAGAGTTTTTATTAAGATATTTTATAGTTCTATTGTCGTATAATCTTTCCAGAAGTTTAGAGAAAAGCGGAAGTACTGAGACTGGCCTATAGTTAGTAGAATCAGATGGGTCTTTAGCTTTGAATATAGGTGTTACGCATGCAGTTTTTAATCGGGATGGAAATATACCCTGTGAAAATGATAGATTGCAGATGTGATTCAGTGGAGTTAGTATTTCTCTAGCACAGTTTTTAAAGATTTTCCATTTAAAGTTATCAATGCCGGCAATCTTAGTTGGGTTAATTTTCATTAAGATTTTGTAAATTTCTTCATTGTCAGTAGGGGTCAGGAACATTGAGGATTGGTAGTCGCCTGTCGGATAGTCTTGCACATTTATTCCAGGACTGGTCTGTATTATTTTAGATAAATTAGGTCCAATATTTATAAAGTATTCATTAAATTTATCTGCAATTTCTTTTTTGTCAGTTATAATTGTATTATTATAAATGAACCGGGATGTTCCTGAAATGCTTTTTTGTTTATTCAATAGTGTTTTTTTTATTATTAATTTCCATGTTTCTTTTATATTGTTCTTTTGCTCTTCAAATTTATAATGAAAATAGTTTATCTTTGCCGTCCTCATTATCTGATTTAATCTGTTTCTGTACTTTTTAAATTGTGCATCATTATTTCTTGTTTGAAATTTTATAAAATTTAAATACATCTTATTCTTCTTATGACAGGCAGCTATCAATCCTGTTGTTAAACAGGGTTTAGTAGGGTTTTGTTTAAACTTTTTTAGTTTTTTAGTGGAAAGCTTGATTCATAAATGTTAGTGCAAAGAGTATGGAATGCGTTGTAGGCATCTTCACATGTCTGGCACTCTATTATCTGATTCCAGTTTATATTTGCCATATTCATTTAAAATTTTTCTATGTTATCATTTCTAAAATGTCTGCATGTTATTTCTTCCTTTATGAATGATTTTTGTCTTATTTTTACTTTCTCCATATAATAAATAGGTAGATGGTCTGAAATATCCACAACGAAAATACCTGCTTGGTTCTTGGTGCTTACAGAGGTATTCGAGAAAATGTTGTCAATAACAGTAGCTGTGAACTCAGTGATTCTTGTTGGTTTTGATATAAATGGATAGAATCCAAATGTTTTTAGTAAGTTAAAAAATCCTGGGTATAGAAAGTATTGTGTTTCAATAAATCAATGTTAAAATCTCCCAATATATAGGCTGCTTTATTTTCATTTTGAATAGTTTTAAAAATATTTTCTAGGATTTTAATAAATTTATCATTGTCACTTGCAGGAGGTCTGTATGTGACACCGAAAATTTTATTCTTTGATTTTTCCACGGGAATTTCAATAAATATTGTTTCAATGAATCCTTCAGTTGTTGACAAATCTTCCCTCATAATATACTGTATGTTGTTCTTTATATAGATGCCTACCCCACCTCCGGGTTTAATAGGCCTGAACTTCTCTATGAATTTATAGTTTTGCATATTAATTAAGTTGAGTGGAGAGTCCGGCTTCAGCCATGTCTCAGTAATCCCTACAATACTAAATTCATGAATACTAGAATCTAGGAAATTACTTAGTTTATCACAATTCTTTAAAATAGAGCGAGTATTAATATGAAGGGCTGAAAAGGAAACAGATTCTGTACTCTTTGTCATTTTTTCATTGAATTCATTCTGTAGTGTGTGTATAGTTACGTAGGGAATACGATGTTATCAAAGTGCGTAATAAATTACGTATATAGATAAATCATGGACATTGAATTCTGTTAAGTGTACGAATTGTATGTGTTCCCTATTTAATAGTCAGTTGAATATTTTGAAACCAATTTCACGGGGCAATTCTGGGTTTGTGGTAAAATATGGATGATAACCTGGTAGCACACAATGGCAAGTTCATACGTAAGCTTTTGCTTAATTATACATATCTGAATTATGTGTTTCCAATTTAATAAAGTCAGTTGGATATTTTGAAACCAATTTGACTGGGAATTCAGGTTTTGAGGCAAAATATACATAATAACCTGGCAATGACACAATAATGATAAGTTCAAATATAGGCTTTTGCTTAATTATACATAACAGAAATGTATGTCTTAACTTTGTCTTTACAGTTTAATCAGCAGTCAGTTGACCATTTTGGATCCAATTTCACTGGGGGCGATTGATAGGCAGCAATAGCATCCAGTCAGATCAGCCCCGAGAATAATAAATTCAAATATATGGGATTGCTTAATTATACATATCTAGATTGTATGTGTTTCCTATTTGATACACAGTCAATTGAATATTTTGAAACCAATTTGACTGGGAATTCAGGGTTTGCTGTAAAATATAAATGATAACCCGGCAGAATGACAAGTTCAAATCTAATCTTTTGCTTACTTATACATATACATTGTATGTCTTTTCGGTTTATTCAGCAGTCAGTTGAACGTTTTGAATCTAATTTGACTGGGAGCGATTGCTGCCATAGGCAACAACAGTACCCAGTAAGATCATTCCACCAAAATTAATAAATTCAAGTATGTGCATTTACTTAATTATATCTGAATTGTATGTTTCCTATTTGATAATCAGTCAATTGAATATTTTGAAACCAATTTGACTAGGAATTCAGGCTTTGCAGTAGGGTCATTCCATACCAAATCACCCAGAATATAAAAATCTTCCCGGGTGACCGTCTCTGATTTTTTATTAAATTTCACCCGGATGCACATATATGGAAATGATGCCTGCATGCAAGATTTCATTGCAAAATTCCAATTAGTTTTGAAGTTATGGTTGATTGATTTTAGGGGCCGTGGCACTTTTTGCACTTGCGAATCCGGTGAGTGGTTTGGAAGGATTTTTAAACGCTGATAACTTTCTTAATATTGAGCTGAAATTTGCTGTGCCACCTAATTGATGCATGAGGAGTCTGGAACTGAACGCATTTCCTGGATATCTCTGCCAGTTCTAGCGGTGGAGGACTCTAAAGTTGGGCATTTATCCATTCAAAAACAATTTTTATCAGATTTCAGTGAACCAGTACTACCTGACTCTTTATCACAAACACTAAATGTAAGTTGTTTTGAAGCATGTACATATAGGTGTTGCTGTAGAAGAAAGTTTATGTGAATCAGGTACAATATTAAAGTGTGGCAGGTGTCCACATAACAGATGAGAACAAAAAATCCGAAAATTTGGCCTTCATATTAGGGATGGTTTACCCATGTGGGCAATTACCTATCATCAGGAGCTTTGAATATGATTAACATACATATATTAGCTGTGTATGTACCAAGTTATAACTTTGTGGCTCAATTCCTTCAACCTAAAATAATTTCATGTTTTAACTCCATTTTCAGGGTTCGCGACACAGTTACCGAACAAGCATTAGTTGTGTATCTTGACTCTTAGGTGAAATTTATTCAATAAATAAAGGATTTAAAGGCTAGGAGCCAGCTGCTCATAAAATAGTTTAATTTATAAACACAGGGTTTGTACACCTTTCAGTATTTGAAATTCCATGACTTTCCCATGACTTTCCATGACTAAAATTTAAAAATTCCATGACCTACAAGAATCAATAGCTAGGTCAACGGCAGTCAAATTTGTTTCAAAATGTTCAACAGTACATAGTGAATCATATGGAATTCACTTTATCTAGGGTAAAGGGTTAACATGTGAGAATTTTTACATGTTTAATAAAATCTGAGGTTTTCACATAAAAAATGTACAGTTTATTATAACAGAAGGAGGAAGCTGCTAACGCATGCGCGCATCGCAAGCTTTTAGAATTTGACAGATCAACATGACATTTTCACGATAAAATACCTAAACTAAAGCATTCAATACACCCATTGCATAGGTTGTATTGCTTTGGATATATTTGAATGAAATATGGTTACTTTTCGAGCGCTCTGCATTAAATTAGCTGAACTATTCTACTTGGGTCAATTTTTTCTGGTAGTATGTCGGACTATTGATATCGCTATATAATATGTGGTTGGTATATTTGGTAGTAACGGACCAGCGCTAATTTCGAACCCTACAGTGGTATGTGAAAATTAATTTGATTCAAATCCGAGGGTTAAATTGGGTGCTCAAGGCTCAACAGAGTAAGATTAGAGATTCCAATTTCTTTTGTCTGGATAGGGGACTTAGGGGTACATTGGTGTGGGTGGTGGTACGGTTCAACCCCGGAAAATGTTAATATAGCAAGTTATTCCAGTGATAAATTTTCAAAAATTGTCTTCCATACTTAGAACAATTTTTAGGAAATTTATTGGTGTTAAACTTTCTTAAAATAACTCTAGGTGTTAAAATTTTTCTTGGGTAAATTTCAATGATAATGTTGCATCAAGGGGTGTGGTGGAGGGGGGGGGAGTGGGTGTTATGTGTGTGACAATTAACCCGTTAACACTTTCTCAAAGAAAATATTAATTTGCAGACCAAGAGATGACCATTTTTGAAAATTTACCACCAAAATGACTGGTTCAGTTATGAAGTCAGTCATTCCAATGGTAAAAGTTTACAAATTTACACTTCTCAACACCACTGTAGAAACTGTTTTTGGCTGATATGAGTGTTAAAGGGTTGGAGAATTAAATTTTCATGCAATTTAATTGTGTTAAAAGTGATAACTGAATTACTGAAAGACTGAAAACTACTGAAAAACCATTACTGATTGACATGATGAAACTACTGAAAATCATGCTTTTCCCATTGGAAACTACTGATTGAGCTTATAGGGGGTAGGCAGGTCTGCATTTGACTTTATACAGGTGTCATGAAAATATCATCTGCGGAAATGCAATTATATTTGTTATAAATTTCATTTAACAATTCCTGAACCCGGGGCTGATGGCAAATGCAACAACATTCGCACATCACACTTTACCGCAAGTATGCACCCAATATTTGGTGTGTGCATGAAGGAGAAGACGATTTGTGAAAATTTACCATTGGAATGACTGGCTGATTAACCGTGCCAGTCATTAGTGGTAAATTTTCGAAATAGTATTCTCTGAGAAAACTGCCTTTTTGTTTCCTTTGCTTGGGTAGGGGTTTTGGGGTAAGCAATGCAGCAAACTCAATGCCCTAACGATATTAACTGTTGAGCGCGCCAGGCATTTCAGTGGTAAATTTTCAAAATCTGTCTTCCCTAAGAAGACTATTTTTAAACATTTATCACAAGAATAACAGATACAGTTAATGAGCTTGCCATTCCTGTAATAAATTGTCAAGAAATACTCATCTCTAAGTCTGCAAATGAACTATGAGAAAAAACTGAGAAAAGAAAATTCTTGAATAAAGTTTATGGTTAGCGCAAGGTGGTTGGTAGAATATGTTGAGGTGGGGACTGGGGAGAGTTGCTCAGTTACTAAGTAAGACAACAATGTATAAAAAATAATCGAAATCCTTTTCTGTGTGTGTAGTTGGCAGTAGGTATATTAATATTGTGTTTTACATTAGCCACTAATTATTAACTAATAGTAACAAGAGGGCCTCTTGAGGAGGCCCAGGGGCCTGTGACGATCACCTGAAACATTAGCATTTGAAACATTTGCATTTAAATATATATACATGATTCTTTACATTAAATAAGATGGCCACTGGAAAAATTGACCAATCAAAATTCTGTATACAAGCTCTGAGGCCTATACATGTACCCGTACCATTTTGACAATTTCCTGTAGATTTGTCAGTCAAAATTCCAGATGGATGCTCTAGAATCTACCACCATAGAATAGGTCTAACCAAATTTGGTTGAAATATGTCAAGCAGCTATGGAGGAGTAACATTTTGACAATTTCCGGTACATTTGTCAAAGATTTTCATCCCAAAAATTGATCAATCAAAATTCTGAATATAATTTCTAGAGTCTACCGCCATAGAATCCATCTAGTCAGATTTAGATGAAATATGTCGAGCGGCTATGTCGTAGTAGAATTTTGACCATTTGCGGTAGATGTGTCATAAAAACTCACCAAAAAAATGTATCAATCAAAATTCTGAATAGAAGTTCTAGAACCTACCACCATAGAGTCGGTTTAGCCAAATTTGGTTGAAATATATGAGTAACTAAGGAGTAGCATTTTGGCAATTTCCGGTAAATTCTTAATAAAATGTAAGATTTTCCCGAAAAAAATTGACCAATCATAATTATGAAAAAAAACGTGTGGAGGGTACCAGCATAGGATCCTTCCAGCCAAATTTGGCTGAAATCGCTCTAACCGTTAAGGAGAAAACATGATTTGACAACCAGCCACTATGGCATAAGCCCACTTTCCCGAGCAAGAGCTAATAATGGGTCTGTAATTTTGAAATATAAGTCTGGAAAAGGTCTGGAAAAAGCATGGAATTTTATTTTGCCCAAGGCGTATGAACCCTGTTTAAATGTAAATGGTTTAACTGCCAATGGTCCAGGTGAGTGTCACAGGCCCTTGGGCAACGTGTTTGGGTGAAAATCTGAGATTTTATGAAAAATACAACAGAAATTGTCAAAACTGTGCTTCTCCTTAGTTGCTTAACATATTTCAACCAGATATGTGCCAATTTTATTGGTGAAAAGCTTAGTTGTTATTACACCACAAAAACACCCATTACCGTTCAATCACTACTTGCTAAATCAATTATCTGCATTTAGCTATCAGAATAAAATTTTTATGCCTGCATACACACCTCCCCATGTCTATTCCTATTACTATGGACCCTTAACCAGGCTAATGGTTAAGTCCATCTCCAGCATAATGACAGATATAGACTGGCACCAGTCTATAATCCCTCATAGTGATGCTTGTCACTAAGCGCGCTCGCGCATGCGCACTGGGGCCCAAATAGGAAACAGATTCACTTTTCAATTATTCTGCAAGCATAACAACTGCTAAAATATTCTCTAAGAGTTTTTTGTGCTTTGCGCTGTGTCAGCTACACTATTGTCTTCTATATTACCAAGGAATATGCCTAATATCCCAAAGTTTTGTTTAGGAAGTTTATTAATGGTTATATTGTATTTTATAACTATGTTCATATTGTCACCAGTTTTCGTGAAAGATCGAATTCTCGTTTCGTGGTAACTTAATTTCTATGCCTATATCATTATCATCGTTCTCTAGCGTTCGACCAAGAGGCCGTATCAATTTACTTCTAGTGCATTATAAAGATTTTCATTTATCCCTATGCAAGTTTGTTTTCTTGTCGGTAGGGATTTTGATTTCTAATTTGAACCTTTTTGGGGTTTTTAGAAGTGCGTTTTATGTTCTAGTCTCCTTTTTATGATTTTCTAAGCGGTAGCTATCATTGTTACGTTTTTTTCGTTTTAGGAGTCTGGTAAATCCTCAGATAGGATTTAATGTACGTCATCGATTTGTGATCGCCATCACTCAGCTGAATTTGCCGGACATGTCTGTGTGAAATGTCCTTTTTTGTACCCTCATACGGGTCGTTACGGGGGGGGGGGGGGGGGGGATTCTCTTCGCCGAATTCAGATGCCGTACTAGTTCTATTGCGAGATTTGAGTCATTCGCGTCGGTCTTGATCAAATCTCTGGACGAAAGGATATCTTTGGACTTAAGGAAACTAAGAAACAGGATGTTTCTTCCAGTTCTGACGATAGCCCAAAGACTAGCGGGCATTCCCGCAAATGGGGGAAACCGATCCCTCTAACCTATGCAGGTTAATAAGTTTCCTTAGCAAAAGTCTAGAGCGACCAAGCTCTCGAAGGTGGGCTCGTGTAGTGCACCGGGTCAAACCAACCTAAGACTTGAGGGTGACGGGCATAACCCACAAGCAGTGGTGGCTGAGGCTGACGTCCATAAGGCTGGTCCTTATGATTATGCCAATTTTCAATTTTCCGGTCGTCAAGAGAGAAACCTGCTAATGGGGGAAACTGTTCCCTCTAACCTCGATGCAGGTTAATAAGTATCTTTAGCAAAGTCTAGAGCGACCAAGCTCTCGAAGGTGGGCTCGTGTAGTGCACCGGGTCAAACCCACCTAAGACTTGAGGGTGAAGGGCATAACCCACAAGCAGTGGTGGCGGAGGCTGAGGCTGACGTCCATAAGGCTGGTCCTTATGCTAATGCCAATTTTTCGTTTATACCGGTCGTCAAGGTAATTTGTAGATCGCCCATTGCCAAGAATCATAGTCTTGCTAGTTCTTCCGGTTCCATTGTGGTGGACTCGGGTCCTCTGGATTCGGGTTTACTTCCTTTTTTCGATTCTTCCGCTCCATCAGATTCCGTTTTAATTTCCGGTTTAGCAAGACATCCGTGTCGTCAGGACCTGGTTCTTTCTTCGGTTGCGCCCGTTTCTGGTAGGACTTCCGGTTTTGTAGGAAATCCAGGTCTTCAAGATCCGGTTATTACTTCCGTTCCGTCTGTTTCCGGTATGACCTCCTTTATTGTAGGACATCCGGGTCTTCAAGATCCGGTTCCTAGTTCCATTTCCGGTTTCATGAGCGCTTCCGGAAGAATGCATATCCGGGTCTGTTGGACCCGGCAGGCATTGCATTGTTGATCAATTTCCAGTTCCGGTTTTTCAGCTTCCTTTTCGGGTAATTCTGTACATCCGGGTTGTAGGATCTTGATCAGTTTCCGGTAGTCTACTTCCGGTTTATGCATTTTCGTTTCCTTTTTTCCACATCCGGATTTTGTACAGCCGGGGATAGGGTCATTTCCGGTTTTACCCGGCATTGCATTGTTCATCCATTTCTGGTTCCGGTTTTTCAGCTTCTTCCGGTAATTCTGTACATCCGGGTTGTAGGATTTTGATCAGTTTCCGGTAGTATACTTCCGGTTTATGCATTTCCGTTTCCTTTTTTCCACATCCAGATTTCGTACAGCAGGGGATAGGGTCATTTCCGGTTTTTCATGGATCTTTCTGGTGTTCTAGGATTATTTTCCGGGTCTGTCTTCCTGTTTTGGATTTCAGGTGATAGAGAACTTCCTGGGGTTCCAGTTTTGTTCTTCAGGTACTGTTTACATGGTCGCTTTCCTAGAATCTAGTCATCTTCTTGCCTAAGAATTAGTCTTATTTCCGTATTTGTTTAATATTGGGAATGTTTAATGGCTGAAAATATTCATACTGAGTCATTGCCAGTCTTGTAGTCTCTCTTGGAATTGTAGTCTATTCAGACATTTATTCGTTTATCAGTGACAATTTTCAACGTAATTAAAGACTTCTGACTGGTTACCGTATGGTTTTTTCTTTTTGTTGCAGATTATTTCGAGACACGATTTTTGCTTTCATCCAACTTTAGATGGCCAGTTGTCTTCGGGCCATTCAGCCTTTTTTCGCGCTCCTTTTACCTCTTATGTCGGCAGGTTGACATATTTATTTACCCAAAGGGAGTTTGTGGATGGGATAACCCTGATTCTTGCGTAAATCGTAGTCTAATTTTGTCAGTCGTTGAAAAGAATTAGATTCAGTAAAGGTTTCATAGGGATCATTATGAGTACAGGATTAATGTCTACAAGAACAATATTCGCTTAGAAAAGATAATCAATCGGATAAGGGGCAGTTTCGGTGAGTTTGTTTTGTTTTCATTTTTTCCAGATTTTTGTTTGTTTTCCCTTTTCTAGCATAATTTTTGCTCTATTTTGACTGGGTTGCTGCAGGCCTTCGGACGGTGGTTTCGGGGGGGGGGGGGGACTCAGGATTTGCTGGGTATTTTGGGGGCAGTTTGGCTGAGGGTTGTTGGTGAAGCTACCGGCAATTTTCAGTCGGATTATTCCCGGACTATTCGGTGGGTCTTGGGTTTTTGCTCGTTGAGGTTGTTGTCTGGGGGTTGGCGGCGGGCCGGTTGGAGTGGGGTGGGGGTTGCGCTGGAGGGGGGAAGAGCGGCCGAGAATCTTTGGATTTAAGCCGCCACCAACTATTTTCGGTCAAAATGTTTTCAAAATATTTTGCAAGTCCAGAGATATTACAGTTGTAATATGTCATCTGCAAAATTCAGTATTCAGACAGTTAATATCAAGTATCAGTGTTCAATCTTTCCTTTTATTGGGATTTCTAACACAATGTCATTTGTTATTACAAAGATGAAATTATTGATGCTAAGACTATAAATATAAGAATCAATAAATATATTAAAATCTTAAGTTTTCTGCCTCTTGGCATAAATATCGAATTGTTAGGATATCTAATTTATCAGCAAGCCCGAGTGGCTAGGCAACCGTTGATGTATTCAATACAATTTTTTATTAAATCTCCTCCATTATTATATGATTTTTAAATTAGATAGTCTAATGTTTGCCATAGTTCTCTTAACAGGACCTTGTCATGCATTCTATTCATAGATTTGTGATGACGGTCATCACAAGTAAGTTTCCCTTAGTTCATGTAGATCTCAGGTACATGATTTGGCTATATCTTGACTCTAAGCACTTCCATAGACCACGATATCTGGTTAAATCTCTATAAATAAAATTATCTATAATATTTTTTTAATAAGTTAGGCTATACTGATATGAGCCTTTTTTGTCTCCATTCAGAGTAAGCGGTATTATTAAAATATCCATAATAAATGTGAGTTACCTCTTTAGTGAGGGGTAAGCATTATGATATAGCCCAGGATTTTTGGTTGGAGCATCATGGCATATGTAATCCATGTGTTTTCTATGAGCAGTCCTCTTTAGCATATAGTAAATTTGCCACTTCTTTAAGGGCGGCCCTTATCAAAAGGGCTAGATATTCTTGGATCTAGAATCCTTCTCTGTAGTCTCTTCTTCCAAAATGGTCATCTGTTCCTTCTTATTAGAAGCTATTAGCTTTAGAGGGGTTGTTGTTTTCTATGATTGTCAAGGAGTCTATAGAAGAGGCTATTCATTGGAAAGTAGATCCAGGCTTCTGTTCATTGGTTGGATTGTCTGATAGGCTTCTAAATCTCGATTCGTTCAGTCATTGCCATGGGGTTTTCTTTCATTTTTGTAAGGAGGAACGAGGTTTAGTCTTATGGATCGTCCTCTAGTAGATCTATTCGCGTCCTCTGAATGTTCAGATCTTCTCTTACATGTCTCCTTTTCCGGACAGTCAAGCCCTGGCGGTGGATGCTCTGTCTCAGTAGTGGATAGGAATGTTCGCCTATGCCTTCCCTCTAGTGATTTTGATTTAGTTAGTCTTGAAGAAGGTCAAGGATCAGGTTTGCGAAATTCTTCTGATAGCTCCCTTTTGGCCAAAGAGGATTTGGTTTTTAGACCTTCTAGATTTTCTGGTGGATTTCCCTCTTCTTCCAGTATCCCAGGATCTTCTATCTCAAGTAAGAGGTCTTTGTGTGCATCCAAATCCAATAAATTTTAGTCTGTGTGTCTGGAGAATCTCGAGTCTGAGGTCCTCGAGAATAAGTTTTCTTCTGATCTCAGGAAATTATTGACTCTGCCAGAAGGGATTCGACCCGTCGAGTTTACAAGGGTCGACTTAAAATTTTTGGTGAATGATGTTCAGACCAGGGTGTCGTGCCCAATTCTGTTTCTATACCCCAAGTATTAGGTTTTTTATCGTATCTGCTTGATTATTTACATTTACAGTCAGGGAGTATAGATTTTCTCTGGTGTCATCCCCTCCTTGTCTTCTGTATGCCGATGTCAAGGATACTAAGACTCTTAATAGCTTTATTAGAGGTCTAAGTAATATTTGTCCTCCGATTGCTAAGCCTTTACTTTCCTGGAGTTTGGCTTTGGTTCTTCAAGTTTTGACAGGTCGCCATTTTGAACCTATTTCTTCTATCAGTATTAAGTTTTGTTTTGTTTTTAACTGTCAAAGCTGTTTTTCTTGTTGCTACAGCCTCTGCTAGAAGGCGTTCAAGAGATTCATGCTCTTTCTGCTGAAAAGGAGAGATTTATAGTTTCAGGAGACGGTTTGGTTTTATATCCCAGAAGGAATTTTTTATCTAAAACTCAATCTAACCACTTTCCTGCTAGTCCGAGTATTTTTAAATCTTTTTCGTCTTTCGCCATCCGATAAATTTTGGTATCCTGTTAGGGCATTAAGGCATTAAGAACCTTCAATCATGATAGCTAAATGCAGATAATTGATTTAGCAAGTAGTGACTGAACGGTAAGTATGTTTTTATAGTGGTTAATAAAACAACAGACCAACCCACAAGGGGGGGGGGGGTCTGTGGGGGGATTTTATGAAAGATTTGTCTGAAATTGCCAAAACGCTACTCATTAAAGGCATGGCGGATTTCAACTTACCGGTAATTGGGCTGGAAGGACCTTATGCGACTAGGCTTCAAAATTTGTTTACATAATTTTGATTGGTTAATATCTCTGGTGGCCATCTTGGATTTTCCCGATTCCAATGAGAAAGTTGGTTGGAATATTTCTATCTTGATCAACGTCAAGAGTTCTAATGAGAGTTTTGATTGGTAAATTTTTTCTGCAGGTATCTGGGATTTTCCAGATATTTTCCAGCAGAGTTTAAATCGCTACTCCTACTTAATCAATGACTAGATTTCAACTAGGTGGGGTGGGTGTGTGTGTGGGGGGTGGGGGGGGGGGGTGCAGGAATGATCCTATGATGATAAGGTTAAGGAAAGCAGATGAGAATTTTGATTGGTCCATTTCTTTGGCGGTCATGTTGGATTTTCCGGAAATTATCCATCATGTCTATTTAAATGCAAATGGTTCAAATGTTAATGGTCCAGGTGAGCATGTTGATAAGTGTATTGATAAGCCTCTTGTGGATAAGTGTATTGATAAGCCTTCTAGATATTTATTTTATGTTTGAAGTCAAGCTTCATAGATAATTGTAAAGTCGTGCTACATTGTTGCACTGCAACCACATTTCTGGTTTTACATCAGACCTGTAAAAACTGCTCTAAATGTCACACACATAGCGGAATAATCACCCTAAAGTTTGTTCAAGGTAAGTTTATACATAAAGAAACTGGGCCACTGTGTTCTTGTTTCAAACTTTCAATTCTGGTCAACTCCTTGGTGTTATACATGTACCAGAAGTCCATAATATTAGTAATAGTAATATGAACTTCAGGTTCTACTTGTAGTCAGTGGCCTTTCTAGTTGAAAAGTCTAGTTCCTGGTTCCTTTGTTTATAGCGTATGATCTCTGTTTTGGGTTGATTTGACTCATTATAAACCCCCATTATGCATAGGGTGTGTGTGTTATGTTTTTGTCCCGTACATACAGCGATACATCGTGAAAATATTGTCCCTTCAACTGCTATAGTTTATCTCGCGTGAGAAGCAGAAAGCAAGACAAGCGTTTAGAAAATCATTTATATATATATGTGTGTTTGCATGCGTGCGTGCATGCGTGTGTGTGTGTTATATTTTGGGATTTGTTAATCCTATTGGAACTACGCTTGAATACAAGTTTACCTATAATGTTAGGAAGCAGCATGATAACATTGTGGTCAAAAGGTCAGAGGTCAAGGTCACTGACAAACAGGAGACAGTCAAGACATTAAATTCCACAGACTTCTTGTTTAATTATAGTGCGTGTGCGTGGATGGGTGGGTGGATGGGTGGGTGGGTGGATGGGTGCGTGGATGGGTGGGTGGATGTGTACATGTTGTGAAGTAAGTTCATTTATATATATATATATATTAATACAGGATCTGAGTGATTACAGGAATATAATATATGATCGTCTGAGTCTGTAGCCACGATGGAGATAGGTGGTGGAAAGAGGAGGCGTGCGTTGAAGCATGAAGATGGTAATGTGAGCTGTGATACTGGTGGTTGCGGTGGTCTTCAGTTCTATGCCTATGCTCCGACGGATATAATCTCACTCCAAGAATTCGAGGAGTTTGCTGTGGAGCGAGTGAAAGGTGAGTTAACATTTACAGCAGGTGTGGGTCAGTAACCCTATAACATGTTTCTGGAACAAAAAACAGGACAGAATCAGCACAAAAACCTGTCATGATCCATCTACCATGTCTACATTATAATTCACCTTTCCCGAGTATCCATCCATCATCAGACCTCGTATGACATCATAATCAGCTCAGCGCGTGTATTATGATGTCATAATCATTACATCACAAAGGGTTCCTTATATACCGTCATCAAATCTCAAATGGCCCGACATGTTGTATGAATTGTATGTCTTTGTAATTCTTTGCTATTTAATAAACATGCTGTTGAATATTTTGAAACTAATTTGACTTGACGCTGTTGCCTTGGGCAGCAACAGCACCCAGTCAAATTAGTTTCAAAATGTTCATCAGCTTACCTGTGTATTTTTTTTGGAAATTGATAGTCAGAGATCTATCGATCCCAACACGAGTGACGTGTGGGCGGGGCTTAGCTAGAGATGGGCGGGGCATAGCTAAAACCGGAAAGGTCCATTTTGTAGGCATGAGGTGAAATGTTTGAACACATTTACAAAGAAAAATTGCAATCCAATTATTAGCGGTCGTCCATCCGTCAAATCGCATCTCCTTATCGGCTTGACAGATTTCAACCAAATTTGGTTAGATGGATTCTATGGTGGTAGGATCCAGAACTTCTATTCAGATTTTTGATTGGTTATTTTTTTGGGTGAAAACCTTAGATTTTATGAAAGAGTTCCCAGAAATTGTCAAAATGCATCTTCTTAACCGCTCGATGAATTTCAACCAAATTTGGCTGGAATGATTCTATGGTGCTAGGGTCCAGATCTTATATTCAGATTTTTGATTGGCTAATTTTTGGGTGAAAGTCTTAGATTTTATGAAAAATTTACAGGAAATTGTCAAAACATATTTCCTTCTGCGGAATTTTGCTTGATGTGTTCCCAAGACAAACCATATATATATATGCTGACCCTGACCGGCTTGAGATCTATTCACAATTGTTTAACAGAACGGTTTGACAGATTTCAACCAAACTTGGTTGGAAGGATTCTATGGTGGTAGGCTCTAGAACATCTATTCAAATTTTCAATTGATTCTTTTTTTCGGGTGAAAATTGGATATTGTTTCAAAAATTTACCAGAAAATGTCAAAATGCAAATCCTTAACCGCTTGATGGATTTAAACCAAATTTGCTGCAGAATGTCTGTTCAGAATTTTGATTGTTTATTTTTTGGTTGAACATCTTAGATTTTCGGAAAAATCTAATGGAAATTGTCAAAGTGCATATCCTTTTTAGTGGCTTGGTGGATTTCAACTGTCAGATTTGGCTAGAACACCCCTATAGAGATACGCTCCAGAATTTCCATCCAGAATTTTGGTTGGTAATTTTTTTGGGTGAAAATGTTGGATTTTCCAAAATATTTACAGGAAATTTTGTCAAAGCTCATCTCCTTAACCACTTGTTCGATTGTAACCAAATTTGGTTGGAAGTATCCTACGGTGGAAGGCTCTAGAATTTGTGTTCAGAATTTTTATGGATAGATTGTTTGGTGGCCATCTTGGATTTTCTTAAAATCTTCTGGCATCATTTAAAAGGCTAATTCTTATTCAATGGTCCAATTCCAATGAAATTTCTGTAGGGTTCAACATATCTAACAAGAATTTTGAATGGTCTTTTTTTGGTGCCCATCCTGGATATTCCCAAAATTATACATGTCTTTTTAGATCTGAGTGGTTAAAATGCTAATCCTCCAGGTGAGCATCACAGGCCCTCTGTAGTTCGGATCGACCGGGCGGATACCGGCCGTACCAGCCAAGCTGGGTACGCGCCGCCCGTCCGGACTCGTTCCCTGAACACGCCTCCCTGGGGAGAACCATAAGCGTATATGAGCCTATGAGAGAGATCGCGTTATAAAAGCGACTAAGTTCATTAAAGCGCATAGTGTGCATGCGCACGCTTAGATGCTATTTTTGGCAGAGCACGTAGATTATGACCGAGATGGGATGACACTTTTAGTGTACCGAGATGGTACCATGTAATCATTTTTAATTACCTGTTCCCGCCGAATCTGGCATTAATCAAGACCAAAATTCGACGGGCTTTCCAAATCTGTAAACTATTTCAAAATCGGTTAAGAAATGGCTGAGTTATCCACGTAAAACCCCTTTTGATTATCTTCAAAATATTGCCGTGACGTCATAACCACGTGGACGCAGAACTTCTAGAATGTTCTAGAAAATTTGACTGCGTTATTATTAGCTACGCGCTGATTGGCTGTTGCTCGACCGATGATTGGTTGGGGCCTGCGTCTGTGACGTCACGAGTAGTATAAAAGGAGACGAGATTCAGCGTTTGAGAGCATCCTCGGGCAAGGGCCGAATGGGTTGGACATGTTCCAGCTACGATCAGCATGACATTACGCAGATCTCTTCGCCTTCTGTCGGTTTCTCTCCCGTAGCCAGCAGTACTCCAGCCCACCGCACTAAAAGCAATTTTGTAACTCCCGTCCTTGCGTGAGCATTTTGGAACTTTCTAGTTATTGTTCACGAATATATCAAGAGTTACTTCGGAACACAAAACTTGCGGTGAGGCCTTTACGGCCTGAAAATGTGATTCTACAGATGTAGAGGCAGCGATGTTTGGTGGATGGATCGCCGGATCTGCCGGCCACGCCAAAAAGTGGATATTTAACCGTCCCCGCATTGATGTCGTGCAGGTTCTTCTAAACTTTCGACCGCGGCAAGTAAACTTTGCCCGGTACGTCTTCAGAGCTGGTTGACGTACCCCGCACCGTTAAGCTTAGTTTTGTATCTTCATCTGCATCTTACCACCCCTGCTTATGATCGGGTTGTTATCAACTTCTATCCATACCATCGGTGTACGGGAACTTTCTTCACAGCAGCAATGTTATTGTATCTCTTGCTGACTACTCGTTAGACATTCTCTATTGTGATTACAGTCCTGAGTTCGATCCGCTCCCATCATGAGCTGCTTGCAGGAATCCTGTTTGCGGGAACCAACCTGCGGGAACTTTCCAGCTTCCTGAGAATGCATCAACTCACGTCAAACTAAGAATGACGTATCAGTTTCAGTAACACAATAGCCAGACCTAAGAATGGCTACCGATTATTCAAGTAACTATACTTAACATTTAATTATTCCGTTAAATGTGTTTTTCTTAATTATATCGTACCCGTATAAACGGTCCCGATTACTAAAAGGTACCGTAACGGTCTTAGGACTGATAGTTATAATTTCTTTATATGTTCATAGTTAGTCTTATTTTCTGTGAGGTGTTTTCACTAACCGCACCGTAGTAGGTTCATTAACCTGTACTAAAGATATACAATTCTGATCATTCTACACTGTATTGATTGTTCTGGTTAGTTTATACATGTATATATATATGGCCAGTGGCCATCAGTTCATATGTTTTGTTTAGTTTTAGAAAATATAGGACTGCAGTGCATGTAGGAAACACTATACAGCAACACTTATATATGCAGCACTTTCTCCCTCCACCAACAATTTTTCACTGACGTCGCTCTCCGTGCTATAACTCTGTTTAGCCCGGCATGCTACTGACTAAAACCTTTTCTATTCAGCTCGATAGGATAGGTTTAATATGATTAGAGACAGTTTTTTCATTAGGAAATCTGTAGTATACGCCTCTTTCCCGGTGGTTGCGATAATTTAGCCCCGCACTCTGGCAAGACTCGTATCTCTAAGATATTGTCTCTCTTCATGTTCCACTAAGCCTTGTGGCTTCTTAATAGTTTGGATGTCCCTCTCCGCTCCATGGGCTGATCCGACCCTGGGAAACTGTTGGGGTTTCCGAGCGGTGATGGCCAAGGTGTGGTATCACATACATTCCCTGTGTATCCTCGGATACTTAGTAGTTAGCACTTCTGCCAATGTTGGAAAGCACTGCGCAAACATATCCTAATTATTAGTTTCTTTTACTTGCTGAACAATCCTCCCGCACCGCAGTGCAAAACTGGGCAACTTGTATTTAAACCTAGCGACAGGTTAAACGATTGGTTCCTTAGGACCAGGTGATAGGCGAGATGCGCATCCCCACCGAATTCCGTAAGAATGTCTGGGCACGATATTTAGATCTGCCACGCCCTCACGGGAAGGACATTTACGGTGGGTATTCGTCTCTCTTACCCCCACCATAACTATAGATCAGTTGCATAAACTGCTTTTGTGAAAAGTAATCAGTGTCATGTGACATATTATGTGGTTATTGAGCGAGATGTCCGGATTCTTATTCAGCTCGGAGATCTTACTAAGTAACATGTATGAGCGCTGTCTTCAGTATTGATGTGTTAGGGCATCCGTTCTCAATGACAGCCGTATCTAACAGCTAGGTAGACACACGCCATTTGCGGCCTAAAATAGTTCTTGTCACTAAAAACTAAAAAGTGAGATAACCATAGAAGGCCCGCATAAATAAAGCGGCAACTACTAAACCAGCATACCAAGAATTACATAAGACGGTGATGTGGGAATCCTTCGGGAATCGTTCGTCCCGTCTTCACATAAAACAGCACGCAACCCTATAGTCATAATCTCACTAGGTATGGTCTTTTCTTTTCAGCATTTTGGTTAAATATTGGAGTGGGCCCATTTTTGCCTACTATTCTTCTCCCGCTTTAAACGGTGGCGACACTGTCCCATGATGGAGGCCCGCGCGAGGCACTTGCCTCTCGCAAGGATTCAGCGATGACGGTCCACGTGAGGATAATACTTCTCACCCAAACTAGTACTAGGAGTAGTGCCCGCGTGAGGCACATGATTTTTCGTCACTACAGAGATAATCTTCTTTCCTTTCAGCTTAGAGGTATAATAGCTTATATTAAGTTAATTAGTTAAGTCTCGTGTATGGGAGCCTCCCTTGCGGGGATACCTCTGCGGACCTACGAGTCTGTGTGGTACCTCCCGGAGCCCCATGTTTAAAAGTTCATCTGGCTGTCTCTATGTCTTGTATTTTCGTATGCTCATCATTTTTCTCTAGCATACTCGACAGTCTGTTTAGGTAAAATTATTGTATAGACTTATTTTAATTAGGTCACCAAATCAATTCTTGTAAGTCCATAGATCACGAAATTGCTATGGACAGGCATACTGGTGACACAAACTCTTGGGATGAGACTGGTGTGTTTAATGTTCGCGACAATGGTTACACGGCCCCACCGGAACGATTGAGTTCCACCGGCCTTAGGAGCCGGCCTTTGTTATCCGTAGGGCAGTATCGTACAGGATCCGTCACCCCGAGACCGGAAGCTGACCAGCATCATCATTCGTCGTGCACTTGCGGCACGCCGAGTCGACATCATATACCGGAACGGCCCGACACTACCCCACGAGCTACACCTTGGGCCTCTTGTGTTTCAAAATATTCAACAAAACAGTTCTTACATCGTGCTCAAAATTGTACTAACTAACATGTTTGTGTTTTTGCTCTGAAAACATTGTTGACTTATATATGAGTTGCACTGTATATATCTTTTGGAGACAAAGTTTGGTATAAAAGTTCCTTAAGACAAGGCTCCACGATGAAAATGGTATTTTGTGATGGTTTAACTGTACTACAGATAGGCTGTATTTCAGTCTCATGATACGTTATTGCTATTGCTACAGTTCTACATGCTGTTGAGACAGTTGGCATTAAGCATATGCGAGGGACAGATGTGTATGAGCTGACACTGGCTAAAGATATCAAGAAAACAGCCCTTAAAGGTTTGACTAGGGTGAGTTATGCTTCAGTGCTTGATTGGCACAATCCGTCAATATTCCCCAGATTTATTAGCTCAACTGGCCTGAAAGGCCAAGTGAGCTTATGCCATGGCGACCGTCCATCGTCTGTCCCTCAACTTTTCCTTTAAACGACATCTAAGGAACCACTGGGTCGATTTCAATTATATTCAACAGGAAGCATCCTTAGGGCATAGGGAGCCAAGTTTGTTCAAATGAAGCCGATCGGCCAATTTGGCCTTCGGCCATCTTGGAGTTTGGCCGATTTTTTTCGGAAACGTCTAAAAATCTCCAAAACCGCTCTGGTAATTGATTCAAAACTTCGAAAACGACTTCTCCAGAACCGCTGAAGGGATCAGGCCGCAATTTGGGAGATATGATTAGGGACTAAGGGCCATCAAAGTTTGTTCAAGGGAAGTTGATCCCTAGAAAAACATGGCCACCGTGGGCCAATCAAAATGTAGCCTGTTTGACGATCATGTTGGATTTTTTTATTGGATGGAGTTTGAGGCCGAAATTGGTTTTATATCCGGTTTTTGGGTATTCTGAGGTCAAATTTACCATTTTCGAAACTATCGAATAAAGGGTTTGGCCACCATCTTGGATTATTTTCCCGCCAAAGGCTTCCATACTAAAGCAATGCGAAATTTTAAACGTCTTCTCGAGAACTGCTAGGCCGATTACAATTATATTTGGTAGGAAGCATCCTTAGGGCATAGGGATCCAATTCTGTTCAAATGAAGCGGATCGGCCATCTTCGATTTCAGCCGATTTTAGGAAACGTCTTTAAAAATCTTCTCCGAAGCTGCTTGGGAATCGATTCAAAACTCATGAAACCTTATCTAGGGAAAGACATAGGCCATGTTTGTTCAAGAGGACTTGTTGACCAAATGGTTTCTGCAGCCAGGGCTCAGGGCAAAATTTGGTAGATATGATTAGGGAATAAGGGCCATTCAAGTTTGTTCAAGGGAAGTTGATCTGTCAAAAAACCTGGCTGCCATGGTCCAATCAAAATGTAGCATATTTGGCAGCCATATTGGATTTTTTTATTTGATGGAATTTGAGCCCGAAATTGTTTTTTATATGTTTGTGAGGATTCTGAGCTCAAATTTGCCATTTTCGAAACTCAGATAAACGGTTTTGGGGGCCATCTTGGATTATTTTCCCGCCAAATTTAAAATGTCTTCTCGAGAACTACTTAGCCGATTTCAATTATATTTGGCAGGAAACCTCCTTAGGGCATGGAGATTTTAGTTTGTTCAAACGACGCAGATCGGCCAATTTGGGCGGCGGACATCATGGATTTTGGTCGATTTTTAGAAATGTCTACAAATCTTCGACGAAACTGTTTGAGCGATTGATTCAAAACTCATAACATATCATTTAGGGCACGAGCTGAACCAAGTTTGTTCAAGGGAACTTGATTTGCCAAATGGTTGGGCGGCCATCTTGGATGAAAACAACTTCATCTCCAGAGCCACTGAACTGATTGGGCAGAAATTTGGGAGATATGATATTGATGAATAAGGGGCATTAAAATTTGTTCAAGAGACGTTGATAGATAAAGAAACATGGCTCCAAAAATATCATTTAGGACACGAGCTGAACCAAGTTTGTTCAAGGGACCTTGATTGGCCAAATGGTTGGTTTTATGACTAAGGGCCATTAAAGTTTGCTCAAGAGAAGTTGATACATAAAGAAACATGCCCTCTGTTTTCCTGTTACATGTCTGCTCAACTCATTAGAGTTCTACTTATTGTTAATGACCTTTCTAGTTGAAATGCCTATGGTCCAGGTGAGAGATACAGGCACCTTGGGCATCTTGTTTGTTAAAATTCTCGTGTTTGAGTCCAGGTCATATCGCAGACAGTTATGAACTACAAATTTTTGTTCAAGTAACGCTGTACTTCAACAACTGACTTTATTGCGAGGATATATTGAGTTTTCACTAAAAGTCCTGTGCTTATTTAACCCTTTCACCGATGAATTCATGATATCTCATTTTCATGGCACAAATACAAGGAAACTTAAATATTTTGAAACCAATTTGGTTTCCAGTCGGATTGATTTTAAAATATTCAACAAATTAAGTTTCAAATTGTAAAGAATATACCTTTTTCAGGGATTTGGCAGTGAAGTGGTTAACAATCAAAGCGTAACTGGAACTATAACACCACAAGTTACGTTGTAACACGCTTATTGAGTTATTATTCTCCTCTTCTCCTTAGTTATGGTTTAACACTTAAATTTGTTCAAGTAAATTTCAATTTTTTCATTCAAAATGTCCATTTGCAGAACATGAGAAGACTATTTTTGAAAATTGATCACTGGATTGACTGACTCGATAATTGAGCCTGTCATTCCAGTGGTAAATTTTCAAAAATAGTCTTATCTTGGTCTGCAAATGGACATTTCTCACGACCACTACAGAAGCCGTTTTTGGATGATGTGAGTGTTTAAGGGTTAATGTCATTCCAGTGATAAATTTTCAAAATTTTTATTCTCTTGACCTGTAAATGGAAATTCAATAAACAGATATATTTAAATTTTCTTGAATAAATGGTTAGACTAATATTTTCAGTATTCTGCTTGTTTTTGGTCCCAGCAAGAGGAAGTTGATGCAGCTACGATGAGGATGGATTACATCTCACATTTCATTCTCAGATTAGCTTATGGACGATCGTAAGTTGCATTTAGTCACTGTCCTGTTTACCTCTGAGCCTGTCTTGATGGATGGAGGTTTATATAGTATAGCTCAGAAATAACATAGAATGTTTCACAAAACTAAATTAATACATACTGTTTAATATTTTGGACTTAATTTGAGTGAACGCCATTTCTACTTCGAATAATACTTACCAGATGTACTATTATGATAATGTCTATCATCTAATCTAGCTCAAAATAAACAATTAAAGCCCTACACTCTCCATGGTCCTGCCCATACTGTGTCCGGGAATTACCATAACCTCCAGGTACCGAGTCAATTCCCAACAACAGACAGATTCGTCTATTTTGCTCGACTTTACAGTCGTGTTTTTCTGAGTCATAATTTAGCTTGAATTTTAGCATTTTGAGAATTTTACGCACAATTTGATCGCTGGCATTATGGAAGGGAAAGGAAAGTCATCACAGGGGCAGGTTGTATCAATTTAGAATTAATAAATTCGTGCCGTAATGACTGTTTGAAATTTCCTTAAATTGGCACATTGTTTTAAAATGGTAGCCATTGTTGGAGTCGCTCCGTTAGCCGTTAAAATTTTAATCTTTTCCGGGTACTCGGTTAATGTCTCTTGCGACTCAGTTCCTTCCAAGATGGATGCGCCCGTAGCCAAGATGGCGGCGCCCATGATTAACGTTTTGTTTTGGCTTGGCTAGTCAGTCATTCTAGTGGTAAATCTTCAAAGATTATCTTCTTGGAATGTATATAGACATTTACCAAGATCAATAAATAATAGATGCTGCTAATTCTGCATGACATGGGTTAATTTACTGTTCACCCATTGTATTTAGAAGCGCTTCTCATTCAGTCTAACTATACACACATACTCAGCATGTGTTATCTCAGCCATAGGAGTAACGTTTAAACATTTGAATCCTGAAATGCGAGAATCTTCATTCAGGTATTGAAGAAGCTGGTGAATATTTAGAAACAAATTTAACTGGAAACCTTTACCTACAGCTGTATTTTGAATGTAATTTGACTGGAAACTGTTGCTGCCATAGGCACATCAGCTATAAATCAAATTACTTTCCAGATATTCAACATTATATTGGATAATTATTTTGAAAGTAATTTGACTGGCACAATTTGTTTCCGTGCACACAATAGCGATCAGTGAAATTACTTTCAAGATAGTCAACAGAAAGCTGAAAATTAAATTCTCAAATGGTTACCCCTTAAAGGTGAAATAAGTATTATTTCTTTCATAGAAAAGTTCCATTTGCAGACAAATAAAGTATTTTTGAAAATTTTACACTGCAATGACTAGTTCGATAAGCGAGCCAGTCATTCCAGTGGTAAAGTTTCGAAAATATTCTTTTCTTGGTCTGAAAATTGACAGTCTTTAAGATCAATACAGAAGCTGTGTTTGGTCAGTTTGGCCATTCCTGGGTTAATAATAATAATAATAATATGCTATTCTATTATTCATATTCTATAGTACATGTACTGTTGCTTATCCTGTTTAAATAATTTCTAAATCTAAAAGAAATGGATTATTTTAATTTCCGACCGTGATTATTAAAAAAATATAAAAGCATTTCTCATATGTTAAAACCCCACTACATGATTATGTTACAAAATGTTTTCCCAAAGATAGTCACTCCCAGCAGACGCATAGTTGACAGATCCATACTACGATGTTCAAGAATTTCAGTACCAGAGGTTTGTCCACATATTCAAATGCATTTGAATTTGCACTTGCATTTGAATAAGTTGCAAACATTTGCATTTGCATTTAAATGCAATCGAGCTAGGCTGCATTTTCACTTGCATTTGCATTTGAATCATTTGCAAACATTTGCATTTGCATTTAAATGCAATACCCTGCACTTGTACCCAAGCCTGCTATGCACTCTGTTTTAAGTCGACCATTAGCTCTCGCTTCACTGTTGAGGGTGTTTGTAGCGATCGGTCTTTTAACGTTAGTTAATTACCAAGTCGTGTTTATTAAATTTTCACTCTAAAAATTTTCAAATATTTCCTTCCTAAAACTTGGTTATCATTAATTTGAGAGAAAGTTAATGGGTTTTTTTAAAGTAATTTTAAATTACAATCACGTAATTGTGTGTGTTGCTCATCATCATATTATCATGTGCAGAGTTTTAATTCTTATTCTGTGTTCGCAGAAAGTGAAGGGGCAAGGCAACGACCCGCCTGATATGCTTTGCTCGCACTGTAACCGCTTCATGAAGCGGAAGTTCTTGGGACATCACTGTTGCCTGCGCAAAGGGCAATTTGGAAGCCCTTGCGATGTATGCACGAAGTCGTCATCTGGGATGGTGGCGGAATTTGATCGCGATCGGCGTGCGTGCTTGGAGAGAATCGCGAGGGACTAGGCGGCCAAAGTGGATCAGGCGTCAGTCAAAGGTCTGAAAGAGCGCCAGAATGAGCGGATGGACTCGGCCTTGTGTGTTTGGGCAGCCCAATTCAAGGCGATGTTTGAGTCCTTTCAGTCCACGGTCCCGTTGATGCGGGCTGGTGCAGGATTACCTAGCGGTGGTCCGGCTAGTTCTGCGGAGGGACAAGCACTTGTTCTTTCTCTTGCTTTGACTCAAGAGCCGACGGCGGAGGAAGAAGATATCCTCCTGATGGAAGACTTGTATGCCGGAGATTTCACAGGTGACAGAAGCCAATACGTCCCATGGGTCACCCATGGCTTTTGTAAGGGTTTGTCAACCGGGTGATGTCGACGTTCCCCCGTCAGGCATTTTTCACCCGGATTTCGCTCAGTCTGGAGTGCCGTCGGAGCCATGTTATACGGCTCCCGTCGGCGTCGCGGACGCGGTTATGACAGATCGGCTTGGAGTCCCATCTCCTGCCGTAGAAACGGATGTAGTCCCGGCTCCCGTACTGGAGCCGATGGATTGCGGTGATTCCGTATCTGGCGATTCACTAGATACTGGAGCCGCAAGTAGTCGAGCCACGGACCCGCTTCGAGTGAGAGGTTTGGGTCATAGCTCTAAGCATGGATCATCGGTGGCCTTTTCATCCAAAGGTGAGAAGGAAGATGAGAATGGTAGTCCATTAATGGATGAATCATCTTTTTGCACCGAAGCTGAATGAGTGCAGGTCCTTGGCTGGATGTCTGACCGTCTCGGGTTGACATCGGTTCAGGGATCTCAGTGCGATCCGGCGATGGAGCGGATGTTGGAGCGTGCGGCTAAAGCTCTGATGAGTGGCTCTTCGGCTATGCCGACTTCCCTTGGACACTCAGACTTCTGACATGCTAGGAGTCATGGCTTACCGTCTGGTTCAGCCCGAGTATTCTTTACCCAAGGCCCCTAAGGGGATAAAGAGTAGGGTCTGCTTTCCAGAGCAGGCCTACTATCAGTATGCTCATGTTCCTTGGCTTTCAGTCGGGGAAAGAGAAGCGCTGAATAGGCCATTAGCCGGGAAAGCCAAGGGTCGTTCTCGACCCCTGGTTTCCCAAGCTAACAAGGATCCGTTCAATGAGTTAACTCCCATTGAGGATGCGGCGAGAGCGGCTATGGCTGCTCTCTCGCATGGATGCACCGTCCTGCATGGTATGCTGACTTGTGCGGCGGAAGTGCCAGAGGCAGCTCCCGGAGTTGTCTGGGATGCCATGCGCTTGTCCCAAGATTGCCTGGCCAGGGTGCTCACCAGATCATTGGCAGAGCAGAGGAGAATGTTTCTCGATTGTGTAGAACCAGGACCAGAGATGAGGGCTGCGTTATCTTCCGCACCCGTCAATGGTCCAGGCTTGTTTAGCGACTCAGCATGACGAGCCCCTCCAAAGTTGCATCTATGGTGGCAGAGCAGGAGGGTGTCGGCAAGTCGTGGAAGTCGACGAAGAGGACTCGGCCGCAACAGTTCTACAAGCAGCATCGACATGAGCAGCAGAGGCAGCGCCAAAGATCGCCCTTCCGTCCTTCTGGCCATGATACCCATCGGGCATCCTGTTCACAGGGACCTGGCCATTTGTCTTCATACAAGTCCTCTAATAAGAGGCCGTATGAAGATGATAGGTTAGGGTGGCGGCTACCATAAGGAGAGCCATGGCGGCGGTCCCAGGCCGTCATATTCCAAGAAGCCGCGAGGTGGCCGTGGGGGACGGTCCTGACAGGCTTCCGGCGAGACCCGTACCGGTGGCGCCAGGAATGCAGGGAGTTGAGAATCTTCACCCAGGCGAATTAACGTCTTATCGCGCAATATCGACCGCAAGTTGTGTGCAGATTCCTTCCGTCGGAGGCAGACTTCAACTGTTCTCAAACCAGTGGGGACAGGGCGTGCAAGATTGTTTAGTCTGTCAGTGGCTATGAAACGGCTCTGAACCGGACTGGCTCATCCGTCAATCGTTAGCTCCATTAACATCGACTCCAGTATGGACTCCCGTTCGAAGGGAATCCGATCGTCTAGATGCCATTTGCTCAGAAATCATAGATCTTCAGCAGAAGAATGCGATTCATTTAGTCTGCAATCAGTCCTCCCTGGGCTTCTATTCGATAATTTTCCTCGTTCCGAGACGCACCGGAGGTTGGACACAGATTCTCAACGTCCAACCGCTGAACAAATTCATTCTTTCACCAAAATTTCAGAGGGAGACTGTGGCTGCGGTGATGACAAGGCTGAGAAAAGACATGTGGGTAGTATCGATAGATCTGAAGGATGCATATTTTCATATTCCAATGTCAATTCCTTTTCAAAATTCCTTCGCTTTGCTTTCCAAGACAATGTTCATACCTAGATAGATGACTGGCTGCTGAAGGCGGGGAATCTGGTCACTCTGCGCAACAATCTTCAGGTAGTCCTGGCCTTGCTAAAGGACCTAGGATGGATTGTGAATCTAGAGAAATCAGAGTTGACTCCATCCCAGGAGTTTGTGTATCTGGAAATATTTTTCAATCTCAGGGACGGCGTAGTTTTTCCTGCGCAGAGCAGAGTCAAGAGTTTGATTGCAGTTCTGGAGTCAGTTTCTCTAGGAGCGTTTCTGATGGCGCGTCAATTTCTCAGAATACTGGGTTTACTAGTATCTCTGGAGAAGGTGGTTCCTTATGCGGCACTCAGACGCAGGCCGATTCAGATGTACTTAATGTCATTCTGGTCTCAGAGAACGGATCCTTTGTCTCTGAGGATACCAGTAAACAAACCGTTGATATTCCATCTGCAGTGGTGGTTATCAAAACAGAATCTCCTGCGAGGTGTTCCTCCTCAACCGCAGATGTCCATCTTTACAGATGCATCGACGACAGGTTGGGGAGCAGTACTGGACAATCTGTCAGTGTCAGGGGAATGGGATCGAACCAATGCGCAGAAACACATAAATGTTCTCGAATTCTTAGCGGTGGTATTAGCCCTTCGAAAATTCAAGAACTTAATCTGAGACGAGATTGTCCTAGTAAGGACAGACAACTCAACAGTGGTGTCTTATTTGAACCGCCAAGGCGGGACGAGATCACCAGAGTTGTGCATGATGATATGGAACCTTCTGCTGTGGTGCTAAGAGAGGAATATTATTCTTCGGGCCAGCACACATTCCGGGAAGATTGAACATCCTAGCAGATGTTCTCAGTTGATGGACGGTTTGTCATCCGATGGAAAGGTAGTGGAGCTTCCCTTCAATCATATGGGCAAGCCAAATGTGGATCTATTTGCGATGAAAGGAAACGTAAAGATGGTCACATACGTGTCACCGATCCCAGACCCGCTTACTCTAGCAGTAGACGCACTGGTGATAAGTTGGAAGGGAATGTACGCGTATGCGTATCCTCCAACAATCTCATCCCAAAAGTTCTGGCAAAGATAAGAGGGCATATGCCAAGTACTACTGATCACACCTCATTGGCCAGGCCGATCATGGTTTACGGATCTGCTGAACCTTCTGGTCTGCAATCCAATCCCTCTTTCAGACAGAAGGGATCTGATTTCTCAGAACAAAGGTCTATCTCCATGACAGACCTGAGATGTTCCAATTGACTGCACGGATGTTATCAAGCAGCATGCAATTAAGGGTGGCTTTTCTGAGCAAGCAGCGAAGTTTGTCTATTCAGCCAGAAGATGGTCAAGCACCAAGGTATATAATTATAGAATCAACAAATTTGCAGAGTGGTGTAAGAGAAGATATATTAATCCCTTTTCTGCATCTGTTCAACGCGTATCTGTCATTTATACAAGGTTGACAAGCTTGTACCTTCAACCCTAGCAGCATATAAGTCTGCATTAGCTTCAGTTGTTCCCAGTCTGGCCACTGTAGGAGTAGGGTTGCACGATTTTTCGATTATTCAATTAATCGCGATTATATAATTCAAAATGATTATAAAATGAAATGATCGTGTAATTCCCATGTTGAAATTTTTGTTACGACACTTACGCTTGTGAAACTCTGCTCGTGTTACCAATCATGGAAACAAACATCTGGCTATCAGCCGAATGTGTGAATGATTAAATAAACTAAATAAATAACTGATTTGTTTGTATTGACTCATGATTAGTTTTAGATGAAGAAAGATTGTTCATTTGGTCGCTGTTTGTCATTGTTGTTGTAATCACACACGCTTATCCCGCATTCCCCATTCTCTGAATAGTTATGCGCTGATGGTTTTCCCCAAAAAGTTATAAAACTGATACCACGGAAATTCAACGCATTTTCTCCCGTAAAAATTCTCACCGCCTACGCCTATGTTTAATGCACACCTCAAAACATCACGGGGTAAGTGAAATTATTCGATTTGAGCGCCTAAATATTGTGTATCCTTTAATAAAGGTCGTTTATTACATCAAAATTAATCCACAATTTGATATCAAATGGCGTCATGAAAAAATACAAACCACGTGATTCACCTCCAATTGAAGAGTTTATTTTAGAGCGAGTACTCGGATATAAATATTCTGGAATCGGGGATTCGGAACTCGGGAATTTCTATATATTATCATTGCGCAATAGGAACTGAGTATTATACTGATCTGAATAACGGGTACCCGTTTGATAAACTCCCATTAGCGTATAAATATCTCGCGAGAACACGCCGCCTCCCATCCCAAAAGAGCTGCTGGCTCGCCAACTTAAGAAGCCGGCTATATTGTCATTCGTAATAATTCAATTTGGATCATTTAATGTTGATCGGCGTTACAAAATTGATGCACATTTTCTCCCGTACTTGTTTGGTACATAAATTTGGTCTTAAATTATGTTTATAAGGAAGGTATTTAATCACGCCAAGACTGCTTTAAGCGCATTTTGACTCCAAAAGTGTGGAATAAACTTTATTATATCTTGAATATACGTGGCCTACTATTAGTATTAATCTAATAAGTGGTCGAGATTTACAAATCCGAGGCCTGTATTGACTTCTAGAGGGGCCGTATCAGGGTAGAGATCGGTCTGAAGTAGACACACCCTGTGACACGATTGTTATTATTATACACGCTATTCTTACAAATTTGCTCTTAAAAAAAAATTTTCTATACAATCTGATGAGTTACGGGGTGGACTTCTAATACAGAGTTTTGCCGTTTTGAAACTGCTAAGAAATCATTGGAGCTCATATGTCAAAGTTAAGGGGTGGACTTCTGTTAGAGCATAGGCTACAATTAAGCGAAATATGGTAACGTCCGTTTTCCGTCTAGAAAAATCTTGATACATTCCTTTGTTTGCAATCAGCAACTGGCGTATTCTGTCCATGTATGTATACCCAAGTGCCTAACCCATAATCTTACAATCTGCAGTAGCATAATAACGTCCTCTAGCAACATTGATGTAGTTAATATAGTTCATGATTAATCGTATGATCGCGATTATTTTTTTTAAATGATCGCGATTATGAAAAGTGAATAATCGTGCAACCCTATGTAGGAGTGGAGGATGACACTTTGAATGAAGTTATTAAAGGAATGAGTCATTTGTGACCTAGACAGCCAATTCCTATCCCAGCATGGAATCTATCTCTTGTACTACAGGTTTTATGTCATGCTCCCTTTTGAACCAATTAGATCTATAGATATTAAACCGTTAACTATTAACTCAGTTTTCTTGGTTGCAGCAGCATCGGCGAGAAGGAGAAGCGAAATTCATGCGCTTTCTGCCGAACAAGACCGTTTTGTCATTACAGGTGAAGGTTTAAGACTATTACCACATCTTTGTTTCCTGGCAAAGAATCATTCACTTAAATATCCAGGACAGCCGATCAATTTGCCAAGTTTAATTAGACATGACCCAAACTCTTCTGCTCGGTGTCCTGTCAGATGTCTGAAATTGTATAAGAAATGTACTGAGGAGTGGAGAGATGACCCGAAATCTCTGTGGTTATGTCTCAAAGCTCCAGATCTTCGCGCCTCGAAAGATACCATTTATCGATAGATAGTCGATGCTTTTCAGATGTTGCACAAAATCGCAACAGGAGGCAGATTGATCGTGCGAACGCCCATCAAGTCTGAGCGCTAGCAGCATCATCAGCCCTTTATAAGGGTGTCTCTTTAGAGGAGGTGATGTCTGTAGCACTATGGTATGCCGAGTCCTCATTCACTGATTTCTACCTTCATGATATCTCCAGCGCACTTAATCCGGTATCCGTCGCCAATTTGTCCAGTCTTAACTAAAGCCACATCTGACGACTATTTTCGAATACATCGTGGGGTTCTTCCACATGCACTGAGCAATGGTGATGCACATGATCTGTGAACGACCGTGGATTGGGCGGGGCTCCTGTGATGATCAAGAATGACCAAGCATTCAGAAAATCGTGAGTGTTTTCTTAATTTAAGTGACTAATATTAATTTACTTAGTCAAATTCCCAGACTGATTAAGTAAAAAGTCTTGTTCAAGAGTATCTTATTCATTGCAACAGACAATAGACTCATTCAAATTTGAAAATCTAATTGATATTCTGATATTTGTTTTCAAAATTAGAAGTTGTACTAGCTTTTTTGCACTCTCTTGGACTGCCCTAGCTGAGACTTGGGGCTGACAGGGGTCTGGTGGGTGTAGCCTCCCCTTTGACAGCCCTCTGGAATTTGTGTGGACTAATGAGGGGTGGGGGAGGGAGCGTGGTCTAGACCATGGAAGTTTAGCACTCCATGAGTCAGATGGCAGAACCTAAAGCGTATGCTGGGTTTGTAGTCTCTTCACAACCTTCTTTTTCGGATGGTAGATGAGAGCTGTTTCGAGCCTCACCACCTCCCACCGGAGATCTTGGCTGTCAAAATCCGGAGTTTGATTGTAGTACATCTGGTAAGTATTATTCGAAGTAGAATAAAAAAAGCATCCGCAGTTGTTTATACGAGAATTGTTAATACTTATCAGATGGTCTATGGCCTGTCTCAGCCACCCCGCTGAGGTGAGGCTGAGCTGCTTTCGCTGTTTGCCAAGACAAATACATGTATAAGACGAATCTGACTGTTGTTGGGAATTGACTCGGCACCTGGAGGCTATAGTAATTCCCGGAGATGGTATGGGCAGGACCATGGAGAGTGCGGAGTTTTAATTGTTTATTTTGAGCTAGACTAGATAATAGACATTATCATAAGAGTACATCTGGCAAGTATTAACAATTCTCGTAGAAACAAAAGTGGATGCTTTTTTTATGCTGCCTTACACATTGCAGCATGGGCTTCGAATCAAATTAAGTCCAAAATATTTAACGAACATTGTACTAACTAACGTGTTTCTGTTATCGGTTTAGAAACATTTTAATTTGTTTCTGTTATCTGTACTGTAGTTTGCTGTGCTCTATTAACCCATTTAGTGACTAAATTTGGTCAAGAATATCAACAGATTTGCTTATTAAATGTCCATTTGTAGACCAAGAAAAGACTATTTTTGAAAATTTACCACTAGAATAACTGGTTTGATTATCATTCCATTGGTCAATTTTCAGAAATAGTATTCACTTGGCCTGCGTGGCCTGCAATTTAACATTCCTCAAGATAACTGTCATAGCTGGTTATGGCTGGCTTTGCCATGAAATGTATAAACTCTATTTTGTGTTTGCAGTTTGTTTGAAAAGGTGTATTCATTGTCTATTGTCATATGTACTGCATGTATGTACAACGTTTTATTGTCTCCCTATCAACTCAACGTTGTAATTTAATTCTCTTAGAAAAATAGGAATGAATTAAAGTTTATCTTCATATCATTGATAGCAAGCATTAGTGACCAGAGACACCATGTCAAAACATGCAAAGAAAAAGTGAAGCATAATAATCCTGAATGCTTTGCAACCAATTATATATATATATATATATATATATATATATATATATATATGCATACTGTTGTGTATCAAAGCGTTACTTCTTGTCAAGTAGTCTTGAATTATTTTCTAAATCAGTAGAAAAGTTTTAACATCTATGTTTGGGTTAAAGAGTACATTGTGGACATTAAGAATACATAGGTTACTTTAGGCTTGATCAATCACGGGATTAAATTGAAAAGCACGATTATTTTTAAATCTGGAATTTATATGATTAAAAAGTAAATAATCGAATAATCATGAATAATTTCTACTGCCTAAAATATTTCCATTCCATCCTTTCACTTACTTTTTAATGAGATCGGTCACGAAAATTGACATTATAATCAGTGAATGTATGTCCATTTGCAGGCCAAGAGAAGAGTATTTTTGAAAATGTTACACTGGAATGACTGGTTCGAGATTCGAGCCAGGCATTCCAGTGATACATTTTCAAAAATACGTCTCTTGGCCTGCAAATGGACTTCTCTAAACACCATTGCAGCTTTCGCTGATTAAACGAGTAATCACGATTACTGTTAAATGATCGATCGTAATCTCTCAAACATGTCAAAGCAATAATAGCACAGGCCTATGTTACTTAAATATATAGCATTTCGAGTTGTCGATTTTAAAGTTTGCCCATACTTGGATCTGATCTCTTACTCAAGTTTCTGACATCATAATCAAAATGTCACTTGAAATGAACTAGGTAAAAGAGGCAAAGGTCTGACAATAACCATCGAGATTCTACATCTTTACAATCTAATAAACATTTTGAATATTTTGAAATACATTTGACTGTGAGCGCTCTGAGTTGAACTACTTTCTTTAACCCTTTAATGTTCAAGAGGGGATAAAAAAATTTAAATTGATCCTTAGTGATTGTCCATTTGCAGAACAAGAGAAGACTATTTTTTTTAAATTTACTACTGGCTTGGTTATCGATCCATTTATTCTAGTGGTAAATTCTCAAAAATACTGGTCTATGGCCTACAAAGAGGCCAGTCTTGGTCGGTCTGGCCAGTAAACGGGTAAAATCAATGATCCCTGTTTACAAGCGATGCAAACTCAGCAACAGTGCTTAAGCCTCCTGTTACTTTATCATTGCAGAGAAGATTCAAGAAGATGGTTTCTACAACAGGAGCTGGATCTGTTTCGATATCGTTTCATGAAAACCAACCACCAGAATATACAGCAGTTTCTACAGGCAAATAATCTGCATTATAAACCAGTGAGTCGGCAGTTAGAGAGTGAAATATATTATACAACAAAGTGGGCCATGTTTAGAGCTGATTATGACCCCCCCATATGCAAGCTTCCACCCAAGTTTGGAGAAGATCTATCCAGAAAAACAGTTATGAAAAATGTCTTAAAAAGAAGAACAAGAACAAGAACCTCTCACACTCGCATTAACCCTCGTGTGTAGCGATGCTGGTATAAAGCAGTCATGGATTCTGGAAATTTAGACTTAACCCTTTAGCCCTGGAATTTTCAATTTTCTCAGAAAATGTCCATTTGCAGACCTAGAGATGACTATTTTTTACCATTTACCACTGGAATGACGGGCTCGGTTATCGAGCCAGTCATTCCGGGTGTAAATTTTCAAAAATAGTGTTCTTGGTCTGCAAATGGACATTTCCCAAAAACTGCAAAAGCAGTTTTTGGTTGATATAAGCATTAAATGGTTACAGTCTGAAAATCTCATATGTCATGGAAAGATTAAGGGGAGTTAATTTAAATTTGGAAATTTGTATCTCTATCATAACTATTTCAACTTTGTCATACAGGTAAACTGTTGCACTTATAATTTGACTGGGAGCTGGTGCTGTGCAATTATAGGCAGCACCATATTTACTGAATATTTATTAAATTAGAATTTATTTTATTTATTTCTGGTTCAAAACAGATTTTCTTTGTGTCCAAAAAGTGTTCTGTTGCACAGAATCATAAGGAGAAAATTCATGTACAGTACCGTTAATGAATATGGCAGAAATGTCTTCCATTCCAATTTTGTTCAAATTATTCAACAGAGTCGTATTATTATGTCGTGGCGACCATCCGTCGTCCGTCCGTCAACTTTTCCTTTAAACGACCTCAAGAACAGCTGGGCCAATTTCAATTATATTTGGCAGGAGGCATCCTTAGGGCATAGGGATCCAGGTTTGTTCAAATGAAGCCGATCGGCCAATTAGGCCGGTGGCCATCTTGGATTTTGGCTGATTTTTAGAAACGTCTTTAAAAATCTTCTCCGAAACCGCTTGAGGGATTGAAGGAAACCTCATGAAATATGATCTAGGACAAGAGCTCAAACAAATTTGTTCAAGCGAACTTAATTGGGCAAATAGTTTGGCGGCCATCTTGGTTGACCTAGTTTTAGTGAAAATAACTTCTCCAGAACCACTGAAGGGATCAGGCCGAAATGTGGCCGATATGATTAGGGACTAAGGGCCAGTAAAGTTTGTTCAAGAGAAGTTGATCCGTCAAAAAACATGGGGGCCGTGGGCCAATCAAAATATAGCATGTTTGGCGGCCAAATTGGTTTTATATAGGTTTTTGGATAGTCTGATCTCAAATTTGCAATTTTCGAATCTGTCGGATAAACGGTTTGGCGGCCATCTTGCATAATTTTCTCGTCAAAAGCTCCCATGCTAAAGCAATGGGAAATTTAAAATCCTTCTCGAGAACTTCCAGGCCGATTTCAATTATATTTGGCAGGAAGCATCCTTAGAGCATAAGGATCCAAGTTTGTTCAAATGAACCCAATCAGCCAATTTGCCCAGTGGCCATTTTGGATTTCGGCCAATTTCATGAAATGTCTTTAAAAATCTTCTCCGAAACCACTTGGGGAATCTTCATCTAGGCCAAGAGTTAAGCCAATTTTGTTCAAGAGGACTTGATTGACCAAATGGTTCGGTGCCCATCTTGGATGACCTGGTTTTCACGGAAATTACTCCTCCAGAACTGCTGAAGGCATCAGGCCGAAATTTGTCCAAGGGAGGTTAATCCATCAAAAAGACATGGGCGCCGTGGGCCAATCAAAATGTAGTTTTGACAAAAATTGATGGTGCTCCAGGTGAGCGACACAGGCCCCTTGGGCCTCTTATTTTGTTTTGGAAACGCGTCGAGTTATTTCTGAGCTGTATTGTATGAACTCCATTATTTCGTTCTTAAGGTCTATAATCATTGAAATAAATTTCACAATGTGACATGAGAATTCAAAAATCGTAATTTGTATAATTTTATGATTTGTGATTATTTTTTCTCACAGATTGATGCTGAAGAGAAGCAGTCGTGTCTGGACAATCTAATTGCATCAACATACAGTTCCTCATCTGTGCCCACAATGGAATATTACAAGGTATTGGACCTTACCAGTTATCCATCAATCATATGATGCCATCATCAACTACATGTACGTGACGTGTAATCAATGATGTCATGAATGACGTAGATAAGTTCATGAGCGCTTTATTTGATGACGGGCTAAGCGTTGTTGTACGAACTCTAAGTCTACTATTTAATTTAAACATGCTGTTGAATATTTTATAACTAATTTGACTGCACTATTGCAGCAACAGCACCCAGTCAAATTAGTTTCAAAATATTCAACAGCTTACCTGTATAGTTTTCCGGAAATTTATAGTCAGGGAGTTCACGGATTAATAGATCCCCATACGAGCGAGGTGTGGGTGGAGCTTAGCTAAAGATGGGCGGGACATGGCTAAAACTGGATTCCTCCATTCTACCAGGTCTGGATCACTAGTGAGAGAGCCGCAGTGTGAGTGCACCTGACCAGGTCAGGTGCACTCACACTGCGGCTCTCACTAGTGTTACACCATGTAAAAGATACAGTTCAGCTCAGAAGTCTCCATAGCAAAGTGAAATGTACTGTTGAATATTTTGAAAATAAATGGATTAAAGGCATTGCTGCATAACCAATCCAGTCAGGTTTAAAGTAATCAAAGGAACATTTCTTACATCATGTTCAAAACTGTACTAAATATATGTAACATGTCTCTGTTTTGTTTTGGAAACAGCTTAACGTAATTATGATCTGTTGGAAACACCTAATTTAATTATGAGCTGTGCTGTAGTCCGTGTTATTATATACTTCATTGTCGTTCATTGCATTTAATTCATTGGTTTGTTGTCAAAACAATTTTGCAAGAACTTGACATTCCTTCTTATAGATAGTTGTTCCTATGACACTTGTTTCCCAAGAAAATTGACATTCTTGCTTAGTTGGTGTCCATTTGCAAGCCCAGAGAAGGCTATTTTTAAAAATTTAACACTGGAAAGACACTAATTTCAAGGCATACAGTTCGGTGGTAAATGGGTTTCCTCTTGCCTGCAAATCAACATCTCTCAAGACCAGTTCAGAGGCTGGTTTTGACCGTCTTACCATTACGGTCTTGATGGTGAAGATTGGGTGAGAAAATGAATTTGCTTTGTGAATCTCCGTTTACTTACTTGCTGGACTTAGTCCCCCTTGTTCGCTCTGGAACATGGGTTCTCAAAGCAGATTGACTTGAGTCCAGCATCGCGTATTCGTCACAATATCATAGCTGGCCATCCTCTGTATTGCTTTTCCTGGGGATTTTTGGCCGAGTTCTATGTTTATTGTGTCCATATCCTATTCATTTTGCATGCTTTGATGGTATCGATCCTCATATCGCATCATTTTGATTTTGCCCATTGTCCAGACATCTAATGTTGAGGATCTGTCACTGGTTTGTGTTAATGTAGCACTCTAGCTTGTATTCCAGGCTCTTTGAGTGTCTTGCGGCTTCTGCTTTGTAGCGCAGCGCTGCTTTAAGATTGGAATCTAAGTCTCATTTGGGTTACATCCTTATCCTTACCTAGGTAGGTGAACTGGTCAACATCCTTGCCCTCCTCCACTTTCATGTTGATGGGGGTTGGGGGGGGGGGGGGTCCTGGTTTCCATGGGTTCTATCGGTCTTTGTTGTGCCATTGTTCACGTCCAGCTGAAGCTTTTCAGTCGTGACGTGCATATGATGTAGTGTATGAGTATAATGGCCACATCATAAATGTCTTCCAGTTTTTAGCTCACCTGGCTTGAAAGGCCAAGTGAGGTTGTGCTGTGGTGACTGTCCATCGTCCATCCGTCGTCTGTCCGTCAACTTTTGCTTTAAAACGCTACTCCTCCTTAACCAATAGCCGAATCTTAACTATATTTTGGTCAAAGGATGCTATTGTGCTTGGATCCGGAACTTCCATTTGGAATTTTGATTCATAAATTTTTTGGGGCAAGATCTTAGATTTTATTAAAAATTGACTGGAAATTGTTAAATTGCTTCTTCTCCGTACCTTTTTTACCGATTTCAATCAAATTTGGCTGAAAGAATCCTATGGTCATAGGTTATAGAACTTCCCTTCAGAATTTTGATTCGTAAATATTTTGGGTGAAAAACTTAGAATTTATTAAAAATTTACCGGAAATTGTCAAATTGCTTCTTAGAATTTTGATCGATTTCAACCAAATTTTGGCTGAAAGAATCCTGTGGTCACAGGCGCTAGAAATTCCATTCCAATAATATTTTGAGTGAAAATCCTAGATTTTATTAAAAATTTACTGGAAATCGTCAAATTGCTTCTTCTCCTTACCTGTTTGATCGATTTCAATCAAATTTGGCTGAAAGGATCCTATGGTCATAGGTTATGGAACTTGCATTCAGAATTTTGATTCGTAAATATTTTGGGTGAAAAACTGATATTTTGTTAAAAATTTACTGGAAATTGTCAAATTGCTTCTCCTTACCATTTTGACCAATTTGAACCAAATTGGGCTGAAAGAAACTTAAGGTCATAGGCTCTAGAACTTCCATTCAGAATTTGGTTGCGTAAATATTTTGGGTGAAAATCCTAGATTTTATTAAAAATTTACCAGAAATTGTCAAATCTCTACTTCTCATTACCATTTTGACAGATTTCAACCAAATTGGACTAAAAGGATTCTATTGTGATAGGCTCTAGTACTTCTATTCAGAATTTTTATTCATGAATTTTTTGCATTAAAATCTTGTCAAATTGCTTCTTACCATTTTGACTGATTGTAAAGAAACTTGGCTGGTAGAAGAATCCTATGGTGGTAGGCCTCAGACCTTCTGTTCAGAATCTTGATTCATCAATTTTTCCTGTAGCGATCTGGGATTTTCTGAAAAATGGTGAGAAATCGTTTACAATGCTACTCTTCATTAACTGCTTGGGTGATTTCAACCAGATTGGGCTGGAAGGCGTCTATGGTGGTAGGCTTCAGATCTTCTATTCAGAATTTTGATTTGTCAATTTTTTTGTTGGGCAAAAAAGTCTAATCATTAACCCCTAGTTAAATAATGGTTCTTCTGATTTCAATGAAACTTAAATATACCTTTTCCACATTGACCTATTTTGGGAAATTACTTTGCCACAATGCATCAATTTCTCACAAGTGTGCTGGCTGGTAAACGTTCCCGGCGAAGAGCGAACAGTATTACTCTTTAATATTAAACACGGATACGACACACTTTATATGGCATAAGATAATAATAGGAAGTCATACACCACAAAAAAGATATGCCAATTTTCCACATTTTTATTTTCTAATTTTTAGCCCACCTGGCCAGAATGGCCAAGTGAGCTTATGGCATGGCGGCCATCCATCGTCTGTCTGTCCGTCCGGCGTCCATCCGTCAACTTTTGCTTAAAAACGCTACTCCTCATTAACCACTTGGAGGATTTCAACCTAATTTGGCTGGAAGGACCCTATGGGGTAGGCTTCAGAAATTATATACAGAATTTTGATTTGTCGATTTTTTTGGTGGCCATCTTGAATTTTCCGAAAAAATCATGGGAAATCATTTAAGACGCTACTCCTCATTAACTACTGGAACAATTTCATCCGGACTTAGCTCGCAGGATAGTATGCTGGTATGTTTCAGAACTTGTATACAGAATTTTTATTGGTCAATGTTTCTGGCGGCCATCTTGGATTTTCTGAAAGTTTCTGGATATCACTTAAAAGCCTTCTTCTCATTAGCCACTGGGCGGATTTGAATCAAACTTGGATGAAAGAACCCTAGTGTGGTATCCTTCAGAACTTGTATACATAATTTTGATTGGTCCATTTTCCTGGTGGCTATCTTGAATTTTCCCAAAAATGGTGAGAAATCATTTAAAACACTAATCCTCATTAACTGCTTGAGCAATTTCAACGTGACTCGGCTGAAAGGATGCACAGGCTGGTAGGTTTCAAAGCTTGTATACAGAATTTTGATTGGTGAATTTTTCCGGTGGCCATCGTAGATTTTCTGAAAATTTCTGGAAATCACTTAAAAGCCTACTCGATAACCACTGGGCCAATTTCAATCAAAGTTGGATGGAAGAACCCTAGCCTAGTATGCTTCAGAAGTTGTATACAGAATTTTGATTGGGCAATTTTTCCGGCAACCATCTTGGATTTTCTGAAAAATGGTGAGAAATCATTTAAAACGCTACTCCTCATTAACTGCTTGAGCAATTTCAACCAGACTTGGCTGGAAGGTTCCTAGGCTGGTGGATTTCAGAACTTATCAACTGGCCGGAATGGCCAAGTGAGCTTATGGCATGGCGACTGTCCATCTGTCTGTCCGGCGTCTGGCCGTCAACTTGTGCTTAAAAACGCTACTCCTTATTAACCACTTCGCAGATTTCAACCTAATTTGGCTGGAAGGACCCTATGGGGGTAGGCTTCAGAACTTACATACAGAATTTTGATTGGGCCATTGTTCCGGCAGCCATTTTGGATTTTCTGAAAATTTTGGGAAACTCGGCTGTAAGGCCCCTAAAGTGCTATGCTTCAGAGCTTTTATATAGAATTTTGATTGGTCAATTGGCGGTAGGCTTTAGAAGTTGCTATAGAATTTTGATTGGCCAATTTTTCCGGCAGGCATTTTGAATTTTCTGAATATTTTGACAAATCAGTTAAAAGGTTACTCCTCATTAACCTTACTACTCTAATGTCAAAATTTCTAATTTTCAAATTAAAGTTTTAAAAGATGAACTGGTGTTTATTTTTCAACAAATTTGGTGGAAAATGGTGCTGTCGTAGACAGCAACATATTCCACCAAAATTGTTGAAAAATGTACACTAGTTTCTTTGCTATTGACACTTTACAAGATAGAATATTGACATCAGTGTGCTGAGGGTTAACCGCTTGGCCGATTTCAACCAAACTCAGCTGGACGAACCCTAGGCCAATACGCTTCAGAACTTATATACAGAATTTTGACGGCTTGATTTTGATGGTGGCCATCTTGGGTTTTCTGATAAAATGCTACTTCTCATTAATCGCTTGGGCAATTTCAACCAGTTTTGTCTGGAAGGATCCTATTGTCGTAGCCTCTCGAAAATATATTTGGAATTTCTATAGGTCAATGTTTTGGGCAGAAATCTCTGATTTTCTGAAAGTTTTCCGGAACCATTTAAAAACGGTACTCCTTCCTTCAATCAATAACCTGATTTCAACAAAACTTGGGTGGAACGATCCTATGATGGTAGGTTTCAACATATTAAATGAGTCTTGATTGGGCAATTTTTTTTTTGGTGGGGGGGGGGGGGGTGGGGGGGTGCGGGGGGGGGGGTGTCATCTTGGATTTTCCGAAAATCATCATGTCCATTTAAATGCAAATGGTTTAAATGCCAATGGTCCAGGTGAGCGCCACAAGCCCTTGGGCCTCTTGTTCCGTTAGGGTAAATGATCCAAGATGGCCGCTAAAACATTTATCCGACAGTATCAAAAATGGCAAATTTGAAATCACAATACGCAAAAACATATAAAACCAATTTCGGCCTCAAAATCCATCAAATAAAAAAATCCAATATGGCTGTCAAACATGCTATATATTGATTGGCTCACGGCGGCCAGGTTTTTTGACGGATCAACTTTTCTTGAAGAAAGCTTAAGGGGCCTTCGTGCCTAATCATATATCACAAATTTCGGTCTGATCGCTTCAGGCCTCTTGGTGTCTTCATGACCCAGTATAACACTAGAGATAATCGGCGAAAATAGGTATAATCATTATCTGACTCCAGTGTCCACAGTGAATGGAGAAGACAGGCCAATGTTATAGGTAACAACATGGTGTGTTCTTATACATGTCCTGGACCAGCTTGCCTGTCACAAGTATATGGTGTCATAATCAATTCTATCACATGTAGACTGACGGCACAATGATAATGACGAAGAATACGCCATCATGAAGCTCGAAAAGTCAATTAGGTGTATGAATAGTATGTCTTTCATGGATTTGGAATTTGATAAACATTCTGTTGAGTATTTTGAAACTAATTTGACTGGGGCTGTTGCTGTCCATAAGCAGCAAAAGCCCCTAGTCAAATTAGTTTCAAAATATCAACAGCTTACCTAGATAGTTACCTTGGTATTTGGATTCTGATGATTAAAGTTTGTAAATTGATTCCAACCATAGACATGGCAATAGATTGTGAGTCTGCATACCTCTACTATGGGACGGGCTGTCCCAACCGTCGGTGACACGAGTTCAGTAAAACACAAGTGAACATGTGGGTATCACTGACTGGCGTAACCGCAGACAATCTCGGCATATACATGTATAGCCCCCAAGCGTGTTTAAACTCAGTTTCGGAAATTGGAATAGAAATTGAACGGGCTCGGGGTGGGGTGTGTGCAAATTTATATATCTTTATCAGAAATACAATTGTGTTGGCTATATTAATCTGACACTTTATTCAACTAGGTAATAGAATTAGTAACAAAAACATACATGGTGGTATTTTCGAGACTTCTAAAATATAAGATGGTCATAATCACTCTATAGCTATTTAACTCTATGATTCCAACACACGTACAAAGTGGTCAGGAGCTTAGCTAGAAATGGAAGGGGCATAACTAGAAATGGATCCTTTTATTCCATGGTATCTCCAAATTCTCCAGATCATCATTTTGTACACCAGAAGTGAGTTCAGGAAGGCGAATGTTGGGCAAACATTCGCGTTCTTCGTGCGACAGTGTTCAGTAATGTGTTGTCTAAATTACTAAACTGAAGTATATAGTGAATATACGACGCATTATTGAACGCTGTTATGTAACGGAAATGTTTTGTGTGCTCCTGAATACACCGCTGATGCATTCTTGAAGTCCACAAAGTCGGCAATACATAGATCCATGACTCCCATTCAAGAGATTGCTCCACGATGATGCGGTGTAACAATCTTGTCTGTACATGATTTACCAGAGTCTATGGCCATTGTGATCCTCTCCTATATTAGGCTTGTGAAGATCCTGCTTAGCAAGGGAAGAAACTGAATTTCCTTTCAGGTCTGAGAGTCACAATATCATGTTTCCTCATTTCACATCAAGAGTATACTTACCTCCCTAATACTTTTGATATTGCTAAATATTGGCTTTCACTCAATAAACACTCAGATTAAAACAGTTAGGTGCCCCTACTGGGCAGGGAGTCAGAGCGTAGTCTGGCGGATGCCAGCCCCACCACCGCACATGCGCAGACTAGCACTTCCTCTTTGCTAATTTATTGGCTGAGAGTGTACACATGCTTTTGTGTTAAGAACTTTCTATACTCTTTTCGAAGTTTTTTGAGACTGTTTGTTAGAAGTTTATCCCTGAGAAAGATGGCAGAGAGAGTAACTTCGCCACAGGAGGGCCTTGGACCTTTAAATCAGGTGACTTCTAGTAAAATTAGCGAGTTTTGTCCCGTTGTAATGTGTTTCCGGGACTCGCGCTAAACGTGATAAGCGCCTTGATTAGTTGGTTTATTTCAACTAGGTGCTATATAAGACTAATCTCTCTTTGTGTTTATGTCCACAGGTCTGTGTGAAGAAATATAATGGACATGACATCAGCAGAGGGTTTGTGTCTCTCCACCATGGTTCCATTTCCTACTAATACTGTTAGGTTATCTAACCAAAAATTCTATGTCCAGTGAGTTGGAGGCCTATTATAAAGGTCTTCTCACTTTGCCCTCTTGATCCAATTCCTTCCCCTAGAGGTGGAGAGAGTTAAGAGGCGTTCAGTGGTGGAGTGCTCCAGTTCATCAGGTTGGATGGTTTGTCTAGACAAGGTGTCAGGTATCTAATTATTGATATGAGGTGATGTTAATTATTTAGAGGAAAGGGAGATAATTAACTTTATTTGCCATTGTTATCAGTATATATCTGATGCTTGTGTAGTCGAAATGTCCATTCTGCACATGTTCTGGTTAGAGATACAATTCGTCCTTGCACTGGGATGTTTGTTGGGGATCGATTTTTTCCTGTCATAGGATTAATGACGTCATAATCAGCCTTGCTCTTTATTAACAATTAAAGTTGTCCGAAGCTGGTTTTCTGATAAATTATGATCTTTATGATCATTTTCCTTCTCTTGAGTTGGTGAGTTTTCTAAGCTTAACTAGTTTGCTCATACTCCTCGTCCTTTGGCCTTTTTCAGAGACCTGGTTGTGCGTCCTGTGGACGATTTTTGAGGGACAAGTTTGGCCCTCATCTCTGTTTTCAGTGTAGCCCCTGTGGTCCCTTGCTTAATTGCGAGATATGTAAGCACTGGGGGGGCGAGCTAATGTCCGAATTCTTGTGCTTGCAGGCGAAGGACAAGGTGGAGGAGGAGAAGAAGAAGCTGAAAAAAGAGGGTGTAAGTAAGAAGGGTAAGAGGAAGGCCTCGTCCGCGGTGGACATGGAGGCCTTCCGGACCGAGATGTTGGGAGAGATGAGGAGGACAATCAAGGATTTGGTTCCAGAGTTGCTTCGTGGCATGCTTCCTGGACCAAATCCTTTATTGACCTCATCATCTGCTTCGGAGCAGGTAATCCCCACCTGAATCAACGTTCCTTAGTACGCTTCCGTTGTTTGAAGATTCAGAGGTGGCCCCATTAGAGGGGGCGTTCCACGGCCCTGGCAGCAGGCTTATTGCCGCGCCCAATAGGGACCGTGGACGGTCGTCGCTGGAACCCGCGGGCTGCTTATCAGTCCAGGGGTATCCGCACACCGCGGGTGCCAGTACCTCGTATGGCACCTTCCCTGGCCAGTCCGGGTTAGCTCTCTTTGCTGACCCGGAGTCTAATCTGTCTGGCCAGGAGGATGAGGATTACCTGTTGGGGTCGCCGTCTGAAGACGTGGCCATGGATTATGACGTCTGACCACCCCTCGCGGGGAGTACAGGCGCCTTTTTCCACGGTTCTACTCTCCCAGGGGTAGAATCCACGGTTCAGACTGTGGCCCTGGGCGCTGAAGGCCAGCGGTACCGCATACCTCGGCTTGCCGAGAGTGTCGCTGGTGCTGGCCGGGGCCGTGGTGGGGCGGTATATGCCCCGCGCTCTACCACGGCGCCTGCTCCTGGTCAAACCAGTGATATTAGCATGCCGGTATTGTCAGGCCCGCATGTTCTCCCTGGCTTGCCAGGGATATCAGCGTACCCGCCGTCAAGCTCTGTTGCTTGCGCTCAGGAGGAAGACGAAGGCCCCCGTCTTGTAGAGCGCTCGCAGCTAGCCACGGAGGAGGATTGGTCTGACGCTTGCCAGTGGTTGGTGAGTGTTAGACCAGATCTGCCCGTGGAGCAGTCGGCTAGCCAGCGTGAGCACAGGCCATGGTTAGCTGGTAAGCCTACTGCTAACGCTATGCCTTCTCTGCCGCTGGCAGAGCATGTCGTTGACATGTTCGAGGCGGCGGAGACGTCCATTAAGTCGAGTGGACGTCTCGCTAAGGCCCCGCGCGAGGTGGCCAGGCGTTGCCGCATCGTGCCCCTGGACTACCAGCGGTACGGTGTGGTACCGAAGCCGAGCGTGGATGACCGCGCGGCTTTGGGTGAGAATGTGCGGCCAGGCTCCCGTTCTGACACGGGAGTCTTGTGTTCGAACGCGTTGCGTTCAGCAAATGCCGCGTTGCGTGATGCGGAGGAGAGTGGGAGGGCTTCGATTGCCGCTCTGTCCCACGTCTCCCAGCTGTTACAAGGGGTAGTAACAGCATCCGCATCGCGCCAGCCAAGTCCGGTCACAGTCCAGCGAGCCATCCAGGATGGCATCAACCTGGCTCTGGACTGTATGATGCGGGCGGTGACCAGGAGTGTCCGGGCAAGGCGCACTTTTGCATTGGATAATCTGTGCCCGTCCCAGGACCTCTATAATAGGCTACTACGTACGCCTATGACAGGTCCTGGTCTCTTTGGAGGTGAGGGGTGTAGGCACCTCCAGGAGACGGTTACGCTGGTCAATAACCAGAGGGCGCTGCGCGAGCAGTTTGAGGTGCTTCGTCGTGCCAACGTTCGCGCCGCACCCCCTGCGTATCGTCCCCTGCAGGCTCGAGGTGGTAGTGGCCAGGTCAGAGGCCAACCACCATCGCAGCGCCGGCCTCGGCCGCGTGCGATTCGGCCAGCAGCGAGGGGGGCGCAGGCTCCTCAGGCGCAGTCAGCCAGGCAGCCGCCCGCGCACCGAGGTGCGCGCGGTGCTGGTCGTGGCGCGCGAGGATCTGGGCGGGGTAATTGTTCCTGATGGGAACCGCGCCGGTGTTTCTGGCAAAGGAGACAGTGCCGCTCTTGCACTCCTTATGTCCACCTCTATCCCTAGGTGGACCGGTGGGAGGCCGGTTAGCCGACCACATGCAAGAGTGGGAACGGTTAACTCAGGACCGTTTAGTCTTGCGATGGCTTTCAGTCGGGTATCATCCCGATTGGATGACAGGCCCGCCATCGCGACTGTCTCTAGTGCCGATCTGGACTCCAAATCCGAGAGATCCAGATCAAAGGTTGTGTATCGAGGAAGAAATAAATTCCCTCATACAAAAAGGAGCTATTCAGCCGGCACAGAGGTGTCCGGGCTTCTATTCAACCCTGTTCTTAGTAACAAAGAACACCGGAGGGTGGAGACCAATTCTCAACCTCAAGCCATTGAACAAGTTCATAGAGACGCCCAGTTTCAAGATGGAGACTGTGCGCTCGGTGTTAGCGGGGTTAGAGAGGGGAATGTGGACAGCGTCGTGGACAGCGTCGATACATTTGAAGGACGCTTATTTCCACATCCCCATACACAGGAGTTTCCGTCGCTTCCTGAGATTTGCATTCCAGGGCAGACAGTGGGAATTCAGGGTGCTACCCTTCGGAATTTCCACGGCTCCTCGGGTTTTCACCCGTGTGGTTCTTGCAATCACCGCATACCTCCGCAGGAGAAGCATAGCAGTCCACACGTACATAGACGACTGGCTGTTGAAAGCGCACACCCGGGAAAGTTTATCGGGCAGTCTGGAGATTGTTTTGAAAACTCTCACAGACTTAGGCTGGATGATCAATTTCCCAAAATCAGAGCTGATTCCATCCCAGAAGTTTGTTTACCTGGGGATGTTCTTCGATCTAGAGACAGGATATGTTTTTCCTACTCAGGAGAGAGTTCAGAAACTCATCTCATTAATTCAGTCAGTGTGCCACAGTCGTCATGTCCTGGCACGGGTTTACTTGAGAATGCTGGGGTTGATGGTTTCATTGGAACCTGTCATTCCTCAGGCCGCCTTACGCAGGCGGCCGATCCAGTTATTTCTCATGACACAATGGACCCAGAGTACAGGTTCGCTGGACTCGAATGTGTCAGTGTTGGCGCCTCTGATTCATCACCTGCAATGGTGGTTGGACACAGAGAATCTCTTGGTGGGGGTTATGCTAACCCCTCCCCACCCTCAGGTGACTGTGTATACAGATGCATCGATGGAGGGCTGGGGAGCTTGCCTGGAGGAGTCTACGATATCAGGGCTTTGGAATCTGGAACAGTCAAAGGAACATATAAATCTACTGGAGCTAAGAGCAGTAGTCCTGGGCCTGGAACATTTCTTACAGAAAGTTCAGGGCAAGATTGTTCTTATTCGTTCAGACAACTCAACAGTTGTGACTTACATAAACCGCCAGGGCGGAACGAAGTCGCCCAGTCTCTGTATGATGACATGGAGACTGCTTTGTTGGTGTCTGGGTCACCAGATTACCTTGAAAGCAGTTCATATTCCGGGAAGGTTAAATCTGCTAGCAGACTCATTGAGCCGAAGGATGAGTGTTTTACCCACGGAATGGCAACTAAATCAATGTGTGGCGGATCGTCTGTTCGACCATTGGGGGAAACCCAACATCGATTTGTTCGCAACGAAGAAGAATGCGAAGATGACGACGTACGTCTCTCCGATTCCGGATCCAAGCGCTTTCGCAACAGATGCGTTAGCTATCAGCTGGGGGAGAATGTATGCATACGCATTCCCTCCAGCAATACTGATTCCAAAAATTCTTCAGAAAATCAGACAAGAGGAATGCCAAGTGCTTCTGATCGCCCCGGATTGGCCAAGCCGATCATGGTATACGGATCTGCTGGACCTTCTGGTCTGCAATCCGGTTCCTCTGCCTCTGATGGACGATATTATCTTCCAGGGCAAGGCCCTTCACAACAATCCGTCAATGTTCAGATTGACTGCGTGGATGTTGTCAAGGAATCTAGAATTAAGGAGGGCTTTTCTGAGCAAGCAGCCATGTTTATGGCCAAAGCCAGGAGGGGGTCAACCTCCAGAGCATATAATTATAAAATCAACAGATTTGCAGAATGGTGCTCAAAAAGATGTATTGATCCAATGGATTCATCTATTCAGGTAGTAGCTGATTTCCTCTGTCACCTCTATGATGCCTATAGCCTCAAGCCTAACTCTATTGCTGGTTATAAGTCAGCATTAATGTCTGTTATTCCTTGCTTGGCTAAGAGGGGAAGTGATGAAGTAAATACATTAAATGTATTAATTAAAGGCATGGGCAATCTAAGACCAAGGAATCCACCTGTGATTCCGTCTTGGAGTTTATCGCTAGTGCTTCAAGTACTAGGTGATAAGCCTTTTGAACCACTTAGTTCCATTTCTATGAAACTATTAACACTGAAGACTGTGTTTTTAATTGCTGCGGCCTCGGCTAGGCGTAGGAGTGAAATTCATGCCTTATCAGCCGAGGATGACCGTTTTGTGGTTTCAGGGGAAGGCCTTAAGCTGCTACCTAGGATTAATTTCTTGGCTAAAAATCAGTCGTTGAAATATCCAGGTCAACCTATTGTTTTGCCTGCTTTAACTAGATATGATCCTAATTCTAAAGCATGGTGTCCCGTCCGGGCGCTTTGCCGGTACAAGCAACGTACGGCGGAGTGGCGCACCGACCAGTCGGCGTTATGGTTGTCTTATATTGAACCCCATGGCAGGGCTTCTAAGGACACCATTGCCAGGTGGATTGTAGAATGCATTCAGTTTTGCCATAAATCCGCCACCGGGAAGCAGGTTGACGTGGCCAAGGCTCACAGTGTCCGCGGCGTAGTGACATCCACTGCCCTATTTAATGGGGTCCCGGTGAATGATATTATGTCGGTGGCTCAGTGGCACTGTGAGTCCAGTTTTACAGACCATTATCTCCGTGACACCTCTAATCCTCTCGCCTTGTCGATTTTGAAAAAATAACTAGGCATATATTTTTGATGGGGTTTCCTCATTGCTTATATATTTCACAATTAATTTATGGAAACAACCACTAATTTGGGACTGCATCGTTCTTCACCAATGGGAAGAGGATGTCAGCAGCCATTTCAACAAGGTCAGTCTTGTGTATGTGTTGTCCATTGTTGATTGTCTTGTCACGTTACCCGTTATTATTATGATGATGGTTTTGTGTATTTATGTGGTTCATTGTTGAGAGTATACGAAAATGGAGTTTTTTCGTCTCTGTCCTGTAGTACATGGCACTTGTACGTAGAGAGCGTATAGGACATTGAGGTCATTCGACTCTTCCTCCCAGGAAGGAGGGGGGGGAGCGCATATGACATTCGGTCATCTCTCATACATCGGGGGTGTTATCCGATGGTTAGTCAAATCCTGACTGTTTTTTCATACAGTTTCAGAAGTTTAAGTGCCTTAAACGCAGAAAAGCGTATAGGGATGAGCTGGTCTTTTGACCTCGCCTCCCTCCCGCCGAATTCACTGTCGAATTCTGGCAATATCAAAAGTATTAGGGAGGTAAGTATACTCTTGATGTGAAATAAACGAAATCAAGGATTTCTTTTTTCACGAGAGAGTTGATACTTACCTCCCTAGATACGGACCCGGCCTCTCCAGCCCACAGAGGCTCGGTCTTCAGGCTCTTTGTAGTTGCATGTGTATCAGCCAATAAATTAGTCAGAGGAAGTGCTAGTCTGCGCATGCGCGGTGGTGTGGCTGGCATCCGCCAGACTACGCTCTGACTCCCTGCCCAGTAGGGGCACCTAACTGTTTTAATCTGAGTGTTTATTGAGTGAAAGCCAATATTTAGCAATATCAAAAGTATTAGGGAGGTAAGTATCAACTCTCTCGTGAAAAAAGAAATCCTTGATTTCGTTTAATTTGTGTGGAACTTCTTTTGTCTCCTACGGTGTCTGAAGTAGATCGGCCTGTAAGCAGCAACTGTTTGGTCTTCTTTCAATGGCTTCTGGTCGAATATTGTTTAGGCCTGGAGCTTTGCGTTTTGATTTTTGTCATAACTAGAGCCATCTCATCATTGGTAATTGCACCCGGTTTGACTTCCAGGTATTCTCCGCCTTCGATACTGGAAGGGCTGGCTACTACATGTAGTGTACCATTGAGCATATATATTTTTGTGGACCAGCTGATTGCAAATATGACACATCTGATTGGTAAATCCAGTTCATAGTCATCTTAATGGTACATTTTTGTTGTGTGCTCAAATTGTCCCATTCTGAACCCAAATTTTCATGTTTTTCAAACACAATTTCTGCATTTCAGACATGCATTTTTCATTTCGTATAAAAATCTGAAAGCTTTTGAAGTACATTGTCATGTTTCTAGCCCAAATTTTCCCATTCCGATCAAAATGTTAACATTTCTAGTGAAGATGATTACATTTTGAGCTCAACATTTCATACTTTCCAAATTTACTCATTTCTAAGCCAAACATTTGGTTTTAATACCAAAATTGCCTACAATCTCAGGCTCACCGTTTCATGTTTCCAGCCAAAATGCGTGTTTAATAAATAATTTTTAATATTTCTGATTCAAATACTGATGTTCCATGTTAGATGAGAAGACTTGTCACTCTAGGTACTAGATAGCTATGTATGAAGTACTTGTAGAGATTATGATAAATTTATATATACACCTGTGCAAAAGTTAAGCACCAGCAAAAACAATAGAACGTAGAAACATGATGGTACAACTAGGCTGCCATACTTTTTGTCCCCGCGTTAGCTGACATAATTCCAAGTACGAAATGCACATGCATGCATGACTTCACGCCGCTTGATGTCCGTGCGTGGCGGGAAACAGCACACGTGTTCAGTTATGTAAAAGTCCAGTTTGAGGTGTAGAACATTACATACAGATTTAGGCGACAAGATTAGGAATTTTGTGTTCATGACCGTGGTTTATTTGTACAGAGAGAATTAGCTCTTGATTGTGAACCGCTATGGCAAGACGAAGGTTAAGTGATCGTGTGAAATGGCAAATCATAGGCATGCATACCACTGGTATGTCATGCAGAGAGATTGGCAGACAGCTGAACATTAACCATACTGTAATCAGTCGTTTGATTGCAAAACATGGGCAAACTAACGAGGTGAAGGACAGGCCTAGATCTGGAAGACCGAAGAAGACTACTGCCCGTGATGATCGAGCCCTAGTACGCCTTGTTAGGAGATCTCCATTCACCAACAGCAGAGTGCTCAGCCAGCAATGGGAAACGCGCAATAGAGTGTCAATGTCTACCGTCAAAAGGAGACTGTATGCTGCTGGCATGAAAGCTAGGAGACCTGTCAGACGTCCTCTCCTCACTGCACACCACAAAGAGGAGCGTCTGAGGTGGTGCAACGAAAGAAGACACTGGAACATGAGATCCTGGAGACGGGTACACTGGTCCGATGAAAGTCGGTTCCTGCTTCATGCCACAGATGGTCGAACTCGTGTATGGAGGTCCAGACACACAGCGTACGACCAACGTAACATCATGGAAGAAGTTCCATTTGGTGGAGGTTCCGTTATGATATGGGGGTGCATCTCATTTGATTGTAAGCTGGATCTGTTGACTGTACCTGGAACACTAAATGGCCAAAGATATCAAGATTCCATACTGGATAGAGTTGTGGTCCCTCATTTTGTAAATCATGCACCTGGAACCCACCCTATATTCATGGATGACAACGCCCGACCACATCGTGCTAGAGCTGTGCATGAATACCTCCGCCAGAATGTCATCGAAACCCTACCATGGCCAGCAAGGAGCCCTGACATGAACCCTATTGAGCATATCTGGGACATTCTGGGAAACATGGTGAGAAGGAGGGATCCTCCTGTGCAGAACCTACAGGAATTAACAGACGCACTCCATCTTGAATGGCAACGAATACCACAATGGCGTATCAGTCGGTTGGTGACCAGCATGAGACGTCGTGTCCAGGCCGTCATCCAGGCACAAGGTGGATATACCCGGTATTAATAATGACAGTCTCAAACTCGTGCACAGATGTTAAACTTCGTTTTCAGACACCATTAATGACAATCTAGCCACGTGTGTCAACTGTAGGGCAATAGTTGTCAGTTGTGTCAACGTAACCATATTCAGGCCTCGTTTTCAAGTTCAAACAAAAACATACAGTGTTTCCCCACCATCATAATCAGCATTCCTCTAGTTGCATTATTACCTCTTGCACTAAGATGGATGGGTACATAAATGTTTATGCTATTGCTTTCTTCATAGCGCATGAATATACCCTCGCATGTGCGTAAAAATAGGGTGGTGCTTAACTTTTGCACAGGTGTATATATGTTATATATATTTATATATATATATATATATATATATATATATATATATATGCATCAAATATAGAAATTATATATAGCTTGATATTAGGAAATAAATTCCTTCATTTTCAGGTTCCTTTCACAGAAGCACTTGAATTAGTTCGTGGTAGGAAGGTGTATCTTGAGAATGGTTTTGCCTATGTACCACATACAGATTTAGTGACACTTGTCCTGTCACATTACAGAACACACCTATCTCATGCTCTCACAGTAAGCACAACTCTTGTTCTCAAATACTACATTTCAGGCTTATTCTACTGTAATTAGTATTGTAACAATAATGTGCATTTCTCTGGATTTATCTTGCAGATAATGACTTAAAAATTATTTACAATTTTTAAAATCTTTCAGCCTAGCATCGTAGAAAATTGTGATTCTTAATCAAATAAAAATCGATATTGAAATGTTGAAAATTTGTTCAGCCTAGACCTAGTAACTGTTGCCTACAAAAGGACATGACAATGCAAAACTCTTGCCTCTATTGACCAGGCTTGACCATTAAAGAGTTGCTAGCCTTCTACTTGTTAATTAACTTCAATGCTATAAGGCCATAGTTTATTAATCACAGCTGTTTTAACCCTGAAGGTTTTTGGCTAAAACAACGAAGGTTTTCATACCTTCTCAACTGATTTATTACAGATATGTGAATAGATTTTTCTACTTCGAATAATACTTACCAGATGTACTATTATGATAATGTCTATCTAGTCTAGCTCAAAATAAACAATCAAAACTTTGCACTCTCCATGGTCCTGCCCATACTGTGTCCGGGAATTACCATTAGCCTCCAGGTACCGAGTCAATTCCCAACTACAGTCAGATTCGTCTATTTTGCTCGACTTTACAGTCACGTTTTTTGTCGGCTCAATGTAAGTGTAAATTTTGCGTTTAGGGTGCTTTGTTGGAGTTCTAATCGCTGGCTTCATGGAAGGAAAAGCGAAATCGATGAAGGGGCAGGTTGTATCAATCTAGAATTTATACATTCGTGCCATAATGACTGTTTGAATTTTCGTTAAATTGGCACATTGTTTTAAAATGATAGCCATTGTTGGAGTCGCTCCGTTACCCGTTAATCTTTTAATCTTATCCTGGTACTCGGTTAATTTCTCTTGCGACTCGATTCCTTCCAAAATGGATGTGCCTGTAGCCAAGATGGCGCCGCCCATGATTAGCGTTTTGTTTTGGCTTGGCGTATCTATGCACTCATTTTAAGCTGGTTATTTAGCTCTCGCTTCATTGTCGAGAGTGTTTGTAGTGGTCGGTCTTAATTTTTTGAAAATTTTTATAAGAGTGGAAACTTGGAGATTAACTAATGTTAATTAGTTAATCTCCATGTTTCCACTCTTATAAAAATTTTCAAAAAATTTCCTGCCTAAACTTGATTAACATTAACCTATGAGAAAGTTAATGTTTTTAAAGTAATTTAATGATTGCAATCAAGTTATTGTGCGCATTGCTCATCTACATGTTACAATGCGCAGCATTTTAATTCTTATTCTGTTTTCGCAGAAAGTCAAGGGGCAGGGCAAGGCCCCGCCAAACACGCTGTGTTCACTCTGCAACCGCTTCATGAAGCGGAAGTTTGCAGGACATCACTGTGTTGCGTGTGCGAAGTGTAAAGTTAGGTCTCCTTGCGACGTATGTGTTAAGTGGTCGTCGGAGTTAGGGGCTGAGTTTGATCGAGATCGACGTGCGCGTGCTGAGAGGATCGCGAAGGACACAGCGGCCAAGGTGGATCAGGCATCCCTCAAGGGATTAGAGGAGCATCTGAATGAGTGAATGGACTCGGCCTTAGGTGTCTGGGCGGCCAGTGTAAGGCAGTGTTCGAATTGTTCCAGTCTTCAGTCCCGGCGATGCAGTCTGGTGCAGGACAACCAATCGGTGGTCGGGCCCATTTTGCGGAGGAACAAGCACCTGCCCCTTCTCTCGAGCCGGCTCGAAACCGATGGCGGAGATGGAAGAGCTTTCTCAGATGATGGTTTCCGGGCTTTCCCGCGAGTCACCCCCGGGATTTGTACGTGTCTGTCAGCCGGGTGGTGTTGTTGACGTTCCGTCGGGCATTTTCCACCGGGGTTTCGCTCTATCCGGAGTGCCGTCCGAGCCATCTTTTGCGGTTCCAGTCGGCATCGCGGATGCGGGTATGCTGGCTCCTCTCGGAGTCACATGCCCTGCTATATTAGCGGACATAGTCACGGGTCCCGTGCTGGAGCCGATGGATTGCAGAGATTCCATGTCTGGCGATTCGCTAGACACTGGAGCCGAGAGTAGCCGAGTTATGGTTGCGCTTCGTTCTGGAAGTTTGGTTCATATCTCTCAGCATGGACCGTCAGTGACCTTATCATCCAAGGGTGAGGAGGACGAAAATAGCAGTAGTCATTTAATGGACGAGTTCGTTTCACATCATGAGAATAAACTTACCTCCCTAACACTCTTCATATACTAGTATATCGGCTCTAAGTTCAATAATATTCAGAATTATAAAAAGTTAGGTGCCCCTAATGGGCAGGTGGATGTACACAGTCATGCACATGACAGACCCCACCTACTGCGCATGCGCATACTGGTACTTCCGTTTTTCTAATATATTGGCTGACAAGCTACATGTGGAAAACATTTCCAATCTCTTTTTTGAGAATTTCAATAGTTTTAAATCATCTTTTCACACTATGGCTGATAATACATCATCAGAGGAGTCCTCCTTGTCATCAGTTAACGTGATATTGTTCCATATATTAATTAAAACCTGTTACTTTTATGTGTTACCGGTTTTCGTTCGCAGCCGATTTGACGTTAACACGATTTCATGCACTGGGAATCCTTGTTAAATTCTCCCATCGCCTAGGGCTATTAATCCCTTGTGCTTTGTGTCCACAGGTTCTACTTATGGATGGAATAAGGGTCCCTATTCTTCTCGGAGGTTGTTCACGTCTCTCTTTCTGACTTCTCATTATGATATGTCTACGGGTCGGAGATATAGCATTAATAAATATCTCCCTCCTTTTGTCCCATCCCCTTCATCAGTCTCTGCAGAAAGAAGAGTCTCAGCGGATGGATGGAAGTGTTCTGCACAAGAGGATGGCTTGCCTGTGCTCCGGATAAGGGAGTTTATTAATTATGGCACCTACTTATTTGAAAGTATTTACAATTTCTGCTGCCATCTTTATTGCATTGTATTCTCTCTTGTATGTGCATGGGCTCTCGGATATATATAATTTAATATATTATTCTTGAGTAATGAATGTTTTAGTCACTAGATATTTCTTGCATTCATTTTCTGATGTCCCCTCTCCTTGATGGAGCTGTTGCTTTGTTGCTTGATGTCATAATCAACCAGAGATTTTTCTCTTTCCTTGATGTCATAATCATAGTTTAGAGAAATCTTATGGATGTTATTATCATCCTTTATTATGAATGTGGAGAAATATTTAGATAGTCATAATCATTCTCTCGTCCTCTTCCATTCTTAATTCGGGTCCCTGGTTGATCTTTTTTGTTATTGTTAACAAGAGAAGTCATCTGTCCCTTCGGGGTTGTCAGTAATAAAAGTGGGTGTCTTCTCTCTCTCGAGTTTGTTCTTTTGTTTACTAAAAAGAAATAACAAAGTCTACAAACTATAATACTCATTGTCTTCGTATGCCTTCCATTCAGAAGTCATGTCCATCTTGTTTAAAGTCCATGAGAGCTAGATTCTTCCCCCACCCTTGCCCATCTTGTACCATTTGTAGGCTGTCCAACAACTGTGCCATTTGTAAAGGTGTGGGGGGGTATCTAACCTCTGAATTCTTTGCATTACTGGGTTAGTGTTCCTTGCTAACCCAGAGTCTAACTTTCCTGACCAGGAAGATGACGACTACCTGCTCGACTAACAGGATGGTCATGAAGACATGGATGCGAGTGTCTACACTCCTCTCATAGGGAGCGCGGCCGCTCGCACCTATGGTTCTGTTACCTTAGGAGCAGGTTTCATGATTCAGCCTGTGGGCCAATTTGGAGTGGACGGCCGCCCATATAAGATACCACGCTTAGACGTGGAATCTCATATGGACGATCCGGGCCGCGCTAGTGTGCTTTATGCCCCACACACGAGCGCGACCTCGGTGCTCGGCCAGCCTGTGGAGAATGTCATGCCAGTCCTCACGGGCCCGTATGCATGGCCCTACCTGCGAATGCCATTTGAAGATGACGAGGGCCCGCTGCTCGTCGGTAATTCGCAGGTAGCTACGGACGAAGACTGGTCTGACGCGTGCGCGTGGCTCCTCGCAGTCAGACCAGAGCTTGCCGTGAATGAAACGGGCGCCAGCAACCCTCGGGCATGGTAGGGCTGCGCGGTTTGGCGTACAGCCATATCGGTTTCGATATGACTTCATATCGGTTTTAACCGAATATCGGTTTTATGGACATGAAACAAAAAATTTAAATGATAAAAAATAGCACGAAAACAGAATGTATTTTCACGCCCTGATACATTCGTAACGTTTTACGCCTTTAAAGCTTAATATACCTTATAATATCCATCATCGCGGGAGTGAAATTATTAATTAGACTGCTTAAATATTACGCACAGTTAAATAAACATCGTTTATTTTGTCAAAATTAATCATAAATCAGCAAAACAGGTTGCGAAAAGACGTAAATCACAGGATTGTAATTAATTAAGATGTAATTATCTCCCTTTCTTCTTTCATTTCCAATTCGGCCCGAGGACGAAATCATTCCTTGAAGAAAATATTAACTGTAATATTGCGAACGCGAATTTCATAAGTTAATATGATATTGTGTATAGATGATAACGTTTTAAAAACGGTTTGAGTAATAATTTTATTTAAAATTATATCCTAATCAGCAAAATGTATTCAGCATTATATTTATTGGAGAGATTTTTATGCATTCGGGCGATTATGTTTTGGGACGACTGCATTATGTTAATTAGCCGGTGACGTAAATAAAATGGATGCCGTTGTTTAGAAATGTTTTCCCCGATACAAATTTCAATGACAAATTCCTGCGTTAGTATTGTGTTTTATATTGGAAATTTATCTGAGACTACCAGAGAAAAGAGGAGTGGATATTTATTTAATTAATTCGTTGCTTAATTTCTCTCGGCATACAGCGAGTTACATGGAGTTACACAATATGCACAATTGGGGCCACGTTCAATTATTAGTTGCGCCGAACGTAGCTTAATGGAAAGTATGGCCATTATTATTCATTACGCTTTTCATGCTCATTAGTATCTTTTATTTTTAACAATCCTGATACAAAAAGCCGAAAATATGTTCATATTCGGTTTTTCGATGTTTATTTTGTATAATCGGTTATGAAACCGTCAGTGCAGGATATTGGTTTTAAATATGGTATCGGTATATCACGCAGCCCTAGGGCATGGTTACAGGCAAAGCCATTGGCCAGCACGACTTGAGTCTCTGCCGTATGCTGAACATATCTTAGATATGTTCACAGCAGCAGAGGAGTCGATCAGACCGAAAGGTTGCCTCGCGAGGGCCCCCCTGCGAGGTTGCTAGGCGATGTCGAGTTACTGCTAGTCAGTATACTCGATAGGGTTTAATGCCCAGACCGAGCGCGGATGACCGGGCCGCTCTGAGAGAAGATACATGGCCAGGCTCCCGTGCTGACACGGGAGTGCTGTGTTCGGGTGCTATGCGCTTGGCTAATGCCGCCTTGCGTGACACCGAGGAGAGCTCGCGAGCAGCGATCAGTGCGCTGTCTCACGTGTCTCAGCTGCTATCGGGGATAGTAGCAGCCTCGGTGCACCAACAGCCTAGTCCAGTGACAGTACAACGCAGGGTTGGGTTTTGGACAGTCCAAAACTAACTTTGAGCAGACATTGTCCAAAACCTGTCTAAAACCTGTCTTAAATGGTTTAAACCAGTCCAAAACTGTCCAAAATTGTCCAAAACTGTCCAAAACTATGTTGGACATATCACCATACTCTTATGCATCATAATCCTATTAAAAAATAACAAGAAATCAGAGATTGCATCAAAAGCACTATATTAAACAAATCCATTTATTATGAGTTATTATTGCATTTGCTATGATATACTATGCTATGATAGGTTCATTGTGAATGTTACTCCACCCATCCTCCACTAATGTTGCTGTCTTGCCATCAAGAATCACCTTCATATCCTCTGTTACCTGATCATGCACAGCATCTAGAAGCTTTCCACCAATCAGTTTACGTGAAGGGGGTTTATATCCTGGGCGTAGCATACTAACAACTTTTATGAACTGCGGATGTTCAGCCATTGAAAATGGAAGGTTACAAGCATAAAACAACCTCGCGACTTCTATATCTATTGCTGACTTCATCGCTGAGGTGGTAGTGATACAATGTCGGCTCAGATCGGGTTGAATTGAGAATTGAACTGGACAGGTTGGTGAGGGTGGTGCTGATTGTGATGGCAATTCTTCTCTTAGTCGCTTTGTGCATGGTGCAGCTGATGGTTTGTCCAGCTGAAACAAAGAAAAGGGATATTACATGTGCTATATAAGCCAAATGTAGATATACACCCTACCTGGTCCAAGCCATTTGGGGACAAGATATGATAATCTTTTTAAAAATTTTCATTGAAATGACTGGCATTGCAACAAAATCAGTCATTCCTATGTTGAATTTTCAAAAGTAATTAATTTGATGTCATAATTCAATACATTTAAAATTTGGAATGGATAGAGTTAAAGATAGACCACCCTTCTGTCAAATAAATGCATGTTTTTATTTATTTTCAAAACTTTGGGACTTGCTGAATATTAGTTTGACTGTTTGCATCAGTCTATCTGAAGGGTGTTAGTGTGCTATGCCAAATTGTTTTCATAATATTACTGTAGTAAAGGTATTCAGGCAAGAGTATTTCTGAAAACCCTGGGTTGCAGAAAGTATGGGGTTAAGCAGAGCATTGTGTGTTATTTCTAATCTTAAGCCAGCGGCCGCACAGGCCAATTATCACACCTATACCATTGAATTGTAAAGAGGCTCAGCATGTGATTGTGGTTATCAGAGATTATCAGACCTGGCTCTATTACTAGCATGGCAAAGAGAATAATTAACTCAGGTATCTGAACTAAAGGTGAGACATCCTCTGACAATGCCAGCCCCGCCACAATTACAGTGAATAGTAACCTTACCTACATTGTACATTATGACTTTTAAACACAACTTAGCACAAATTTTTGAAAATTTGTCACTGAAATGATTGGCTTAGTAAAAGCGGCAGTCATTTCACGAGTAAATTTGTTTTCCAGTCAAATTAGTTTCAAAATATTCTGCAGTTTTCCCGCATAGTGTCCATGAAAATGATAGCTGAGGAATTCATCGGTGAAAGGGTTAAGGCATGTATTAGATATATTGGACTCCTAGCACTCCAATGTCAACAAAAAACATTTTTCAAATAAAATTAAAAGATAAACTGTTTTTTTATTTTCAACAAATTTGTCATCGCCCAACAAAATTGTTGAAAAATGAAAACCAGTTTCCTTGGTATAGTCACAATAAAATATAGAATTTTTAATTATTGACATTAGAGGGCAAGGGGTTAAGCATTAATTTTATTTACCTTCAAAATCTTGATGTCTTTGCTGATATGTGTGTCTGCACTGTCTGTATCAGCCTGTTCAACAGGACTTTCAGTAGACTTGTCATAGTGTACATTCATCCTTGCTATCTTGTTGACAACTGTGTACTCACACTCTCTACACTTAGCCATTTGTTTGCCATTAATCTTAACTTCCAAAAAGTGCTTCCAAATTGGATCCTTAGGCCTACCACCTTTGAAATACATATTAACTATTTCAAATGCCATCAACACATAAATATTCAGGACAACAGAAGAATTCAAAGATTAATGTAGCACAAGGATATCTTTTTACTAATTGTCTAATTGATATCTAGCATTAACTGAGGATAGATGAAAACATGAAGAATCTAATTTATATTCTATCAGCTTAATGCCTTAATCCCAAATTTGCATAAGATATTATGTAAACATAGCTAATGTGTGTACTGAGTAGTGCATTCTAATAGCCTTAGAGAGCAAGGGTCATCAGTTAATTGTTGAAACAACATCTTAGCAGACTATATTTTCTCTATGAGTTTAAGATTCTTCCATAGGCCATGAACATTTTGCAAGAAATAGATTTAGACACAGACAGTTCTCAATAATATAAACATCTAGCTGTACATAGGTAGTCTAATATGTTTACATTATTGATTAAATAGGGTTTCTGTGGGTTTAACACAACTGGTCGAAATATACAGAGTTAAAACATTTAAGACAAACAAAAGTTGAAAAAAATTAACCCATGGTTTATAGAAAGAAGCAAATAAGACTCCTAATTTATTGAAATCATATGTGTCCTTTTAGATTATTATTATTCTTATTATTATATAGCAATAAAGTATCCAAAAATACATGTAGATAACCATCCATCAATATGTACATGTAGCTGTATGTGTCTAAATGCTATATAGTTGTTTTAAGAAAATTACATTTCAGTAAAAAAAAATTTATACCAATATTTTAGGTTTTGGACAGTTTTGGACAATTTAAGGTGTCCAAAACCTATTTTGGGCGGACGGTTTAAACCATGGTTTAAACCGCGGTTTAAACCACTAGTGTCCAAAACTTGCCAACCCTGGTACAACGAGCCATCCAGGATGGGATCAACCTGGCGTTGGACTGTCTGACTAGGTCAGTCACCAAATCACTGAGGACGAGGCGCACTTTTGCCGTAGACAATTTGTGCCCATACCAGGAGCTCAAGTCGCGCTTGTTGCAAGCGCCGATGGCGGGCCCTAGTCATTTTGGAGGTGAGGGTTGTCAGCACCGCCAAGAGACAGTTAATTTGGTGAACAACCAGAGGGCGCTGCGTGCACAGTTTGACGTGCTGGGCAGAGAACACGTGCGTGTTCAGCCCTCGGCTGCTCGACAGCAGTACACTTGTGGCGGGGCCGGCCTTGTCAGAGGCCAGCAGGCCGGCCTTGTCAGAGGCCAGCAGGCCGGCCGGGTTCAGAGACCGCGTTGGCCGTGCCAGCAGCAGCATGCTGCTGTGCGTCAACCAGCGCCTCAAGCGCAGCCAGCCAGAAAGCAGCCCACGCATTTAGGTGCACGTGGCGCTGGGCGTGGCACGCGAGGAGCAGCAGATGGTAACCGGGCCGGATGGGCTAAAAGAATTTCCGGTTACAACAGGTACCACTCTGGTGTTGTCACATGTACCAGAGACACACCAACTTAAAAAATTCATGGGCACCCCGTTAACCCTAGGTGCATCAGTGGGAGGTCGTTTGACTTTCCAGATTCAGAAGTGGGAGCGGTTAATTCAGGACCGCTTAGTCTTGCAATGGCTTTCGCATGGATACAGTCCAGAGTGGATAAAAGGTCTGCCATTGCATCTGTCTCTGGTACCGGTCTGGACTCCAAGAGATCCAGACAAACAGTTGTGCATAGAAGAGGAGAATCTCTAATTCTAAAAGAAGCAATTCAACCAGCGCAGGATTGCCCAGGCTTCTAATCAACCGTGTTTCTTATGACAATGAACACTGGGGGGGGGGGGGGGGGGGTGGAGACCAATTCTCAACCTCAAACCACTAAACAAGTTTATAGATACACCGAGTTTCAAAATGGAAGCAATAAGATCGGTGTTGTTGGGGTTAGAGAAGGGGATGTGGACAGCATCAATAGATCTCAAAGATGCTTATTTCCACATTCCAATTGCAAGGAGTTTTCGTCGGTTCCTGAGATTTGCTTTTCAGGGATGCCAATGGGAATTCAAAGTTCTTCCATTCGGCATCTCGATGGCTCCAAGGGTCTTCACTCGAGTCGTACTCGCTATCACAGCATACCTCCGCAGGAGAAATATAGCAGTCCACACTTACATAGACGACTGGTTGCTAAAAGCACACAACCTAGAAAGTTTGACAGCAAATCTGGAGATAGTTTTGAAAACTCTCACAGATTTAGGCTGAATAATCAACTTTCAGAGCTGAATCCATCCCAGAAGTTTGTTTACCTGGGTATGTTCTTCGATCTGGAGATAGGATATGTTTATCCATCCCAGGAGAGAGTGGAGAATCTCCTCTCGTGCATTCAATTGGTTTGCAGCAGTCGTTATATTCTAGCACGAGTCTATATCTGAGAATGCTGGGTCTGATGGTTTCAATGGAACCAGTCATTCCTCAGGCGGCCTTGCGCAGACGGCCGATTCAGTTGATTCTCATGACTCAGTGGACGCAGAGTTCAGGTTCACTGGACTCGCGCATTCAAGTGTTGGACCCTCTCATTCATGACCTTCATTGGTGGATAGAGAGGGAATCTCCTGCCGGAGGTCATGCTGACCCCTCCCCACCGTCATGTAACGATGTTTACGGATGCAGCGATGGAGGGATGGGGAGCTTGCCTGGAAGAAGCCACAATATCAGGGCTTTGGAATTTGAATCAGTCAAAGGAACATATCAACATGCTAGAATTACGGGCTGTAATTCTAGGCCTGGAACATTTCTTGAAGGACCACAGTAGTGAGTTACATAAACCGCCAGGGCGGAACGAAGTCGCCCAGTCTCTGTATGATGACATGGAAGCTGCTTTGCTGGTGCATGGATCATATGATCACCTTGAAAGCAGTTCATATTCTGGGAAGGCTGAATCTGTTAGCAGACTCATTGAGCCGAAGGATGAGCATTCTGCCTATGGAATGGCAACTAAATCAATGTGTTGCGGATCATCTGTTCAATCATTGGGGGAAAACCCAAGATAGATTTATTCACAATGAAGAAGAATGCGAAGATGACGACGTACGTTTCTCTGATTCCAGATCCAAGCGCTATCGCAATAGATGCACTAGCTATTAGTTGGAAGGGAATGTATGCATGCGCATACCCTCCAACAATCCTGAGTTCAAGGATTCTTCAGAAGATCAAGCAGGAGGAATGTCAAGTACTTCTGATCGCCCCATATTGGTCAAGCCAATCATGGTTTACGGATCTGCTGGACCTTGTGGTCTGCAATCCGGTACCTCTGCCTCTGATGGACAATATTATCTTCCAGGGCAAGACCCTTCACAACAATCCGTCAATGTTTCAATTGACTGGATGGATGTTGTCAAAAAATCCGCGATTAAGGAGGGTTTTTCTGAGAAAGAAGCCAATTTTATGGCCAGAGCCAGAAGGGGGTCAACCTCCAGAGCATATAATTATAAAATCAACAGATTTGCAGAATGGTGCTCAAAGAGATGTATCAATCCAATGGATGCATCTATTCAGGTAATAGCTGATTCTCTCTGTCACCTGTATGATGCCTATAGTCTTACGCCTAATTCTATTGCTGGATATAAATCAGCATTTATGACTGTTATCCCTTGCTTGGCAAAGAGGGGAAGTGATGAAGTATGTGTATTAAATACTCTTATTAAAGATATGGGCAATCTCAGACCGGGAAATCCTCCACTGACACCGTCATGGAGTCTCTGGTTCTTCATGTTTTGAGTGATAAACCTTTTGAACCACTTAGTGCTATTTCTATTAAATTATTGACACTTAAAGATGTATTTTTAGTTGCGGCAGCATCAGCCAGACGCAGGAGTGAAATTCATGCCTTGTCTGCTGAGCCTGACCGTTTTATAGTTAGAGGTGAAGGCCTTAAGCTTCTACCGAGATTGAATTTCTTGGCTAAGAATCGATCTTTAAAATATCCGGGTCAACCTATTATTTTACCTGCCTTAACCAGATATGATCCTGGTGCTAAAGTATTATGTCCTGTCCATGCTTTAAATAAGTCCAAGAGAAGAACCCAGGTTTGGCGGACGTACCCAAGCTCCCTATGGTTGTCATATATTGAACTCCATGGTAGGGCGTCAAAAGGCACTATTTCCAGATGGATAGTAGAATGTATTCAATTCTGTCATAAGACAGCCACTGGAATTCAAGTAGATAGAGCCAAGGCTCAGTGTCCGTGGTGTGGTAACTTCCACGGCATTATTTAATGGTGTTTCTATTGAAGACATTATGTCAGTAGCCCAGTGGCACTGTGAGTCAAGTTTTACTGACCGTTACCTCCATGACACTTCTAACCCGCTCGCTGTCTCGGTCCTCAGAAAATAATTAAATGTAGAGGTATGTATTTGTAATTAGTTTTCCTCCTCTGCTATTTACAAATGTCACATTTGTTGGTAGGGTATCCCTACTATTATATGGTACCATTCTATTCATCCGGTGGGGGAAGAGATGAGTTCCACGCCCAAGACATCAGAGGTCAGTATATGTGACCATTTTGTTTTTTGTCTTGGTGATGGTGTCATATTTTTTATTTTTAATATGGTGATGGTTAATGTCTCTTAATTGTGATTCTTTCAGAGAGTTTTTAAAAAATGAAGCAATTCTTCTTTTTCCAATGTCTAGTAATACTTTTCATCAAGTATTAGAGAACGTGCTAGTCATTTAGAGCATTTTTTTTCCTTAACCTTCCTCAGAAAGAGGGGGGTGGGGGGGGGGAGCGCATTTGCCTTTTGATCAATCTCTCTTCATCGGTCGATTATCCGATGCAAAATTCTATTCCTGGTTGTGTTTCAGACACAATTTCAGATATTTTAAATCTCTTGAAAATTCAAAGAGCTAGTCTCTTCGAGGGTGTGCTGGTTTGCAGGACCTTGCTTCCCTCCCACCAAATTTACTTTCAGATTCTGGCTTTTATCAAGAGTCTTAGGGAGGTAAGTATGTTCTCACGATGTGAAATAAGAAAATTTACCAAATTTCTTTTTCACGAGTGAGATGACATACTTACCTCCCTAACAGGATCCCGGCCTCTCCACCCCACGGAGGCCTGGTCCTTTGGTTATTTGAATAGTTGCTTCTATGTCAGCCAATATTTAGTAACGGATGTACCAGTATGGGCATGCCCAGTAGGGATCTGTCATGTGCATGACTGTGTACATCCACCTGCCCATTAGGGGCACCTAACTCTTTATAATTCTGAATATTATTGAACTTAGAGCCGATATACTAGTATATCAAGAGTATTAGGGAGGTAAGTATGTCATCTCACTCGTGAAAAAGAAATTTGGTCAATTTTCTTATTCTGTACCGAAGCTGAATGGGTGCAGGTCCTTTGCTTGGTCCGATCATCTCGGCTTGACATCTGACCTGGGATCTCAGCGCGATCCGGCAATGGAACGGATGTCAGAGCATGCGGCTAGCACTCTGTCAAGTGGCTCTTGAGCCATGCCTACCCTTCCACTAGATACTCAATCTTCTGATATGTTGGAAGTCATGGCGTTTGGTTCAGCCGAAGTATATGCTTGCGAAGCCTCCTAAGGGGATAAGTAGGGTCTGTTTTCTGGAGCAGGCCTACCATCAGTATGCCCGTATGTATCATCTTTTGGTCGGGGAATGTGAAGCGCTGAACAGGCCATTGGTTGGGAAATCTAGTGTCGTTCTCGACCATTGGTTTCACAGACTAACAAAGACGCCTTCAATGAGCTCACACTTATTGAGGATGTGGCGAGGGCGGCTATGGCTGCTCTCGCATGTTTGTACCGCCCTGCAAGGGATGCTGACCGGCGCGGCGAATGGTGGGGATGTGTTAGAGGCTGCTCCCGGAGTTGTTCGGGACACCATAAGGTTGTCCCTGGATTGCCTGGCCAGGGTGATCACCAAATCATTGGCGGAGCGGAGGAGAATGGTTCTCGATTGCATAGAACCAGGACCAGAGATGAGGGCTGCATTATCTTCTGCACGTTTCATTGGTCCGGGCTTGTTTGGCGGCTCGGCAAGACAAGCTCTCCAAGCTTGCGTCCATGGTTGCAGAACATCAGGTTGTCGGCAAGTCGTGGAAGTCGACTAAAAGGACTCGGCCGCAACAGTCCTACAAGCAGCAGAGACAGCGCCAGAGATCGGCCTTCCGTCCGTCTGGCCCTGTTGCACATCGGGCATCCGGTTCTCAAGAACCTGACCGTTCATCGTCATACAAGTCCTCTAATAAGAGGTCGTATGAGGATGACAGGAAGGGTGGATGGCTCGGGACGGGGTGGCTACGGCAAGGATAGCCGTGGTGGTGGTTCTGGGCCGTCATACTCCAAGAAACCGCGTGGGGGATGGTCCTGACAGGCTTCCAACGAGACCCGTACCGGTAGCGTCAGGAACACAGGGAGTCGAGAATCTTCACCAAAACGAATTAACGTCTTGTTGCGCAGCATTGACCACGAGTTGTGTGCAGATTCCTACCTTTCGAGGCAGACTTCAGCTGTTCTCAAACCAGTTGGAACAGGTCGTGCAAGATTGTTTATTCTGTCATTGGCTAAGAAACGGACTGGCTCACCCGCCAATCATTAGTTCCGTTAACTTCGACTTCTGTATGGACTCGTGTTCCAAGGGAATCCAATCATCTCGAGGTCATTCGCTCAGAAATCAAAGATCTTCAGCGGAAGAATGCGATTCATTTACTCAGCGATCAGTCCTCCCTGTGCTTCGATTTGATCATTTTCCTCATTCTAAAACGCACGTTAGGTTGGAGACCGATTCTCAACCTCAAGCCGCTGAACAAATTCATTCTTTCACCAAAATTTCAGATGGAGACTGTAGCAGCAGTGATGACAGGGCTGAGAAAAGGTATGTGGGCAGTATCGATGGATCTGAAGAACGCATATTTTCATATTCCAATGTCAATTCCTTTTCAGAAATACCTTCGCTTCGCATTCCATGACAATGTCTGGGAGTTCAATGCGTTACCGTTTGGTCTGGCCACAGCCCCGAGTCTTCACCAAAGTGGTTCACGCCATGATTTCTTATCTTCGCAGCAGAAACATAGCTGTTCATACCTAAATAGACGACTGGCTGGTGAAGGCGGGGAATCCAGTCACTGCGCAACAAATCTTCAGGTAGTCCTGGCCTTACTAAAGGACCTAGCATGGTATGTGAATCTAGAGAAATCAGAATTGACTCCATCCCAGGAGTTTGTGTATTTGTGAATTCTTATGAATCTCGGGGATGGTGTGGCTTTTACGGCGGAGCGCAGAGTCAAGAGTTTGCCTGCAATTCTGAGGTCAGTTTCTCTAGGAGCCTATCTGACGGCGCGCCAATTTCTCACAATACTGGGTTTGCTAGTATCCCTGGAGAAGGTGGTGCCTTATGATTCAGATGTATTTGATGTCATTATATCCGTCATTTCTGAGGATTCCAGTAAAAGAACCATTGATATTCCATCTTCAATGGTAGTTATCAGAACAGAATCTCCTGTGAGGTGTTCCTCTACAACCTCCTCAACCGCAGATGTCCATTTTCACAGATGCATCGACGACGGGTTGGGGAGCAGTATTGGACGATCTGTCAGTGTCAGGAGAATGGGATCGTACCAACACGCAGAAACACATAGATGTTCTCGATCTGTCAGTGTTTGGGGGAATGGGATCGTACCAACGCGCAGAAACACATAAATGTTCTCGATCTGTCAGTGTTTGGGGGAATGGGATTGCACCAACGCGCAGAAACACATAAATGTTCTCGAATTATTAGCGGTGGCATTAGCACTTCGAAAATTTGAGAGCTTAATCTGAGACAAGATTGTCCTGATAAGGACAGCCAACTCCACAGTGGTGTCCTATTTGAACCGCCAGGGTGGGATGAGGTCACTGGAGTTGTGCATGATGATATGGAACCTTTTGTGGTGCCAAGAGAGGAATATTATTCTTCAAGCAGCACACATTCCAGGAAGATTTAACATCCTAGCGGATGCTCTCAGTCGAAGTCGTCCCGACGGAATGGCAGCTCAGCCAATCGGTAGCGGAGGTTCTATTCAAACATTGGGGCAGGCCAAATGTGGATCTATTTGCGATGAAAGGAAATGCAAAGACAGTCACATGCGTATCACCGATCCTGGACCCGCTAGCATTAGCAGTAGACGCAATGGCAATAAGTTGGAAAGGAATGTATGCGTACACGTATCCTCCAACAATTCTCATCCCAAAAGTTCTGGCAAAGATAAGAGAGGGCATATGCCAAGTACTACTGATCGTTCCTCATTGGCCAGGCCGATCATGGTTTACGGATCTGCTGGACCTTCTGGTCTGCAATCCAATCCCTCTTCCAGACAGAAGGGATCTGATTTTTTAGAACAAGGATCTGTATCTCCACGACAAACCGGAGATGTTCCAATTGACTGCATGGATGTTATCAAGCAACGAGCAATTGAGGGTGTGTTTTCTGAGCAAGCAGCGAAGTTTGTCGCTTCAGCCAGAAGGAGGTTCAACAACCAGAATATATAATTATAGGATCAACAAATTTGCACAGTGGCGTAAGGAAAGCGATAGTAATCCTTTTTCTGCATCTGTTCAACACGTACATGTAGCAGATTTTATCTGTCATTTATACGAGGTTGACAAACTTGTACCTTCAACCTTAACAGCGTATAAGTCTGCACTAGCTTAAGTCGTTCCCAGTCTGTAGGAGTGGAGAAAGACACTTTAAATGAAGTTATTAAAGGAATGAGCAATCTGCGACCTAGACGACCAATTCCTATCCCAGCATGGAATCTATCGCTTGTTCTACAAGTTTTAGGGCATGCTCCCTTTGAACCAATTAGATTTATGGATATTAGACTGTTAACTATTAAGTCAGTTTTCTTGGCGAGAAGGAGATGCGAAATTCATGACCATGGAAGTTTAGTACTCTATGAGTTGGATAGCAGGACCCAAGCGTATGTTGGGGTTCTCAGTCTCTCAAAGCATCCGCTTTTGTTTCTACGAGAATTGTTAATACTTACCAGATGTACTATGGCCTCCCTCAGCCGCCCCGCTGAGGTGAGGCTGAGCTGCTTTCCCTGTTTGTTGAGACAAATATAAGACAAATCTGACTGTAGTTGGGAATTGACTCGGTCGGTACCTGGAGGCTAATGGTAATTCCTGGACACAGTATGGGCAGGACCATAGAGAGTGCGGAGTTCTAATTGTTTATTTTGAGCTAGACTAGATAATAGACATTATCATAATAGTGCATCTGGTAAGTATTAACAATTCTCGTAGAAACAAAATCGGATGCTTTTTTGATTGACCAGAAATGTGTTTTGCCAAAGTTGTCCATATAAGTATTACGTATGAATTCTTAAAAACATGCTGTAAATAATTTTAGCTCACCTGGCCTGAACGGCCAAGTGAGCTTATGCCGTGGCGACCATCCGTCGTATATCCATCGTCTGTCAACCTTTCCTTTAAATGACTTCTCAAGAATCGCTGGGCCGATTTCAATTATATTTGGCAGGAAGCATCCTTACGGTATAGGGATCCGAGTTTGTTCAAACGAAGTCGATCAGCCAATTTGGCCAGTGGCCATCTAGGGTTTTGACCGATTTTTAGAAACGCCTTTAAAAATCCCCGAAAGCCCTTAAGTGATTGAAGGAAACCTCATGAAATATGATCTAGGGCAAGAGCTGAACCAAGTTTGTTCACGGGAACTTGATTGGACAAATGGTTCGACGGCCATCTTGATTGACCTAAATTTAGTGAAAATATCTCCAGAACGGCTGAAGGGATCAGGCCGAAAATTGGCAGATATGATTAGGGAATAAGGGCCATTAAGGTTTGTTGATGAGAAGTTGATGTGTCAAAAAACATGGCCGCCATGGCCCAATCCAAATATAGTGTTTGGCGGCCATATCGGACATTTTTATTTGATGGATTTTGAGGCTGAAATGGGTTTTATATAGATTTTTGGGTATTCGGATCTCAAATTTGCAATTTTTGAAACTGTTGGATAAACAGTTTTGCGGCCATCATGGATCATTTTCCCACCAAAGCTCCCATGCTAAAGCACTGGGAAATTTAAAGTGTATTCTCGCGCAGTCTTGGATTTTGGTCGATTTTTAGAAATGTCTAAAAATCTCCAAAACCGCTGTGGCGATCAATTCAAAACGCTTGAAATATCATCTGGAGCAAGAGTTGCACCAAGTTTGTTCAAGGGAACTTGATTGGCCAAATTGTGTGGCGGCCATCTTGGATAGCCTATTTTATACCAAAACAACTCCAGAACCACTGAGCGGATTGGGCTGAAATTTGGGAGATTTGATTATGCAATGAGTGCCATTAAAGTTTTTTCAAGGGAAGGAGCTACGTCAGAAACATGGCTGCAGTTGACCAGTCAACATGTAGCCCATTTGGCGGCCATATTGGACATGCAAAAATGTCCACAAACTCATTTAAAAGACTACTCCTAAACCACCCACCAGCAATTTTGACAAAAATGCATAGTGCTCCAGGTGAGCGACACAGGCCCCCTTGGGCCTCTTGCATTTAAATAGACGCTAATATGAAATCTAACTGGGAATCGTTTGAAAAGAATTTTACTGATTTTTTTTGGCCATTTAAACATATTTAGCCCTTATCACCCTTGTGTCAAAATTTTATCGTTTACTATGTCAATAGAAAAGAAACTGGTGTGCATTTTTCAACAATTTTGGTGGAAGATGTTGCTGTCATAGACAGCAACATCTTCCACCAAATTTGTTGAAAAATGAACACCAGTCAATTTTATAATATAATTTGAAGATTTCAGATTTTGACATCAAATTGGTACGGGTTAAGGTTTTGGATCATGCATCTGTAACGTTCACAATCCATATTTTATTTACATAGGTAACGTCACGAGCATTGCCGTATTTGGAAGAAGATTCACGGTTGGTGCCACTACTGAAGAGTGTAAGCAGTGGGTACCAGGGCCAGGATTACAATCCAAAAAAGATAAGCAGTGGAGCAGTGACGGCTGATATGATTGATGGGGTGAGGCAATGTCTAACTGTGGGAAGACAGACACACTATACATGTACTGTTTGTAAATTATGTTTACAGTACAGCTTAGTAATAACTTAGTTTGATTGGATGCTGTTGCTGCCTAAGACAATCAAATTATATCCAACATATTCGATAGGAAATATCTTATACCGTGTTCAAAATTGTACTAACTTAACATGTTTCTGTTTTTGATTTGGAAATATGTAACTTATTTAATACTATACCAGTCTTTCTTATGATTCCTGTGGACTTACCCCTTTAATGGTCAAGATCTATTTTGTTTGGTGTGTGCTCATTTTTATATCAAAAGAAGACTATCTTTAGCTCGGCTTTATGATGTAAAACGAGCTATTGTTATACCCTGCAGGCCTGCACGTTGTCCGGCGTTGGTGGTGGTAGCATCCAATTTACGTTTAGCTCAACGTTTCTGTTTATATCTCATGGTTGGTTGATCATACTGGACCCAAACATGGGCACATGCTTCCTTATAATGACACAGCATCACACAATGACCTTGGCTTCAGAAGGTCAAGGCCACTGTGACCTTGACCCCCAAACATAGATTTTTTTCAACATTAACATTTTCTGCTTAGTTTTCTGGTTATATGTCATGTTTGGTTAAGCATGCTGGATCCAAACTTGGAAACATGCCTCTTTATAATGACACTGCATCAGTCAATGCCATTGGGGTCAAAAGGTCAAAGGTCTATGTCACTGTAACTCTGGTAAAATCTTTGTTTTTTTAACATTAACATTTTCAGTTTGACTCAACTTAGCAGTTCATATTTCAACTTTGTTTAATCATTCTGGGTGCAAACATGGACCCAAATAATGAGAGGGCGTGACATAATGACATTGGGGTAAAAAAGTCAAAGCCACTGTGACATTGTAAAAACTTATGATTAACATTTTCCATTTAGCTCAGCTTAGCAGTTCGTATCATATCTTTGGTTAAGTATACAGGACCAAACATTGGACACATACTTCCTTATAATAAGCGAGATCGGAATCTCGTGCGCGCGAAGAATTATGGGATCCCGTCGGGATAAACAAATGGTTGTAGCTGACAGGCCGGTATAAAGCGTTTATGGTAGCTATGTAGAGGCTACATATTTTCTCTAGGATGTAGGTATTAGTTCCACAATGCATGCCAAGTATCATTTTACAGGTCAAATGTCCAATTTGTAATGTTTTATTGCTAATGGTAATTTGGCTGCGTATTTATGACTATAGCAACATGTGTGGAGGTGCTAGTCACAGTGTTGGAAATATAAACTTAAATATAGCAAAACAATCTTAAAATAACAATTATAACATCATACCTCCCATCCACACTTCCTCCCCCTTCACACAACTCCCTCCCTCCTTTCCTCACCCCCACCTCTCGGCCTTCCTCCCCCCTTTCCATCTCTCCCTCCCTCGCCCTCCTCCCTTCGTCTCCCTCTCTCTGCCCTCTCTCCCTCCCTACTTCCATTGTCTCCCCCCTCCCCGCCCTCTCCCCCTCCCCTTCATCTCCTCTCTGCTTCTCCCTTCATCCTCTCCCCCCCCCCCCCCTTCCTTAATCTCCCTCTCTTTTCCATCCTCGCACCCTCCCTCCCTTCTCCCTCTCGTTCTCCCCACTCCTCTCTTTCTCTCTCTCCCTCTTTTTCTTTCTCTCCCACTCCCCCTCACTCACTCATTCCCAGTCTATCCCTCCACTCTTTCCACTCTCTGCCCACTCTCCCCAGTCCCTTTCTCTTTTTCGCCTCTCTCTCCCCCGCTCTCTCTCTCTCTTGCCCCCCCTCTCTCTCTTGCACGCGTGCCATTGACTGCTCTCTCTCTTGCACGCGTGCCATTGACTTCTCTCTCTCTTTCTCCCCCTCTCCATCTCCCTCTCCTGACCCTCCCCCTCCCCTTCCTTCTCTCCTCCCTTGCCCTGCCCTGCCCTGCCCTGCCCTGCCCTGCCCTGCCCTCCCCTCCCCTCCCCTCTTCCTCTTTTTCTCCTCTTTTTTGTCTCGCCTGCGAAGCAGAAAAAGCAAGACATAGTTATCACTTTTCCGACGGCAGCGACGTCAACATTAATTTTTTTGCGTTTAGCAAAACTTCTCAGCTTGTATTTCAGGATTCGTTAAGCCTATTGCAACTAAACTTGGCTACAAGCTTACCTATAATGATGGGAAGCAGCATGATGATGTTGGGGTCACAAGGTCAAAGTCACTGCGACCTTGATACAGAACTGCTTTTTCAACATAAAATTTTTGCTTTTAACAAAACTTCTCAGCTTATATTTCAGAATTGGTTACGCCTATTGCAACTGAACATGGATACCTGGTTACCTATAATGTTAGGAAGCAGCATGATGATTTTGTGGTCACAAGGCCAAAGGTCAAGGTCACTGTGACAGTGATACAGAATTCTGTTATTTCAACATTAAGTTTTTGCGTTTAGCAGATCATTGACGTTTATATTTCAGGATTGGTTAATCCTTTTGGAACTAAGCTTGGATATCTGGTTACCTAGTCAGACGGTCAATGGTCAAGGTAACTGTGACGCACAGGAGACAGGCGAGACATTTAATTCCATGGAATTCTTGTTTTCACATCAAGAGTATACTTACCTCCCTAATACTTTTGATATTGCTAAATATTGGCTTTCACTCAATAAACACTCAGATTAAAACAGTTAGGTGCCCCTACTGGGCAGGGAGTCAGAGCGTAGTCTGGCGGATGCCAGCCCCACCACCGCGCATGCGCAGACTAGCACTTCCTCTTTGCTAATTTATTGGCAGAGAGTCTACACGTGCTTTTGTGCTAGTGCTTTTCGTGGCTCAATTCTAAGTGTTTTTGAGACTGTTTGTTAGAAGTTTATCCCTGAGAAAGATGGCAGGAAGAGTGACTTCGCCAGAGGAGGGCCCAGGACCTTTAAATCAGGTGACTTCTAGTAAAATTAGCGAGTTTTGTCCCGTTGTAATGTGTTTCCGGGACTCACGCTAAACGTGATAAGCGCCTTGTTTAGTTGGTTTATTTCAACTAGGTGCTATATAAGACTAATCTCTCTTTGTGTTTATGTCCACAGGTCTGTGTGAAGAAATATAATGGACATCACATCAGCAGAGGGTTTGTGTCTCTCCACCATGGTTCCATTTCCTACTAATACTGTTAGGTTATCTAACCAAAAATTCTATGTCCAGTGAGTTGGAGGCCTATTATAAAGGTCTTCTCACTTTGCCCTCTTGATCCAATTCCTTCCCCTAGAGGTGGAGAGAGTTAAGAGGCGTTCAGTTGGTGGAGTGCTCCAGTTCATCAGGTTGGATGGTTTGTCTAGACAAGGTGTCAGGTATCTAATTATTGATATGAGGTGATGTTAATTATTTAGAGGAAAGGGAGATAATTAACAGTATTTGCCATTGTTATCAGTATATATCTGATGGTTGTGTAGTCGAAATGTCCATTCTGCACATGTTCTGGTTAGAGATACAATTCGTTCTTGCACTGGGATGTTTGTTGGGGATCGATTTTTTCCTGTCATAGGATTAATGACGTCATAATCAGCCTTGCTCTTTATTAACAATTAAAGTTGTCCGAAGCTGGTTTTCTGATAAATTATGATCTTTATGATCATTTCCTTCTCTTGAGTTGGTGAGTTTCTAAGCTTAACTAGATTGCTCATACTCCTCGTCCTTTGGCCTTTTTCAGAGACCTGGTTGTGCGTCCTGTGGACGATTTTTGAGGGACAAGTTTGGTCCTCATCTCTGTTTTCAGTGTAGCCCCTGTGGTCCCTTGCTTAATTGCGAGATATGTAAGCACTGGGGGTGCGAGCTAATGTCCGAATTCTTGTGCTTGCAGGCGAAGGACAAGGTGGTGGAGGAGGAGAAGAAGAAGCTGAAAAAAGAGGTAAGTAAGAAGGGTAAGAGGAAGGCCTCGTCCGCGGTGGACATGGAGGCCTTCCGGACCGAGATGTTGGGAGAGATGAGGAGGACAATAAAGGATTTGGTTCCAGAGTTGCTTCGTGGCATGCTTCCTGGACCAAATCCTTTGTTGGCCTCATCATCTGCTTCGGAGCAGGTAATCCCCACCTCTGAATCACCGTTCCTTAGTACGCTTCCGTTGTTTGAAGATTCAGAGGTGGCCCCATTAGAGGGGGCGTTCCACGACCCTGGCAGCAGGCTTATTGCCGCGCCCAATAGGGACCGTGGATGGTTGTCGCTGGAACCCGCGGGCTGCTTATCAGTCCAGGGGTATCCGCACACCGCGGGTGCCAGTACCTCGTATGGCACCTTCCCTGGCCAGTCCGGGTTAGCTCTCTTTGCTGACCCGGAGTCTAATCTGTCTGGCCAGGAGGATGAGGATTACCTGTTGGGGTCGCCGTCTGAGGACGTGGCCATGGATTATGACGTCTGTCCACCCCTCGCGGGGAATACAGGCGCCTTATTCCACGGTTCTACTCTCCCAGGGGTAGAATCCACGGTTCAGACTGTGGCCCTGGGCGCTGAAGGCCAGCGTTACCGCATACCTCGGCTTGCCGAGAGTGTCGCTGGTGCTGGCCGGGGCCGTGGTGGGGCGGTATATGCCCCGCGCTCTACCACGGCGCCTGCTCCTGGTCAAGCCAGTGAGATTAGCATGCCGGTATTGTCAGGCCCGCATGTTCTCCCTGGCTTGCCAGGGATATCAGCGTATCCGCCGTCAAGCTCTGTTGCTTGCGCTCAGGAGGAAGACGAAGGCCCCCGTCTTGTAGAGCGCTCGCAGCTAGCCACGGAGGAGGATTGGTCTGACGCTTGCCAGTGGTTGGTGAGTGTTAGACCAGATCTGCCCGTGGAGCAGTCGGCTAGCCAGCGTGATCACAGGCCGTGGTTAGCTGGTAAGCCTACTGCTAACGCTATGCCTTCTCTGCCGCTGGCAGAGCATGTCGTTGACATGTTCGAGGCGGCGGAGACGTCCATTAAGTCGAGTGGACGTCTCGCTAAGGCCCCGCGCGAGGTGGCCAGGCGTTGCCGCATCGTGCCCCTGGACTACCAGCGGTACGGTGTGGTACCTAAGCCGAGCGTGGATGACCGCGCGGCTTTGGGTGAGGATGCGCGGCCAGGCTCCCGTTCTGACACGTGATGCGGAGGAGAGTGGGAGGGCTTCGATTGCCGCTCTGTCCCACGTCTCCCAGCTGTTACAAGGGGTAGTAACAGCATCCGCATCGCGCCAGCCAAGTCCGGTCACAGTCCAGCGAGCCATCCAGGATGGTATCAACCTGGCTCTGGACTGTATGACGCGGGCGGTGACCAGGAGTGTCCGGGCAAGGCGCACTTTTGCCTTGGATAATCTGTGCCCGTCCCAGGACCTCTACAATAGGCTACTACGTACGCCTATGACAGGTCCTGGTCTCTTTGGAGGTGAGGGATGTAGGCACCTCCAGGAGACGGTTACTCTGGTCAATAACCAGAGGGCGCTGCGCGAGCAGTTTGAGGTGCTTCGTCGTGCCAATGTTCGCGCCGCACCCCCTGCGTATCGTCCCCTGCAGGCTCGAGGTGGTAGTGGCCAGGTCAGAGGCCAACCACCATCGCAGCGTCGGCCTCGGCCGCGTGCGATTCGGCCAGCAGTGAGGGGGGCCGCAGGCTCCTCAGGCGCAGTCAGCCAGGCAGCCGCCCGCGCACCGAGGTGCGCGCGGTGCTGGTCGTGGCGCGCGAGGATCTGGGCGGGGTAATCGTTCCTGATGGGACGGTTACCGCGGTGAGAACCACGCCGGTGTTTCTGGCAAAGGAGACAGTGCCGCTCTTGCACTCCTTATGTCCACCTCTATCCCTAGGTGGACCGGTGGGAGGCCGGCTAGCCGACCACATGCAAGAGTGGGAACGGTTAACTCAGGACCGTTTAGTCTTGCGATGACTGTCTCTAGTGCCGATCTGGACTCCAAATCCGAGAGATCCAGATCAAAGGTTGTGTATCGAGGAGGAAATAAATTCCCTCATACAAAAAGGAGCTATTCAGCCGGCACAGAGGTGTCCGGGCTTCTATTCAACCCTGTTCTTAGTAACAAAGAACGCCGGAGGGTGGAGACCAATTCTCAACCTCAAGCCATTGAACAAGTTCATAGAGACGCCCAGTTTCAAGATGGAGACTGTGCGCTCGGTGTTGGCGGGGTTAGAGAGGGGAATGTGGACAGCGTCGATAGATTTGAAGGACGCTTATTTCCACATCCCCGTACACAGGAGTTTCCGTCGCTTCCTAAGATTTGCATTCCAGGGCAGACAGTGGGAATTCAGGGTGCTACCCTTCGGAATTTCCACGGCTCCTCGGGTTTTCACCCGTGTGATTCTTGCGATCACCGCATACCTCCGCAGGGGAAGCATAGCAGTCCACACGTACATAGACGACTGGCTGTTGAAAGCACACACCCGGAAAAGTTTATCGGCCAGTCTGGAGATTGTTTTGAAAACTCTCACAGACTTAGGCTGGATGATCAATTTCCCAAAATCAGAGCTGACTCCATCCCAGAAGTTTGTTTACCTGGGGATGTTCTTCGATCTAGAGACAGGATATGTTTATCCTACTCAGGAGAGAGTTCAGAAACTCATCTCATTAATTCAGTCAGTGTGCGACAGTCGTCATGTCCTGGCAGGGGTTTACTTGAGAATGCTGGGGTTGATGGTTTCATTGGAACCAGTCATTCCTCAGGCCGCCTTACGCAGGCGGCCGATCCAGTTATTTCTCATGACTCAATGGACCCAGAGTACAGGTTCGCTGGACTCGAATGTGTCAGTGTTGGCGCCTCTGATTCATCACCTGCAATGGTGGTTGGACACAGAGAATCTCTTGGTGGGGGTTATGCTAACCCCTCCCCACCCTCAGGTGACTGTGTATACAGATGCATCGATGGAGGGCTGGGGAGCTTGCCTGGAAGAGTCCACGATATCAGGGCTTTGGAATCTGGAACAGTCAAAGGAACATATAAATCTACTGGAGCTAAGAGCAGTAGTCCTGGGCCTGGAACATTTCTTACAGAAAGTTCAGGGCAAGATTGTTCTTATTCGTTCAGACAACTCAACAGTTGTGACTTACATAAACCGCCAGGGCGGAACGAAGTCGCCCAGTCTCTGTATGATGACATGGAGACTGCTTTGTTGGTGCCTGGATCACCAGATTACCTTGAAAGCAGTTCATATTCCGGGAAGGTTAAATCTGCTAGCAGACTCATTGAGCCGAAGGATGAGTGTTTTACCCATGGAATGGCAACTAAATCAATGTGTGGCGGATCGTCTGTTCGACCATTGGGGGAAACCCAACATCGATTTGTTCGCAACGAAGAAGAATGCGAAGATGACGACGTACGTCTCTCCGATTCCGGATCCAAGCGCTTTCGCAACAGATGCGTTAGCTATCAGCTGGGGGAGAATGTATGCATACGCATTCCCTCCAGCAATCCTGATTCCAAAAATGCTTCAGAAAATCAGACAAGAGGAATGCCAAGTGCTTCTGATCGCCCCGGATTGGCCAAGCCGATCATGGTATACGGATCTGCTGGACCTTCTGGTCTGCAATCCGGTTCCTCTGCCTCTGATGGACGATATTATCTTCCAGGGCAAGGCCCTTCACAACAATCCGTCAATGTTCAGATTGACTGCGTGGATGTTGTCAAGGAATCTAGAATTAAGGAGGGCTTTTCTGAGCAAGCAGCCATGTTTATGGCCAAAGCCAGGAGGGGGTCAACCTCCAGAGCATATAATTATAAAATCAACAGATTTGCAGAATGGTGCTCAAAAAGATGTATTGATCCAATGGATTCATCTATTCAGGTAGTAGCTGATTTCCTCTGTCACCTCTATGATGCCTATAGCCTCAAGCCTAACTCTATTGCTGGTTATAAGTCAGCTTTAATGTCTGTTATTCCTTGCTTGGCTAAGAGGTGAAGTGATGAAGTAAATACATTAAATGTATTAATTAAAGGCATGGGCAATCTAAGACCAAGGAATCCACCTGTGATTCCGTCTTGGAGTTTATCGCTAGTGCTTCAAGTACTAGGTGATAAGCCGTTTGAACCACTTAGTTCCATTTCTATGAAACTATTAACACTGAAGACTGTGTTTTTAATTGCTGCGGCCTCGGCTAGGCGTAGGAGTGAAATTCATGCCTTATCAGCCGAGGATGACCGTTTTGTGGTTTCAGGGGAAGGCCTTAAGCTGCTACCTAGGATTAATTTCTTGGCTAAAAATCAGTCGTTGAAATATCCAGGTCAACCTATTGTTTTGCCTGCTTTAACTAGATATGATCCTAATTCTAAAGCATGGTGTCCCGTCCGGGCGCTTCGCCGGTACAAACAACGTACGGCGGAGTGGCGCACCGACCAGTCGGCGTTATGGTTGTCATATATTGAACCCCATGGCAGGGCTTCTAAGGACACCATTTCCAAGTGGATTGTAGAATGCATTCAGTTTTGCCATAAATCCGCCACCGGGAAGCAGGTTGACGTGGCCAAGGCTCACAGTGTCCGCGGCGTAGTGACATCCACTGCCCTATTTAATGGGGTCCCTGTGGATGATATTATGTCGGTGGCTCAGTGGCACTGTGAGTCAAGTTTTACAGACCATTATCTCCGTGACACCTCTAATCCTCTCGCCTTGTCGATTTTGAAAAAATAACTAGGCATATATTTTTGATGGGGTTTCCTCATTGCTTATATATTTCACAATTAATTTATGGAAACAACCACTAATTTGGGACTGCATCGTTCTTCACCTATGGGAAGAGGATGTCAGCAGCCATTTCAACAAGGTCAGTCTTGTGTATGTGTTGTCCATTGTTGATTGTCTTGTCACGTTACCCTTTATTAATATGATGATGGTTTTGTGTATTTATGTGGTTCATTGTTGAGAGTATACGAAAATGGATTTTTTTCGTTTCTGTCCTGTAGTACATGGCACTTGTACGTAGAGAGCGTATAGGACATTGAGGTCATTCGACTCTTCCTCCCAGGAAGGAGGGGGGGGGGGAGCGCATATGACATTCGGTCATCTCTCATTCATCGGGGGTGTTATCCGATGCTTAGTCAAATCCTGACTGTTTTTCATACAGTTTCAGAAGTTTAAGTGCCTTAAACGCAGAAAAGCGTATAGGGATGAGCTGGTCTTTTGACCTCGCCTCCCTCCCGCCGAATTCACTGTCGAATTCTGGCAATATCAAAAGTATTAGGGAGGTAAGTATACTCTTGATGTGAAATAAACGAAATCAAGGATTTCTTTTTTCACGAGAGAGTTGATACTTACCTCCCTAGATACGGACCCGGCCTCTCCACCCCACAGAGGCTCGGTCTTCAGGCTCTTTATAGTTGCATGTGTATCAGCCAATAAATTAGTCAGAGGAAGTGCTAGTCTGCGCATGCGCGGTGGTGGGGCTGGCATCCGCCAGACTACGCTCTGACTCCCTGCCCAGTAGGGGCACCTAACTGTTTTAATCTGAGTGTTTATTGGGTGAAAGCCAATATTTAGCAATATCAAAAGTATTAGGGAGGTAAGTATCAACTCTCTCGTGAAAAAAGAAATCCTTGATTTCGTTTATTCAACGATAACATTTTGATTTTACCCCAACTTAGCAGTTCATATGTGTTAATCATATTGCACTCAAACTTGGACACTTGCTTATGGGAGGGGATGAGACAATTACTTTGTGGTCAAATGGTAAAAGGTAATATTTATTGATAAGGGTATTGATAAGCCTTCTGTATTTATTTTATGTTTCAAGTCATTAGCTTCATAGTTCATTGCAAAGTTGTAAAGTCGAGCTTCATGGTTGTAGTGCAACCACATTTCTGGTTTGAAAACATTACTGAAATGACTGGCTCAGTTATCGAGCTAGTCAATCCAGTGGTTAATTTTTAAAATGTTCTTTTCGGGACCGGGAAATATCTATATCTCAAGACCACTTGATAGGTTAGTTAACCATTAAATCGTTAAGCTTGTTTTCTTAGTCGTATGTGTATGATTACTGTATCCTGCGGCTGTAGTAGCAGAAACATCCTACAGCTGCAATCTGTCCTTCTTTGCTTTTGCCCACTGTGGCTTGTCCTCAGCCAAAATCTTTAGCTTCCTCAGTTTTCTGAGCAGTACTGAAAATTTTTCGTTTGTGTTGACAGTTAGCGAAGACCTCGTTTCCTCCATGTATGCAGCACCTCCACCAGTCAATGAAGCAGCATCATCACTTGCGCCATTACGGACGCATGCAGTACGGTCTATTCCTTAAAGGGATTGGAGTTAGCTTAGAACAGGCGCTTAAGTTTTGGAGGATTGAATTCACAAAGGCCATTGATGTAGACAAGGTGTGTTTGTACATGGGTCATCAAGATAACTTTAGTTTTTCTTTACACCTGCTTCTATATATCCTTGCCACAATGTAGGATTCCAGTTTCTCAGTCAGTTGTATGATGTCATAATTAACTATGTGACAAGTAGGCTGACGTCATAATCACTATGTCCTAAATGACGTAGCTAAGTTCATCACGAATGCTTAATTGATGACTGACTAATTGTTGTTGTACGAATTGTATGTCTACTATTTAATAAACATGCTGTTGAATATTTTGAAACTAATTTTACTGGACGCTGTTGCTGCCATAGGTAACTATACAGGTAAACTATTGAATAATTTGAAACTAATTTGACTGGGCCCTCAGCAACAGCACCAAGTCAAATTAGTTTCAAAATATTCAACAGTTTACCTGTATAGTTCTGGAAATTAATAATCATGGAGTTCAGGGATCGATCGATCCCAACACGAGTGATGTGTGGGTGGAGCTTAGCTAAAGAGGGGCGGTGCATAGCTAGAACTGGATTCCTCCATTACTTCCCTTTAGGAGTCAAAATATGATATAAAAATTGGAATTTTTGTTTAGTAAAAAGCTGTTAATAGTGCTAAAATATACAAGCATCCATACCTATTATCTGGCAGAGATGAGGGAGGATTTCAAATCACAAACAGAAAGACATCAATAACAAGAGAATGACAGGCAACATTTTCGGGGCTAAAATATTAGAAGAATATTGTGTTGCCTCCAGAGACAATTATGCCATTTGAATTAGGTTGCTTGACTGTACTTTCAAGTTTCCCCATTTCTGTAAATTTAATTCTGTTTAAAATATGAATTGTTAGCTCACCTGGCCTGAAAGGCTAAGTGAGCTTATGCTATGGCGGCCGTCCGTCCATCGTCTGTCCGTCCATCAAATCGCTTCTCCTTAATGGTTTGAACGATTTCAGCCAAATTTGGCTGGAAGGCCCCTATGCTGGTACCCTGCTGACTTTTCAGAATTTTGATTAGTAAATTTTTTGTGGTGAAAATCTGAGATTTTATGAGAAATCTACAGGAAATGGTCAAAATGCGACTCCTCCATAGCTGCTTGACATATTTCAACCAAATTTGGCTAGATGGATTGTATCGTGGTAGGCTCTAGAATGTCTTCATAATTCTTGGGTGAAAATCTTAGATTTTATTAGCTCAACTGGCCTGAAAGGCCAAGTGAGATGCCATGGCAACTCCATCGTGTGTCCATCCATCCATCAACTTTTCCTTTAAATGACTTCTCAAGAACCACTGGGCCGATTTCAATTATATTTGGCAGGAAGCATCCTTATGGTATAGGGATCCAAGTTTGTTCAAACAAAGCCAATCTGCCAATTTGGCCAATGCCCATCTTGGATCTTGGCCGATTTTAGGAAAGGTCTAAAAATCTCCAAAACCGCTTTTTACTTCGAATAATACTTACCAGATGTACTATTATGATAATGTCTATTATCTAGTCTAGCTCAAAATAAACAATTAAAACTCCGCACTCTCCTGGTCCTGCCCATACTGTGTCCGGGAATTACCATAGCCCCAGGTACCGAGTCAATTCCCAATCACAGTCAGATTCGTCTATTTTGCTGACTCTTCAAGCCACATGTTTTGTGCTCTCTAAAATTTGCAATTTTATTCGGATTTACGCGTTTTTTCGCTTATTAATCGCTGGCTTCATGGAAGGGAAAGAAAAGTCATCTCAGGGGCAGGTTGTATCAATCTAGAATTTATACATTCGTGCCATAATGAATGATTAAAATTTTCTTAAATTGGCACATTTTAAAATGGTAGCCATTGTTGGAGTCGCTCCGGTACCCTTAACTGTTTAAGTATTATGCGGGTACTCGGTTAATTTCTCTTGCGACTCGGTTCCTTCCAAGATGGATGCGCTCTTAGCCAAGATGGCAGCGGCCATGATTTATGTTTGCTTTCGGCTTGGCGTGTCTATGCACTCTGATTGTGCCGATTTTAGCCTTCACTTCATTGATGAAGGTGTTTGTAGCGATCGGTAAGTTTTTCTTGGTTATTTTAACGGTTAGTTAATTACCAAGCCGTGTTTATTAATTTTCACTCTAAAAAATTTCAAATATTTCCTGCCTTAAATCTTGATTATCATTAATTTAAGAGAAAGTTAATGTTTCTAAGTAATTTTAATATTACAATCAGGTCATTGTGCGTTTGCTCGTCATGTATGTCATGTGCAGCGTTTTAATTCTTGCTTTGTGTTCGCAGAAGGCTAATGACCTGGACACTTTGTGCAGAAAATGTAATCGGTTCATGAAGCGCAAGTTTGCTGGTCACCACTGTGTAGCTTGCGCGAAGTGCAAAAGGACAAGGCGGCCAAGGCAGATCAGGCATCCACCAGAGGTTTGGAGGAGCGCCTGAATGAGAGAATGGACTCGGCTTTGGGTGTATGGGTGGCCCAGTTTAAAGCCATGTTTGAGTCCCTGCAATCCACGATCCCGTCGATGCAGTCTGGTGCAGGACTGCCCTTCGGTGGTCCGGCTAGTGCTGGGGAGGGTGTTGCATCTGTCCCTCCTTTTGCATTGGCTCAAGAGCCGACGGCAGAGGAGGAGGAGCTTTTGCTCATGGAGGATTCCGGCATGCCGGATCTTTCCGTGACGGCTGTACCTGGTACATCCCAAGGTTCTCCTTCGGGTTATGTACGGGTTTGCCAGCCGGGTGGTGATGTTGACGTTCCGTCGGGCATCTTCCATCCGGATTTTATTCATCCCGTGCTGCGGTTGGAGTCGTGTTTGACGGCTTCTGACGGCATCCCAGCGCCGGTGGTTACGGGTCCTATCGGATTTCCGTTGGTTACCGTGGTCAATGCGGCTGTGGTCCCGGCTCCCGTGCTGAGCCAATGGATCTCAGTAAGTCCGTGTCCGGCGATTCGTAGGAGGTTGGAGCCGCGAATACATGGTCTGTGGGCGTTGTTTACACTAGTAAACAAGCCCGCAGTCTTCAGCATGGATCGTTGGTGTCTTTCTCGTCCAAGGGCGAGAAGGAAGATGAGAACGGCAGTCTCTTGTTGGATGAGTCATCCTTTTCCACCGAGGCTGAATGGGTGCAGGTCCTTGAATGGATGTCCGGCCGTCTCGGGTTGGCATCCGATCAAGGATCTCAGCGCGATCCAGCAACGGAGCGGATGTCAGAGTGAGCGGCTAGCGCTCTGTCCAGTGGCTCTTCTGCCATGCCTTCTCTGCCTTGGATACGTTGACCTCTGAGATGTTGGAGGTGGCAGCGCATCGTATGGTCTAGCCAGACTTTACATTTCCAAAGGCCCCAAAAGGGATTAGGAGTAGGGTCCACTTTCCGGAGCAGGCCTACCATCAGTATGCCCGAGTACCACGGCTTTCCGTCAGGGAGAGAGAGGCACTGAATAGGCCATTGGCTGGTAAAGCTAAGGGACGTTGTCGTCCGTTAGTTTCGCAGTCAAATAAAGATCCATTCAATGAGTTGACCCTCATTGAGGATGCGGCGAGAGCTGCCATGGCGGCGCTTTCGCACGGCTGTGCTGTCCTGCAGGGTATGCTGACCTGCGCAGCGGAAGGTGGGGTAGTGCCAAAGGCTGCTCCCGGAGTTGTCCGGGACTCCATGCGCCTTTCTCAAGATTGCCTGGCCAGGGTGATCACGAGATCATTGGCTGAGCGACGGAGAATGGTTCTCGATTTTGTAGAACCAGGACCTGAAATTAGGGCTGCGTTGTCTTCCGCGCCATTCATAGGTCCAGGCTTGTTCGGCGGCTCGGCATGGCAAGCCGTATCCAAGGTCGCATCAATGGTTGCGGAACAGGAAGTAGTCAGTAAGTCGTGGAAGTCGACGAAAAGGACTCAGCCGCAGCAGTCCTATAAGCAGCACCGACAGGAGCAGCAGAGGCAGCGCCAAAGATCAGCCTTCCGTCCTTCTGGCCGTGATACCCATCGGGCATCCGGTTCGCACGGTCATGGTCGTTTTTCCTCATACAAGTCCTCTAATAAGAGGCCGCATCCGGTTCGCACGGTCATGGTCGTTTTTCCTCATACAAGTCCTCTAATAAGAGGCCGTATGGGGAGGATAGGAAGGGTGGCGGTTCGGGTGGCGGTTCGGGTCGCGGCGGCTACCATAAGGATAGCCGTGGTGGCGGTTCTGGACCGTCGTTTTCCAAGAAACCACGGGGTGGCCGTGGGGGACGGTCCTGACGGTTTTCCGGCGGGATCTGCTCCGGTATCACCAGGAACGAGGGGAGTCGAGGATCTTCACCTAAGCGAATTAACGTCGTCTCGTGCAATATCGATCGCGAGTTGTGTGAAGAGGGCCTTCTGTCGGAGGCAGACTTCAACTGTTCTCAAACCAGTGGGAACAGGTCGTGCAAGATTGTTTAGTCTGTCAGTGGTTAAGAAACGGCTACGAACCGGACTGGCTCATCTGTCAATCGTTAGTTCCGTTAACATCGACTCCAGTGTGGACTCCCATTCCAAGGGAATCCGATCTTCTAGATGCCATTTGCTCAGAAATCGAAGATCTTCAGCGGAAGAATGCGATTCACTTAGTCCGCAATCAGTCATCCCTAGGCTTCTATTCGATGATGTTCCTCGTTCCGAAACGCACCGGAGGGTGGAGACCGATTCTCAATCTCAAACCGTTAAACAAGTGTATTCTGTCACCAAAATTTCAGATGGAGACTGTAGCGGCAGTGATGTCGGGGTTGAGAAAAGGCATGTGGGCAGTGTCGCTAGATCTGAAGGATGCATATTTTCATATTCCAATGTGAATTCCTTTTCAAAAATACCTTCGCTTTGCGTTCCAAGACAATGTTTGGGAATTCAATGCGCTTCCGTTCGGCCTGACCACAGCACCGAGGGTCTTCACCAAAGTGGTCCTCGCCATGACTTCTTATCTTCGCAGGAGAAACATAGTTGTTCATACTTAGATAGGCTACTGGCTGCTGAAGGCGGGGAATCCAGTCACTCTGCGCAACAATCTTCAGGTAGTCCTAGCCTTGCTAAAGGATCTAGGATGGATTGTGAATCTAGAGAAATCAGAATTGACTCCATCCCAGGAGTTTGTTTATCTGGGAATATTTTTCAATCTCAGGGACGGCGTAGCTGTTCCGGCGGAGAGCAGAGTCAAGCCCCTGATTGCAGTTCTGGAGTCAGTTTCTTTAGGAGCCTATCTGACGGCGCGCCAATTTCACAGAATACTGGTTCCTTATGCGGCACTCAGACACAGGCCGATTCAGATGTATCTAATGTCATTCTGGCCTCAGAAAACCGATCCGTTATCTCTGAGAATTCCAGTAAAAGAACCATTGATATTCCATCTTCAGTGGTGGTTATCAGAACAGAATTTCCTGCGAGGTGTTCTTCTACATCCTCCTCAACCACAGATGACCATCTTTACAGATGCATCGACGACGGTTTGGGGAGCGGTATTGGACAATCGATCAGTGTCAGGGAAATGGGATCGGACCAATGCGCAGAAACATATCAATGTTCTCGAATTATTAGCGGTGGCATTAGCATTTCGAAAATTCGAGAATTTAATCCGAGACAAGATTGTCCTAATAAGGACAGACAACTCAACAGTGGTGTCTTATTTGAACCGCCAAGGCGGGACGAGGTCACCAGAGTTGTTCATGATGATTTGGAACCTTCTGCTGTAGTGCCAAGGGAGGAATATTATTCTTCGGGCAGCACACATTCCAGGAAGCCTGAACATCCTAGCAGATGCGCTCAGTCGAAGGATGATTTGTCGTCCGACGGAATGGCAGCTCAACCAATCGGTAGCGGAGGTTCTATTCAAATATTGGTGCAAACCAAATGTGGATCTGTTTGCGATGAAACTAAACGCAAAGATGGTCACATACGTGTCACTGATCCGGGACCCGCTAGCCTTGGCAGTAGATGCACTGCCGATAAGTTGGAAGGGAATGTATGCGTATGCGTATCCTCCAATGATTCTCATCCCGAAAGTTCTGGCAAAGATAAGAGGGAGTATGCCAAGTACTACTGATCGCCCCTCATCGGCCAGGGGGGATCATGGTTTACGGATCTGCTGGACCTTCTGGTCTGCAATCCAGTCCCTCTTCCAGACCGAAGGGATCTAATCACTCAGAACAAGGGTCTGTGTCTTCACGACAGACCGGAAATGTTCAAATTGACTGCATGGATGTTATCAAGCAGCGTGAAATTGAGGGTGGCTTTTCTGAGCAAGCAGCGAAATTTGTCGCTTCAGCCAGAAGAGGGTCACCCACCAAGACATATAATTATAGAATCAACAAATTTGCAGGGTGGTGTCAGTGAAGAGATAGTAATCCCTTGTCTGCATCTGTTCAACACGTAGCAGATTTTATCTGTCATTTTTACGAAGTTGAAAAACTTGTACCTTCAACCCTAGCAGCATATAAGTCTGCATTAGCTTCAGTCATTCCCAGTCTGGCCATTGAAGGAGTTGAGAATGACACTTTGAATGAAGTTATTAAAGGAATGAGCAATCTGCGACCTAGACAGCCAGTTCTTATCCCAGCATGGAATCTATCTCTTGTTCTACAAGTTTTAGGGCATGCTCTCTTTGAACCGATTAGATCTATAGATATTAAACTGTTAACTATTGAATCAGTTTTCTTGGTTGCAGCATCATCGGCGAGAACGAGAAGCGAAATTCCTGCTCTATCTGCCGAGCAAGATCGTTTTGTCGTCACGGGTGAAGGTTTAAGACTACTTCCACGTGATTGTTTCCTGGCAAAGAATCAGTCACTTAAATAATCAGGTCAACCGATCAATTTGCCAAGTTTAATTAGACATGACCCAAATTATTCTGCTTGGTGTCCTGACAGATGTCCGAAAATGTATAAGAAACGTACTGAGGAGTGGAGAGATGACCCGAAATCTCTGTGGTTATGTCTCAAAGCTCCTCATTTGCGCGCCTCGAAAGATACTATTTCTCGTTGGATAGTTGATGCTATTCAGATGTCGCACAAAATCGCTACAGGAAAGCAGATTGAGGTACAAGCATTAGCAGCAGCATCAGCCCTTTTTAAGGGTGTCTCATTAGAGGAGGTGATGTCTGTAGCACAATGGCATGCCGAGTCGTCATTTACTGATTTCTACCTTCGCGACATCTCCAGCGCACTTAATCCAGTAGCCGTCGCCAATTTGTCGAACCTTAGTTAAGCCACATCCGACCACATCCGACCACTATTTCACAAACATCGCAAGTTACTTCCTCCTGCACTGAACAAGATCCATGCACATAACCAGTGAACGACCGTGGATTGGGCCGAGCTCCTGGGATGATCAAGAAAGAACAAGCACTCAAAATGGTGAGTGTTTACATTAATTAAGTGACTAAAAATAATTTACTTACAGTCGAAATACCAGACTGCTTACTAGGTGCATAGTCTGGTGTAAGAGTATACTTATCCTCTCAAACAGACATTAGACTCATTCCAATTTGAAAACTTAATCGATATACTGATATTTTTTCAAAATTAGAAGTTGTAGTAGCTTCTTTGCACTCTACTGTACTGCCCTAGCTGAGACTTGGGGCTGACACGGGTCTGGTGGGTGTTGCATCCCCTTTTCGACAGCCCTCTGGATTTTGTGCGGACAAAAGAGGTGGGGGGAGCGCGGTCGAGACCATGGAAGTTTAGCACTCTATGAGTCAGATGGCAGAACCCAAGCGTATGCCGGGGTTCTAGTCTCTTCACAACCTTCTCTGTTGGATGGTAGATGAGTGCTGGTTCGAGCCTCACCTCCTCCCACTGGTATTTCTTGGCTGTTGAAATCCGGAGTTTATCATAATAGTACATCTGGTAAGTATTATTCGAAGTAGAATCAAAAAAGCATCCGCTTTTGTTTCTACGAGAATTCTTAATACTTACCAGATGTACTATGGCCCTGTTTCAGCCGCCCCGCTGAGGTGAGGCTGAGCTGCTTTCGCTGTTTGTCAAGGCAAATATAAGACGAATCTGACTGTGATTGGGAATTGACTCGGTACCTGGGGCTATGGTAATTCCCGGACACAGTATGGGCAGGACCAGGAGAGTGCGGAGTTTTAATTGTTTATTTTGAGCTAGACTAGATAATAGACATTATCATAATAGTACATCTGGTAAGTATTAAGAATTCTTGTAGAAACAAAAGCGCATGCTTTTTTGATGCGGAATCAATTCAAGACTTGTGAAACATCATCTAGAGCAAAAATTTCAAACTTGTTTAATAGCCATCTTGGATGGCCTAGTTTTCGCAACAACAACTCCAGAACCTCTATTTATAGCCAGTTGCCTTTCTAGTTTAAATGCCTATGTTCCAGGTGAGCGATACAGGCCCCTTGGGCCTCTTGTTAAAAATCTACAGGAAATGGTCAAAATGCTACTCCTCCTTAGCTGCTTGACGTATTTCAACCAAATTTGACTAGATGGATTCTGTGGTGGTAGGTTCTAAAACATCTATTCAGAATTTTAATTGATAATATTTTTGTGTGAAAATCTTAGATTTTATAAAAAATCTATCGGAAATAGTAAAAATGCTACTCCTCAATAGCTGCTTGACATATTCAACCAAATTTGGCTAGATGGAATGTCTGGTGGTAGGCTCTAGAACGTCTTTTCAGAATTTTGACTGATAAAAATTTTGGGTGAAAATCTTAGATTTTATTAAAAATCTAACGGAAATGGTCAAAATGCTACTCCTCCATAGATGATTGATATATTTCAACCAAATTTGGCTAGATGGATCGTATGGTGGTAGTCTCTAGAAGATATTTTCAGAATTGTGATTGATCAATGTCTTGGGTGAAAGTCTTAGATTTGATTAAAAATCAACCGGAAATGGTCAAAATGCTACTCCTCCTTAGCTGCTTGACATATTTTAACCAAATTTGACTAGATGGATTCTGTGGTGGTAGGTTGTAGAACATCTATTCAGAATTTTGATTGATAATGTTTTTGGGTGAAAATCTTAGATTTTATAAAAAATCTAATGGAAATGGTCAAAATGCTACTCCTCCATAGCTGCTTGACATATTTCAACCAAATTTGGCTAGATGAATTCTATGATGGTAGAGCTCTAGAGAATTTTTTTCAGAATTTTGATTGATCAATTTCTTTGGTGAAAATCTACCGGAAATTGTCAAAATGCTACGCCTCCTTAGCTTCTTGACAGATTTCGGCCAAATTTGCCTTTAAGCGTCCTATGGAGGTAGGCTGTAGAACATCTATTCAAATTATTGATTGGTCAATCTTTTTCGTTGAAGATCTTAGATTTTGTACAAAAGTTACCAGAAAGTGTCAAAGCACATCTCCTCCGTAGCTTCTTGATAGATTTCAACTAAATTCCCCTGGAAGTTTCCTATATTGGTAGGCTCCAGGATTTCTATTCAGAATTTTGATTGGTAGATTTTTCGGTTGAAAATCTAGATTTTGTAAAACATTTACCAGAATGTGTCAAAATGCATAGTTCTTAGCTGCTTGACAGATTTCAGGCAAATATGGCTTGAAGTGTCCTATGGAGGTAGGCTCTAGAACGTCTATTTAAATTTTTTATTGGTCAGTTTTGTATAGTGAAAATCTTAGATTTTGTAAAAGAATTTACCTGAAAGTGTGAACACTTCTTGGTAGATTTTAACTAAATTTGCTGCTGAAGGATCCTATGTCGGTAGGCTTTAGAAATTCTTTTCAGAATTTTGATTGGTCAATTTTTCGGGTGAAAATATTAGATTTTATTAAAAAAATTACTGGAGGTTGCCAAACCGCTACTCCTCATTAACCGCTTGGCGGATTTCAAGCTAGTTTGGCTGGAACGACCCTATGGGTGGAGGTTTTAGAACATGTATACAAAATTTTGTTTGCTAATTTTTTTGGTGCTTGAATGATTTTAACCAGACTTGCATGGAAGGACCGTATGGTGGCACACTTCAGATCTTGTATGCAGAATTTTGATTGGTAACTCTTTTGGTGGCCATCTTGGATTTTCTAAATGTTTCGGTAAATCATTTAAAAGCCTACACCTCATTAATGTATTGGCAGATTTCAATCAAACTCAGCTGGAAGGACCCTAGGTGGGTAGGCTTCAGAATCTATGTACAGAATTTTGATCGGTAAATTCTTTTGGTGACCATCTTGGATTTTCCGACAATTATCCATCATGTCTTTAAATGCAAGTTTCAAATGCTAATGGGCCAGGTGAGTGGCACAGATCCTTGGACCTCTTGTTATAAGTTATATAGACTACAGACATTGACAAAAAAACTTATCATACCAACTTAACCGTTATATTAAAAGGCTAAATGAGTATTTATGTAGGCCCTGAAAATAACAAATTATCTAGGGAAGGTATGATATTGATGTACATCTTGCAAGTCACTGTAAGATTACTGTATTTAAATCTGCGCTTCTGCAGAAAGTAACCCCTATGTTGGGTGAGTTATTTTTAGGCGGAGCATGTGATCATCACTTGGTGTTTTACTGTGAGTATGGGTTACAAGATTTTGTGTATTTACAGTTTGATAAGCAGTACTCGTACAATATTCGCCATAATTACGGTAAGGAAGGCAAGAGGACAGACTACACTCCATACAGCTGTGTGAAGATTATTGTGACAAACACACCCGGCCCCGGGGACTTTCATGGTATGCAAGACAGATTTATCAAGATATATTTTTAAAATGTTATGTATCATTATCTCCACATTTAAAAAGTGGGAATTATGTCAGTCCATCAATACATCCATTTGTCTGTTTGTCCGTCCGTCCGCCTGTGCCAAAATTAATTGTAACGCAACTCGAGCCTGAGTGAAAAATTGTCAAAAATATTCTTTACTTGGCGTGCAAATAGACATTCCTCAAGCCTATTGCAGTGGTACGGTCAGTTTTAGCCAGATGGCCCATTAAAATTTTAATATAACATGTACAGTATTTGTATTGTGTACTATTTCATTGCAATTACGAAGTGGAGGAGGGCTCTACTTAGCGGGCCAGATGAAGTACAGCTTCCGATCTGAAAATTAGTTTGAATATTAAATTGTTTTCAAAAATTCCAGATTGCTCACAAATAATTTAACATGCTTCAAAACAAAAATAGAAACGTCTTAGTAAATGTCCGAGTGAATAGTTTGAATATAATTGTATTGGAAGGCAGCTATGTCTTCCACTGAATTACTGTCTGTTTAAAATATTCAACAGAACATTTTTAGCTCTTATGCCGTGGTGGCCATCCGCTGTGTGTCTGTCCGTGCATCAACTTTTCCTTTAAATGACTTCTCAAGAACCACTGGGCTGATTTCAATTATATTTAGCAGGAAGCATCCTTAGGGTATAGGGATCCAAATTTGTTCAAATGAAGCCGATTGTCCTATTTGGCCAGTGGCCATCTTGGATTACGGCTGATTTTAGGAAACATCTTTAAAAATCTCCAAAACCGTTTTGAGAGTCAATTCAAAACTCATGAAACATCATCTAGGGAAAGCGGTAAACCAAGTTTGTTCAAGAAGACTTGATTGACCAAATAGTTTGGTGGCCATCTTGGATGACCTAGCTTTCCTGAAAGCGCCCTCCAGAACCGCTGAAGGGATCGGGCCAAAATTTGGGAGATATGATTAGGTACTAAGGTCCATTAAAGTTTGTTAAAGCGAAGTTGATCCGTCAAAAATCATGGCCGCTGTGATCCAATCAAAATGTAGCGTGTATGGCGGCCATATTGGATTTTTTAATTTGATGGACTTTGAGGCCTATATGTTTTTGGGGTTTCTGAGCTCAAATTTGCCATTTTCGAAAATGTCGAATAAATGGTTTGGCGACCATCTTGGATTATTTTCTTGCCAAAGGCGCCCATACTAAAGCAATGGGAGATTTAAAATGTTTTTTCTGAAGAACAACTACACCGATTTCAATTGTATGTGGCAGGAAGCATCCTTAGAGCATAGGGATCCAAGATTGTTCAAATGAAGGTGATCGGCCAATTTGGCCAGTGGCCATCTTGGATTTCGGCCGAATTTAGGAAATGTCTTTAAAAATCTCCGAAACTGTTTGAGAGATCGATTCATAACTCATGAAATATCATCTAGGGCAAGAGCTGAACCAAATTTGTTCAAGAGAACTTGATTGACCAAACAGTTTGGCAGCCATCTTGGATGACCTATTTTTTTCCCAAAACAACTCCAGAACCACTGAAGGGATCAGGTCGAAGTTTGGGAGATATGATTATGGAATAAGGACCATTAAAGTTTGTTCAGGGGAAGTTGATGTTTAAAAAAACATGACCGCCGTGGGTCAATCAAAATATAGCGTGTTTGGCGGCCATATTCGATTTTTTTTTTGATGGATTTTGAGGCCGAAATTGGTTTTATATATGTTTTGGGGTAAATTTGTAATTTTCGAAACTGTCGGATAAACAGGTTGCCGGCCATCTTAGATAATTTTCCCGTAAAAAGCTCCCATACTAAAGCAATGGGAAATTTAAAATGTCTTCTCTAGAACTACTGGGCCGATTTCAATTATATTTGGCAGGAAACATCCTTAGGGCATGGAGATTTAAGTTTGTTTGATGTGCCCATTTGGCTTTCGGCCATCATGGATTTTGGTCGATTTTTAGAAATGTCTAAAAATCTTTGCCGAAACTGCTTGAGCGATTGATTCAAAACTCATAAAGTATCATTTAGGACACGAGCTCGACCAAGTTTGTTCACGGGAACGTGATTTGCCAAATGGTTAGGTGGCCATCTTGGATGGCCTGGTTTACATGAAAGCAACTCTGTCTCCAGAGCCACTGAACGGATTGGGCTGAAATTTGGGAGATATGATATTGATGACTAAGGGCCATTAAAGTTTGTTCAAGAGAAGTTGATGCATAAAGAAACATGGCCTCTGATTTCTTGTTACAAGTCTTCTCAACTCATTAGAGTTCTACTTATTGTGAATGACCATTCTAGTTGAGATGCCTATGGTCCAGGTGAGCGATACAGGCCCCTTGGGCCTCTTGTCTTTTGTTTTGGAAACACATTGAGTTATTTTTTAGCCGTACTGTTCTTATTCTTAATGAAAAATTACCTTTCTTTTCAGGTTGTCCATTTCGTCACTCTGATGCTGAAATGTTGCAACAACGACTCCGCTCTCAGGGAATGAGCAAAGAGAATTATGATTCTGTAAGTGTTAGGCGATAAACAGCATGATATACCGGTATCTATGCGCGTGTTATTATCTCACCTGAGTCACTGAGTGGAGCATGGATCATTATGCATGACTGGTAGTTCATATTGTATTCCTTTTGCGGTTGTATATGAACAGAGGGATCCATTTCTAGATATTCTCCGCCCATTTTTAGTTAAGCTCCTCCCACTTATATACTTGTTTATTTATATACGTTGAACCCTGAATTAGAAGAATCCCAATTTCAATGTAACTTTATAGGTAAGTGGTTGAGTATTTTGAATCGAAGATGCAACAAAGACATACAATTCATACACTTGACAGACTTTCCAAGCTTCAGGCCACCTGGCTCGATAACAGAGGTAAATTTTCAAAAAGAGCCTTCTCTTGATCTGGAAAAAGGCATTTTCAAGGCGAAATTTGAAAATTTCTTTGCCCAAATTTGACCACTAAAAGTTAACGTCAATGCTAAGTTTTGTGTTGTTTGAGACTATCGGACCACAGCTTGTACACATGGTTGCCAATACTGTTGCGAATCTGTGTCATGACATTGAAGCCACAAGTAGGCTTGCATGATTACGCGATTAAATCGAAAATTGCGATTATTTTTGAAATTGTGAATTTAAATGGTTAAAAATTAAATAATGTAATAATTGTGAATAATGTCTACTGCATAAAACATTTCAAATCCTACCGCTTCATTTTGACTTACTCTTTATTGTGATTGGTCATGAACATTGACAATTTTTCAGCAAATGTATGTCCATTTGTAGGCCAAGAAAATACTATTTTTGAAAATGTATCACTCGAATGACTTGAGCATTTGTACCCAAACTACCAAGGCTGATTAATTGAACTAGTCATTGCAGTGGTAGATTTTCAGAAATAGTCTTGGTCTGCAAATGGATGTTTCTCAAGATCACTGCAGAAGCCATTTTTGGCTGATATGAGAGTTAAAAGGTTAATGTTTAAGACTTGTCAGGAAACTTGAAATTTCCCCTTAATTTTCACAGTCCGTTTATAGGCCAAGAGAAACTTATTTTTGAAAATCCACCTCTGGAATTAATTGTTCAGTTATCGAGCCAGTCATTCCATTGTTAACATTTCACAAATGGTCTTCTTTTGGTCTGAAAATGGACAATTTCTCCAAGACCACTACAGAGGTCAGTTTGACCATCTTGTCCATTGACGTGTTAATGGCCACATTATCCTATATTCTGGCAGGTATTACAGCATGTGAAGGGTGGCCATTATCAGCTGGCATGCGCTCGTTATTTTGAAATCACGCAATGTAAAGGAGAAGACACAGGTGTGCCTATTCATCATCCGAACCAGTACTTTGATGAAGCGCAGAAAGTAGCCACTGGAACATCAGGTAAACTTAGCTGATGTCACAATCAAAATGACATAGCTCCATCACAAAAATTGAAAGCTCTGTCACTAAAGTGTGCGAATTGTATGTCTTTGATGAATTTACCATTTAGTAAACATGCTGTTGAATATTTTGAAAACTAATTTAACTTGTGCTGTTATTTTCAAAATATTCAATTGCTTTCCTGTATAGTTACCGTGATGAAATTTAGATACTGGAATTAAGGCAGGACATAGTTAGAAAGGGATCCCTCTATCTAATGTGCCCTGTATGTTAGGGGGTAGGGGGTGGGGGCCCTTGATTCCTTCTAACTGGATAGTTTAATTCAAACCTGCGTCATATATGATTACTATGTGAGTAACCACAGATTATGGGTCTGTGATGGGGTTTTGAGTTATACTGTAACACTGTGTGTATACATATAGTTATACAGAAATAAGATCAATGCCTTGGATCATTCATGATTACATAACATTGTTTGACATGAGCACACATCAAGTAGACCTGAAGAAGTGAATAACAGATACTGTCAGTTATGCAGTACACGGGTAAATAATTAGAGCATAAAAGTTATTTGATAGCCCCGGGGACAATACATGCTAGTTAACGGTGCATATTCACACCAGAATGATTGAAAATAAAATTGTTAAAATTGCGTACTTTTATAAGCTTAAATTATATGCATATGTGTAATGAAATGGAATAAATCTTAACATATGATGATTCCATTCCATATGACTTGATATAATTTTTTAAGTTGCGAAATTTAAATAGATGCCCGTGCCTCTAATTCAATTTTGCAACTTAAAAAATTATATTAATTTATATGGAATGACATCATCATATGTTAAGATTTATTTCGTTTCATTATATATAGTCTCACAGTTTAAGCCTCTAAGAGTGAATAATTTAAACAATTTTATTTTCAGAAATTTTACTGTGAATAGGCACCTTTAAAATAGATAGATGAATTACAAAACCAAGGCCTGTGTGCATAACAATTTTGGGGCCCGTAACAACTTTTGTAGAGCTTAGGGCAAATGAAAATAAGAAATTTTATTGAAAGAAGCCAGGACACCGTAACACTTTACCGTATTTCGCTTAATAGTAACCTAGGCTTCTATTAGGACAAGAGGTGTTCAATTTCCAACCAAACATCTCTGAGAAAGGGGGTGGGCTTATATTACAGAGTTTTCCCAAAAAGGTTTTCTAAAATTGATACCACGGAAATTCAACGTATTTTCTCCCGTGAAAATTTCCACCGCCTACGTTTAATGTATACCTCAAAACATCACCGGGGAAGTGAAATTATTTGATTTGAGCACCTAAATATTGCGTATCCTTTAATAAAGCTCGTTTATTACATCAAAATTAATCCACAACTTGATATAAAATGGCGTCGCGAAGAAATACAAATCACGTGATTCGCCTCCAATTGAGATTATTTTAGAGCGAGTACTCGGATATAAATATTCTGGAATCAGGGACTCGGAACTCGAGATTATCTATATATTATCATTGCGCGATAGGAACTGAGTATTATCCTGATCTTAAAAAAACGGGTACCCATTTGATAAACTCCCGTTAGCGTATAATATCTCTCGAGAACATGGCGCCTCCCATCTCAAGAACCGCTGGCTCGCCAACCTAAGAAGCCAGCTATATTGTCGTTTGTAATAATTCAATTTGGATCATTTGATGTTGATCGGCGTTACAAAATTAATGCACATTTTCTCCCGTGCTTGTTGTTTGGTACATAAATTTGATCTTAAAATATATTTATAAGGAAGGTATTTAATCACGCCAAGACTGTTTTACGCGCATTTTGACTACAAAAGTGTGGAATAAACTTTATTATATCTTGAACGTACGTGGCCTACTACTAGTATTAATCTAATAGGCGGTCGAGATTTACAAATCCGAGGCCTGTATTGACTTCTAGAGGGGCCGGGAATGTATCAGGGCAGAGATTGGTCTGAAGTAGACACACCCTGTGACACAATTGTTATTATAATACACGCTATTCTTACAAATTTCCTATACAGTCTGATGAGTTAGGGGGTGGGCTTCTATAATACAGAGTTTTGCCGTTTTGAAATTGCTAAGAAATCATTGGAGCTCATATGTCAAAGTTAGGGGGTGGGCTTCTATTAGAGCATAGGCTACTATTAAGCGGAATACGGTAATCTAAAAATGCACATATCACAAAACCACTGCAGAAGTCAGTTTCTGCCGTCTTGACCATTAATTTTTACGGTAGTCTAGGAGAATGTACATTTGCAGACCAAGAGAATACTATTTTTTGCAATTTTACCACTAATGATTGTCTCGACAAACGAGCTAGTCATTCCAGTGGTAAATTTTATTCGCTGGACCTGCAAATGGACATTTACTAAGTAAAAATTTGACCTGGGTGCTCCAAATCAAATTAGTTTCAAATTATTCAGCAGAATGTTTTTAACCCTTTAACATTCATATGAGCCAAATACGGCTTCTGCGGCGATCTGGAGAAACGTTCATTTTTAGACCCAAGAGATCACTACTTTTGAAAATTAAAAAAAATTTACCACTAAAATAACTGGCTCGATAACCAAGCCAGTCATTCCCATATTTTCTTGGTCTGTAAATGGATATTTTTTGTGAGAAAATTGGTGCTATTCTTGAATAAATTTGAGAGTTAAAGGGGACCACTATCAGAGATGGATCACAGCATGCCAAATGATGCTTCTGTATAATTAAGTTAAAGTAGACTATATTCTAAATTCCTAAATAGGAAGTTTCTCCATGGAATATTACTGTCTTCAATGATAGAGCGACGTGATCGTGTGAATGATATTTTATAATGGACCTTTCCATTTTTAGCTATGCCCCGCCCATCACTAGCTAAGCTCCACCCACACCTCGCCGTGTTTGGATTGATCGGTCCCCGAATGCCCTAGCTATCAATTTCCTGAAGACTATACAGGGAAGCTGTTGAATATTTTGTAACTAATTAGACTGGGTGCTGTTGCTGCCATAGGCAGCAACAGCGCCCAGTCAAATTAGTTTCAAAATATTCAACAGAATATTTATTAAATCGTAAAAGCAAACAATTTGCACATCAACGCATAGACCGTCATCAAATATGCGTTCGTGACGTACTTATCGACGTCATTCATTATGATGTCATTGTACACCACGCAGTTCATTATGACATCATATGATGGGTGGGTACTCTGGAAAGGTGAATTGATGATTGAAAGCTCACTAAAGCTCATTCAGATACCATCATGTTTTAATTTCCCAAAAATAGTCTTCTCTTGGTCTGCAAATGGACATTTCCCAAGACCACTGCAGAAGCCATTTTTATGTGCCCGCACAAAGCGGAGTCGTATTATGTGATGGCGCGCGCCGTCCATCCGTCCGTCTGATTTCTTGTCCGGACCAGATGTCGAAGAGTTTCGAACCTACACTAACATTTTTTTTCCAGCAGATGTGTTAGTGATAGATGGAGTGTTATGATTTCGTTTGGGCAAAATCTGCCAATATTTTCCCGTGTTATCTCCCCTGAAAAGCTCAAATCCATCAAAATTTTCTTGTCTGTGCCATATCGTGAAGAGCAATGCAGCTGTGAGGACTCACGATTTTTAGTGACGTCTTTTCCATGAATTCCAAAAGTGTACTTAATAGAAATCGCCCCCCCCCCCCACCTCTTTATCAGAGAATTATCAAAGACTAACTGTTCACATTTAGCATTCCTGAAACAAGTATGCCTGCAGGTGTATGTTGAGTTTCACTAAAACTCTTGTTAGCTGATGAGGGTTATTGGGTTAAACTGGAACTGGAGCCGGAGCTGATGACTCGCTTCATATTAGACACCAGTTTCGTCTACTCTGAACACGTGTGTGGTGTAATCCGAGACCACGTGAGTGCAGGTTCACCAGATGACATCATTTAGTCATACTCAAAATATTCAACATATCCGGAGTTAAAGCCTGTAGAAAATGTAGTCTGCAGACATTCAGCTTGCAGACAGTTAATTTGATTGGAAGACTAAGGCTGAAATGGCTTCCAATCAAATTATGTCAAAAATATTCAACAAAATATTTCTTACATCATGTTCAAAATTGTACTAACATGTTTCTGTTTTTGTTTTGGAAACACGTTAACTTAGTTAGAGTGATGCTGTAGTCTAAAGCATTGACACTATGTACATAGAGATTGACAGTTGTAAACTCTGTTCTTGGTTCTTTGGTGAATATCATTCTGTTTGTTTATACCCGCAGCCATTTCAAGAAGTAAGCCAGCAACATCTAGCAGCGTCGCCACCCCATCTCAGCCACCAGCTAGTACTCCCCAGCAATCAGACAATCTGGATGACTGAACCTTTGACAGCTGAAGAAATGAGCGTTATGGACGAGAATATGTCATGATTGTGGAACCTAGATATAATGATTGATCTTATAATATTTAAAAGAAATTATTAAGATGTGCTACCATTAAGCTTATAACACTGAAGATAAGCAAGAATGGCTTCTGCAGTGCTCTTGAGAAATGTCCGTTTGCAGACCAAGAGAAGAGTATTTTTTAATTTTATCACTGGACTGAGTGGCTAGATAACCTTGCCAGTCATTCCAGTGATAAATTTTCAAAAATAATATTTACTTAGCATGCAAATGGACATTTTCTATGAGAAAATTAAAATTTTGTTGACTAAATTCGATAATGTCTGAATGATAATAATATAACTATTTCAACCATGAGATTGTGGGTCTCAATATTAACCCTCTAATAAATCAAATTTGTTTTTAAAAAATTTCAATTTTCTCATGGAAAATGTCCATTAGCAGACCAAGAGTAAATTATTTTTGAAAGTACACAAAATTTCTGTTCGGATTCAATAGAAGTCATAGCGTTTCTACACAATTCTGTAGGATTCTTATCTGGCAATTCTCCCAAAATAAGCAGACTCCTGATACTAAAATGTTTATTTGGACTCTGTATGTTGCCTTTTGTATATCCTGGCAATGTTCAGTCTTTGTTCCGGCTAGTTGGATTATATAGTGTATAGTAAACTAGTTCATTAATGGACTATATACTTGGCTTTTGTTAAAAAGTAGTCTGGTTCCCAAGCAACATTAAGCTCATGCAATGGTTCTTTCTGTATGTCAATCGGGCCACAGTCTGCCCAACTTAAAAAAAGTCATGGATTATCCAATAGTGGGATCTAATGGATGATTCCAGTTTCTTTGTCGATTATATGGCCTCATAATCAACTACATGACGTAGCTAAGTTCATCACGAATGCTTAATTGATGACAGACTAAGCGTTGTACGAATTGTATGTCTGCTATTTAATAAACATTCATTTAAATATTTTGAAACTAATTTGTCTGGGTCCTGTTGCTGCCATAGGCAGTACCAGCACCCAGTAAAATTAATTTCAAAATATTCAACAATTCTAATTTGACTGGGTGCTGTTGCTGACCAGTCAAATTAGTTTCAAAATATGCAACAGAATGTTTATTAAATAGTAAATCCATCACAGACATATAATTCGAATACTTGCTTCTCCAGCTTCATGACATAATTGATTGTGATGCCAATATGTGAGTGACGATTGATTGATCCACTAATGTCATTATTATCTTATAATTTTACACAGGTGATTGTGGTATTGCGGACATTGAATGCATGAAATATTTCCACACCCGAGACTCATCCACTCCATGACCAGTTTCGCTCTCTCGGGGTTCATCCGGCGGAGGTGGGATTTGAACCAAGGACATGTGATAGAGATTTGGTTTCAAATCCTATCTATGCCTGATGAGCCCCAAAATGGTAGAGCTGGTCATGGAGTGGATGCATCTCATGATGTGGGAATAATTCATTGATATCTTTATAATGTTGCTTGTCATAATGACAGAGTTAAAGGTGCACATTCACACCAAAATGCTTGAAAATAAAATTGTTGAAATTATATGCTTTTAGAGGCTTACATTGTGTACCTTAATGTGATGAAACGAAATAAATCTTAACATATGATGATTTCATTCCATATAAATAAATTTCGTAGGTTTAGTTGTGAATTTGAATTAGGGACTCGTGCCTCTAATTTATTTTGACAACTTTAATATTATATTAATTTATACTTAATGAAATCAGCATATGCTAAGATTTATTTCGTTTCATTACATCTATGCACACAACTTAAGCCTCTAAAGGTAAATAATTTTAACAATTTTATTTTGAACCATTCTGCTGTGAATATGCACCTTTAAGCAAATTAACCTTTCCAGAGTATCCATCATCATCTGACGTCATGTGTGTCAGATGATGTGGCGTGTCTGATGACGTCACAATCATTACGTCATAAATGACGGTATTAGGCCTGTCTTTAACTCGTAATAGTCTGACACATTGTACAAATTGTATGTCTCTACTATTTAATAAACATGCTGTTGAATATTTTGAAACTAATTTGACTGGGCGCTGTTGCTGCCATAGGCAGCAACAGCACCCAGTCAAATTAGTTTCAAAATATTCCACAGCTTACCTGTATAGTTTTCTGTTAATTGATAGTCAGGGTGTTCAGGGATCGATCGATCCCAACACGAGCGAGGTGTGGGGCGGAGCATAGGTAAAAATGGAAAGGTTCATTAACATAGCATCCAGATAAGCATTTAATGGTAAAGCTGGCTAGAACCATCTTCTCTAGTGGTCTCGGCGATGCCATTAATTTTAGTGGTTAAATTTCAAAAATAGGCTTCTTTTAGCCTGCAAATGAGCCGCCAACAACTTTCAGTCAAATTGTTTTCAAAATATTTAGCAGGCCTAGAGATATGACCCTCGGAATTATTAAGTATTGAGATGTATGATATTCTATAATATGCTAAATATTGTGATTGTATTTAAGACATTTGCTGCTAACCAACATAATATATTTATGTCCACACAAAAAAATGAATAAGTGTTGGGTTTTTCGTCAATTTTCTTGTTACAGGTAAAAGATAAGATAATTTTTTCCACCTTTTTAGCTCCTTGACAAAGTCTCACATGAACAAAAGTATTTTGATGCTTTAATGTCCACGAAATCGACATTATTTCTGACATAGTAGATGCTTTTTAGCTCAGCTGACTTGTTAGCTGACTATAGTGATCACTTCCCATGCATCTGTCTGTCTCTGCGTCAGCAACAATGGGTGCATGTTTTGTTATTTCTGGACAGATTTAGATCAAACGTGGCTAAAATGTGCCTATACTCATCTAATTTATCCATTATGAAATTGAGCCTGATTCGATGACAAAGCAGAATTAACTTCCTTGCAAATTTTCTGCAGTATGAGATCCATGGAGAAAGATATTACATAAGTGGCAAGTTTCATAATTGTTAGAGCTATTGGCTTCCAACTTAGTGAGTGGATACCTCTAGGCATAAACTACCAGCTATATAAAAACTAGGTAAGTTTGTACTAGTTTATATATATACACCTGTGCAAAAGTTAAGCACCAGCAAAAACAATAGAACGTAGAAACATGATGGTACAACTAGGCTGCCATACTTTTTGTCCCCGCGTTAGCTGACATAATTCCAAGTACGAAATGCACATGCATGCATGACTTCACGCCGCTTGATGTCCGTGCGTGGCGGGAAACAGCACACGTGTTCAGTTATGTAAAAGTCCAGTTTGAGGTGTAGAACATTACATACAGATTTAGGCGACAAGATTAGGAATTTTGTGTTCATGACCGTGGTTTATTTGTACAGAGAGAATTAGCTCTTGATTATGAACCGCTATGGCAAGACGAAGGTTAAGTGATCGTGTGAAATGGCAAATCATAGGCATGCATACCACTGGTATGTTATGCAGAGAGATTGGCAGACAGCTGAACATTAACCATACTGTAATCAGTCATTTGATTGCAAAACATGGGCAAACTAACGAGGTGAATGACAGGCCTAGATCTGGAAGACCGAAGAAGACTACTGCCCGTGATGATCGAGCCCTAGTACGCCTTGTTAGGAGATCTCCATTCACCAACAGCAGAGTGCTCAGCCAGCAATGGGAAACGCGCAATAGAGTGTCAATGTCTACCGTCAAAAGGAGACTGTATGCTGCTGGCATGAAAGCTAGGAGACGTGTCAGACGTCCTCTCCTCACTGCACACCACAAAGAGGAGCGTCTGAGGTGGTGCACCGAAAGAAGACACTGGAACATGAGATCCTGGAGACGGGTACACTGGTCCGATGAAAGTCGGTTCCTGCTTCATGCCACAGATGGTCGAACTCGTGTATGGAGGTCCAGACGCACGGCGTACGACCAACGTCACATCATGGAAGAAGTTCCATTTGGTGGAGGTTCCGTTATGATATGGGGGTGCATCTCATTTGATTGTAAGCTGGATCTGTTGACTGTACCTGGAGCACTAAATGGACAAAGATATCAAGATTCCATACTGGATAGAGTTGTGGTCCCTCATTTTGTAAATCATGCACCTGGAACCCACCCTATATTCATGGATGACAACGCCCGACCACATCGTGCTAGAGCTGTGCATGAATACCTCCGCCAGAATGCCATCGAAACCCTACCATGGCCAGCAAGGAGCCCTGACATGAACCCTATTGAGCATATCTGGGACATTCTGGGAGACATGGTGAGAAGGAGGGATCCTCCTGTGCAGAACCTACAGGAATTAACAGACGCACTCCATCTTGAATGGCAACGAATACCACAATGGCGTATCAGTCGGTTGGTGACCAGCATGAGACGTCGTGTCCAGGCCGTCATCCAGGCACAAGGTGGATATACCCGGTATTAATAATGACAGTCTCAAACTCGTGCACAGATGTTAAACTTCGTTTTCAGACACCATTAATGACAATCTAGCTACGTGTGTCAACTGTATGGCAATAGTTGTCAGTTGTGTCAACGTAACCATATTCAGGCCTCGTTTTCAAGTTCAAACAAAAACATACAGTGTTTCCCCACCATCATAATCAGCATTCCTCTAGTTGCATTATTACCTCTTGCACTAAGATGGATGGGTACATAAATGTTTATGCTATTGCTTTCTTCATAGCACATGAATATACCCTCGCATGTGCGTAAAAATAGGGTGGTGCTTAACTTTTGCACAGGTGTATAATATAGGTCAATGATCAATTTTCCCACTGGAACTAATGTGCTGTAGTTTCAAGTTTTCGTATACAGTAACCAAATCTGGTGTATGGATGTATTGTATGGCTAATGGCTTGTTAGCTCACTTGGCTAGAATGACCAAGTGAGCATCAGTTGTCTGTCTGCCATTTGTCCATCAACCTTTTATTTAAACTGTTTTCTCAAAAAAACACTGGGCCAATTTCAATTATGCTTCCTTGGGTATGGAGATCCAAGTTTCAAAAGAAATCGGTCTACCAATTTGGCTGCTGGCCATCTTGGAATTTGCGCTAGTTTTAGAAACGTATTTAGAAATCTCTGAAACTGCTTGGAAAATTGATGAGAAACTCGAGAAACTTCATCAAGGGAATTGACGAAACCAATTTGTTAAAGAGAATCTGACTTGGTTGATTTAGTACCAGGCCGTCCAATTATCAGTTGTAATGGGTGCCCAACTGAACTCATCATTAGCTTTGTAGATGCACATATCAAACAAAATGTAACCAAAGTTAAATCTTATGTGAAGGACACCACCGAATTCCTGCGAATAGTAGACGAATACGGTCCTGTTCCAGCAGGTGCCGTCGTCACTATGGACATTACATCATTCTATACCAGCACACCAAACAAAGAGGGACTCAGGGCAGTAAGCCGGTTCCTTCATAAACATAGTCTTCTAGGCAATATCTCCCTAAGAGGCATTCTTAACTTGCTAAAATTTGTATTGGGATGCAACAACTTTGAATTTCATGGAGAACATTAACCTACAGGTAGGGGGTACCGCAATCGGCAGCAAAGCAGCATGCACTTATGTATGTATCTTCATGGCAGACCTCGAAGAGAGACTTCTACCCGATGCACCAGCACACCCATCACATTTCCTCAGATACATTGATGATCTTTTCATCATCTGGGAACATGGCAAAAAAGCCCTGGATGACTTCATCAACTATATGAATAGTTGCCATGCATCTATAAATTTCACAGCAGAATCTTCAGAGACAGATGTCAGTTTCCTAGACAACAGAGTAAAACTATCTCCATTCTCCAGAAGGAAAAATCACTGTGACTCTTTTTACCAAACCCACTGATACTCACAGCTACCTGGAATACAGCTCGGCCCACCCGCCAGCATGCAAGAATGCGAGCCCATACGGTCAGTTCCTTAGACTACGCAGAATCAGCACTGAGACCGCAGACTACATCAAGCATGGAACAGAGTTAATTTCGCACTACACAACCAGGGGATACCCGAAGAACATTCTCACAAAAGCTTATGAGAAAGCCTTGTCAAAGGAGCGCAATAATATCCTACATCCCACAACTGGACGGGAGCGCGTACAGACCAAGTCATGTAAAACTTTCTTTATTAGCAACTACACACCAAGTAGTCTTTGCTAAATCAGTGGTCCTCAAATTCTGACCTCTACTAGAATCCAATGCCAGGTGTCGCCTTGCTTTCCCTGACAAACCACTCTTCGGATACGAACCCGACCCTAAGGGACAAAGTGGTTAGAGCGCGTCTTCCCAATCCAGAGAAAGATAGACCTCCCTTGTGCAATCTTTTCCAACACTGCACAGCGAAAAATTGCAATATCTGCCAAAATATGACAAAAACCTTAGCTTCCTCAGCTACCGAGCCCTGCTTTCTTGAGGTCACCTCTTAGCACGCTTAGCAGACTTATGCAATGACGTCCTCTCCTGGCTTTGTATTTGCTGGCTCCGAGTGGGGCGAATTCCTTAGCACATGGCCAAACATGGACCATCTTTGCTGGGCGACTTTTAGACAGCGGCGACGTATTACACATCTTGTATAGTGCATCGTTGGAAATTATGCTGTCTGGCCATCGGTGTCCATTGATGGTGCGTAGGTGGTTGCAGTGGCAGACATCGAGTTTGTCTAGAGCTGCCTTTGGAGCTGCCCAGCTGTTACAGTTATACATCATCAAGGATACGCAGGTTGCATTGTATAAACGTAGCCTCTTTATCAAGGGCATCTTTGATCTACGAATCGATAGCTTCCAGAAGGACTGGAAAGCTATGTTCCCCATGATGCAGCGTGCAGAAATGTCAGCAGTAATGCAAAGCAGTGAGCCCAGGATTTTACTTCTCCTCCATGGTTCGCCGCCACGAAGTGGGTCGTCATTTTCTATAGTTTCATGCTTTGTCGATAGGTATATGTGGGTGAACTCTGTTTTGGAGTCATTCATAGAGATTCTCAATTTGTAGTTTGCTTGCAGCTGTACGGGAGAGGGTCGTCATGGGGTTTCTTTTCCTCGTCTATGAAGTCCACATTGTCGGCATGTTCCATTTCTAGCGGCATGCCCAGTATTGACACTGGGGGGTTTGGTCTTGTGGAACTTTCCCGCAAAGATTTCAATGCGGCAGCAATGTAGCAGGTGAAAAGCACCGGAGATAGACCATCTCCCTGTGGGGAGCTGATTGATTTCTCAAACTCTACAGACTTCACTGACTTGACTTGTACTCTCAGCTTGTCTGCAACCAGTAGTCTCACTAATCGTAGCTCATCTTCATTGCAACTGGCCTGGCGTAGTACATCTAGGATCTTTGAGCGTTTAATTGTGTCGAAGGCTCGTGACATGTCAATGCCCATTTTGTGGAAGTCCCAGTGTTTGGACACGACTACCTGCACAAGCATGGGTTGAGCCCATACAATGTCTGGGCAGCTGCGTCCACGTTTGAAGCCACTTTGACATGATCCGGTGAAGTAATCGATCTTGTCTTGGATGCAGCATAGAATAACATTGGATAGGATTTTCCGTATTCTGTTGAGGAGCACAATGGGCTGCAGATTGGCTGGGGGCCCAGGTGGCTTCTTGGGGTTGGGTAGTGCGATAAGTGTGCCTTGGCCTACAGCGTTGATGGGAAGGTGGTGCATAAAAGCTGAATTGATTAGGTGCGTGATCGGTTTTGAGATAATGTCACTTGCATATTTGAATAGTTCATTGCTCATGCCATCAGGTCCAGATGCACATCCATTCTTCAGGGCTTTAAGTGCCTTCTCAACTTCTGCTGTTTTAATTGGTGTTAGTAATGGCCTGGGGTCTCCTGAGAATGGGTACAAGGGCTCATCATCGTTGTCAGTGAACTGTTCCTTGAACCATTCTCGGATTACCTCAGCTTTTCTGTGGTCTGTCCCGATAGTGTCCTTCAGAGTTGTGTACAGTGAGTGGTGGTGTGTAGTCAGTAACTCTCAGGGCCCGGGCTGCCCGAAACATTTTGTGACAGTCATCCATGGCAGTGATTTCATCTGCTAGGGTGTCTGCCTGTTGAATAGCAAGATATTTTAAGCGTTCGCTAATGCGGTGCAGAATACTATTGCGCTCCCGGTATAGTTTGGTGGGGTCTTGACTTTGGCCACTTTGATAGATGCGCAGCCGTAACGCTTTCTGCTCTGCTGAGTTTTACTACTAGAGGGTCGTCAGTATACCTGGTTTGGTTGTGTTGAAGAACACCTATGGTGCTGGGGGCGGATGATTCGATAGATTTCAGTATTTTGGTTAGGGCTTCGTTTGGATCGGAGCTGACATCGATGTTAGCTATCTGGTCCCTGAGGGCTTTTTTGTATGACATTTGAGTGTCAGTGTCGCTGATGAACTTTGGTAGGTTGTAGGTGACTCTACCCTCTTGCCTGGTATGGTGTTTATATATTAGGTGGAGATTGTTCATCTCAAGGCGTGTAATGACTAGCTTATGGTCAGAATTGAGGTCTGTGCCTCCATATGAACAAGCATTCCGGAGTAAGGGGTTTGCTTCTGTCTTGCATAGTATGAAGTCTATTTGGTTGAAGACAGCTGTTGTAGCCTTAGAACCTTTTGGGGCTTTGCGATCAGTAATTTGTTCAGTCCATGTTGTCCGGTGGTGGCATGGATGTTTGAAAGCCGTATTTGTGACAAATAGGCCATTGGAACTAAGGAATGCCACCAGTGCATCTCCATTGCTGATGCGTGTGCCCTCTCCATAGGATCCCATGCATAAGCCAAGTCCTGAACTTTTGTCCGCAATTCCGAGTTTACCCAGCTTGAAGTTGACATCTAGCTGGGATTGTAATGGCGGAGCTCAGTTCTGCATAGAAGGAATCTAATGTTGCTGGATTCTCTTTGGCTTTTTCGGTAGTTGGGCTGTATGTGTTGACAATTCGACACTTAGTGGTGGTGTGTTTTCGCGTAGGTATAGCCAGGTCTATGAATGCAACGCGATCACTGACGTATCCAAAACTAATGCCATGATCCAAGACCCTTGGTCCGATTACGAAGCCTAAGCCCCGGTATGTGGCCTGTTTGTTCCATGAGCACTAGCTTATGGACTGTCTGTAGTTGCTGCTCTGAGTGTTTAGCTACTTTAGTCTCTTGAATGCATGCAATATTGATGTTATAGTATTCATAGTCTGCACCTAAGGTTTGTTGCACTCAGACCACATACATTCCACGTAGCTATGGTAAGCTCCTGGGAAGATTGCGTCGTCCGAGGATGTCGAGCACAGATTCCTGTTTGAAGAAGGGTAGACATAATCAGAGTTGCCTCTGTATGCGGATGTCAGCCCGCAATCCTTAATGACTTACTTTCCCAACAAAGTTGGTACTTAGGGAGGAGACCGGCGTGATCTTTCCCCCCCCCCTCTCTCTCTTTAGTTGTATATTGATATTAATTCATCAAAAAGTTTCAAGTCTTTGATAGAAGTTCTTTTCTTAGTCTAAATTTAACACACAATTCTGTGCTCAATCATGAAGAATGAAGCAGTGGCGCAATGTGGGAAATGTCAGAAGTATTTCTCTTGTCACAGATCGCGCAATAGCCACATCACGGAGTTTCACGAGAAAGTGAAGAACTGGTTTTGTACGATTTGTGATAGTCATTGCATCAGGAAAAACTACATGAAGGACCACCTCATTGTTATACATGTCCTAGATGAGAATATTGCACTCCTGATGCTTGGACAAGCACCGTTAGTGAAAGGCGTCAGAAGAGTCTATAAAGTAGTGCAGTCACCAGAAACGAAAGCGAGATACGGACTCAACCAGCCAACAATGTTGGGGTCTGTTATACCAAAATTTTGTGCAGCCAACAAGAGGGCTGTAAGTAAAATTATCTTAAAAGATTTTATCACTGTCAGTTCCGACGACGACAAAAATACAGTGTCAAACCAAATATCCATAGATCTCATTGTTAAGAACAATCCTGACAAACGTTCACCAATTGTGATTTCAAGTGTTGGCAAAATCAGAAAGGAAAAGTGAAGAACTAGATATACTAAAACAGGCTATGCTGAGCTGTTCGGGAAAAGCCCTACCAGCTCGTGTTTATCCCTGTTGCCTCCAACAAATGCTAGACGATCTAATTTCTGAACCAGTCACCAGGTCGGAAGCAACAGCGGAAAGCATATCCGGTCTTAGAGCAACATCCTCAAGCCTCTGGGACAGGGTGGAGGAAACAACAAATTTTAACAAGGGATGCCTAAATTTCAAACCAGCACATATCCCTAGATCTAACAGCAATGGACACCTGCTAGCACGAGCGACTGAAATAAGAGACTAACTATAAAACTGCCAAATATTTAACTTCTCATTTATTTGAAAAACTGTTCTTTTTAAAAAAAATACTTATTGCTGTGTAATACCCTACATTCTTTTGGTGAAATTATTTCCAACTGCAGAAATACTTTAAAATTAGTTTTCAAATATCTCAAATTGATATTTCAAATTAGTTTTCCAAAATGTCCAGAAACTTTCAACACAGCCCCTTGAAACTTCACCCTCCCTCTAGTATAGGTCAGTTTTACCCTCTTCCCAGGTGTCACAAGCCAACATCACACGACCCTCCAGTAAAAACACGGAGACACTTTCATCAACCTCTGATGAGTATCCAAAAACCTTGGAACGAAACGCATAAAGTTTGAATCATTTCTTTAGGGAGGAAGGACACCCGCTTCTTTTTGGATCCTGAGGTTGCACTGACACACACACACACACACCCTCGTTTCTCCCAGTACAAGCCCGTGTGTTTCCTGCCCCCTAATCCATCACATATTCTGCACAGGTAGTGTCGACTGCATCTCGCATCAGTACAGCCAATGCATGCGAGACATTGTGCGCAAACAGGACCTTCCAGCTCCATTGTATGCAGATTAAAGGTTCTGTAATTCTCAAAAATATTGAAAAATTACTAGTGTCAACAGGACACCTTGGAACCGGTACCCCCCATAAAGGGGTTAGTTCCTTAGTTCCTAGCCTGCCTACTAGGTCTCCCATCTATCATTTTAGTGTCAAACAAAGGACGCTGCCCAACTCCCCATTGGTGCCAGCAGGGACACCAAACTGTGCCCCCCCCCCCCCCCCCCCCCCCCCCCATCCCTCTAATTTAGAGGGGCACTGTCTGAACAACTGGTGCAAAAAATATCGTCAACTGGTACCGGAAAGGGTATTATAAGTCAGACAACCGGTGTCACCACATGCCACCATGTGGTATCCCCACTAAACAAAGGGGGCACTGCAGTCACAACCGGTGTAGGGACACCGTTGAAGGACTGGTGCTCAGGCCACAGGGTATAAAAGGCCGAGAAAAATCAGTCTCCGGCCATTCAGACTGAGTCACATAGTACTCAGTGTAAGGTTAAATATATATATATATATATATATATAAGAGTGACCCTTTAACACTCAAGACAGCCAAAACGGCTTCTGCAGTGGCCTTGGGAAATGTCTATTTGCCAACCAAGAGAAACCTATTCTTATAAATTTAGCACTGGGATGACTGATTGGCTCTATAACAGAGTCAGTCATTCCAATGAGAAATTAAAAAAAATAATCCCTTGTTCTGCAAATTGACATTTTCTATGAGAAAATTTAATTTAAAGACATTTGAATGTTAAAGGGTTAACCAATCAGTTATCAACTGTTTTGAAAATCTACTCAAGTGACCAACTTTCTCTGCTCATTCACTATATATGTATATTCATTTATTAAGCCTCAACTGATAAGACTCTGATACCAGGCTCTTGGTATCGCCAGCATATCCAGGATTCCCTAAGGAAATACTCAACAAATAGCTGGTGTGCACAAATGAACTGAGTGTTGGGTGAATGCCAATAAAATCTTCGAATATTCCGGTAGTTTCTGAGTATTCGCCATGATTACTGATCATATTAAACGTTGCTCAAACTTCCTATCTGTCACTCAAGTTTCTGACATCATAATCAAATACATGTACGTCACAAAGTTGGCAGTAGTCCATTATGAAATCTAAATTGTATGCCTTTGATTAATTAATAATTTATTAAACATTCTTGAATATTTTAGGCTGGGCTACCAAAATTTGAAACTCACTAGCCCAGGTGGTGACCTAAATTTTTTAATCCAAATTTTAAGATTGCGAACAGAAAATCATTTTATATATCTGGCGAGTCTATTGCAGCATGAGCCAATATTACTAAGCTTGAAGACAACGTTTTTAACACTCTATATTAGTAAGGCCTAAATTATTATATTCTGTATTTCTATGCACCGATGGATCATAATGACAAAATTGGGCCCTTGAAAAATTGTCTGGGGGTCTTAAGATTTTCTTCTAAGGGCCCCAGGTGGCTACCTGATTAACCCTTTAACATTCATATCAGCCAAAAACGGCTTCTGCAGTGGTCTTGAGAAATGTCCATTTGCAGACCAAGAGAAGACTATTTTTGAAAATTTACCACTGGAATGCCTGGCTCGATAACCGAGCCAGTCATTCCAGTGGTAAATTTTCAAAAATAGTCTTCTCTTGGTCTGCAAATGGACATTTTCTATGAGAAAATTCTTGAACAAATTTAAAGGGTTAAAAGGCTAAGCTTCCATCACTGAGTGAGCACATACCTTTATGTGTGGGGTGGGGGGGGGGGTGGGGTGAGTGAGGGGACTATAGGTTTGCACTCTGTCTGTCCATCCATCCATCCGTCTGTCACAGTTGGTTTCCCCCACTTTTTTTTTGCAGTCCGAGGTATTCAACTGAGAATTGGTACATTGCTTTGTTATGAGAAGTTACAGACCAAGTTCGAGTTTCAAGCATATACGTAAATTTTGGATGGAGTTATGCCCCCCTTTCGACTTAAGAAATATGAAAAATATCAGCTTTCCGCACTTTTTTTTAGCACTCCCAAGATCTTTAAGCGAAAATCGGTGCATCGCTTTATTATAAGGAATTACAGAACAAGTTCGAGTTTCAGACATTTTCATCAATTTTTCATGGAGTTATTCCCCCTTTGTACTTATTAGAAAAATATTAGTTTTCTGCACTTTCTCGCAGTCTCAAGATATTCAACTGATAATTGGTACGTTGCTTTGTTCTGAGAAATTACAGACCAAGTTCGAGTTTCAGTTTGCGTCAATTTTTGGTGTAGTTACGTCCGCTTTCGACATGAAATACAAAAAATATCCGTTTTCCACACTTTCGCACTCCTTCAAGGGATTCAACTGAGAATTGGTAGGTTGCTTTATAATAGGAGTTACAGAGCAAGTTCGGGTTTCAGACATTTTCATCAAGTCTCTATGGAGTTAATTCCCCCTTTCAACTTATGAAATACAAAAAATATTTGTTTTCCACACTATTTTTTGCAGTCTCAAGATATTCAACTGAGAATTGGTGAGTTGCTTTGTTGTGAAAAGTTACAGAGCAAGTTCGAGTTGTAGGAGTGCGTTAATTTTGATGGAGTTACGTCCCCTTTCGACTTATGAAATACAAACATATCAGCTTTCAAGACTTTCGTTCTCCTTCACCATATATAACTGAAACTTGGTTTATTGCTTTGTTATGAGAAGTTACAGATGAAGTTCGAGTTTCAGCTGCTTCTGTCAATTTTTAATAGAGGTTTTGACTGTCAATCCCTAAAGATTTATATCACCAGGTAGGGGACATGTAATGCAAAGCAATACTTACAGAATGCTTGTTTCACTTGTCATGAAAGTGTAAGACAGTATTGCATTCGTGTAAGGCACACATTCACACACATCCAAGATAAATATAAAATCATTACAACGTTACATTGTTCCTGTCTTAAATAGGGCAGTCCAATACACTCTAACGAAATGTACAATGATTTTGAATGTTGAAGACATAAATTATATCAATTTTCCTATATAATTAGGGACACGATACCCTAATTCTATTTCAAATATTTCTAAAGATCTTTCCCTCGACTCAGAATAGTGCTAAAAATTCAGACGTTAAAATTCTTCTTCAACCTTTCTCCATTCAGAACAAGGACAGACACTGCTCCTACAATCATCAAGGGGTGAAGGTGGGGAGGTTGGTGGGTGGCGGCAAAAACAAAACATGATCATCCGGGACGTTAGAACTGTATTAGTTCAATGTAATAAATTAATTAATTATTTAAACATGCCAGAATTACAGTACGATCATACAGGGGTTGGTTTTCATAAAAAATACACCAAGATTTGGGAGGAATCTCATCCTAGATAAAAAGCCATATTTATAATTAGCAGATGATGAAAAACACACCCAACCACACCAAAACTGAGTTAATGCACTACAGAACCTTCCATTAATAAGCATTAATTAGTCAAGCGATGAACAATTTACACGTATGATTTTGATTTGACAACAGATACCAAGCCCAATGCTTTAACCCTTTCCACTCTGATGTCAAAATTTTAGAATTTTCAAATTAAATTAACCCTTTAACCCTTGAATTTGTTCAAGAAAATGTCAATTTTCTCATAGAAAATGTCAATTTGCAGACCAAGAGAAGATGATGTTTGAAAATTTACCACTGGATTAACTGGCTCGGTTATCGAGCCAGTCATTCCAGTGGTAAATTTTAAAAAAAGAAGCCGTTTTTGGCTGATATGAGTGTTAAAGGGTTAAAAAATGAACTTGTGCTCATTTTTCAACAAATTTGGTTGTCGAAGACAGCAACATCACCCACCAAAATTTAAAAAAAATGTTTTCCATTGACACAGTAAAGGATAGAATATCAACATCACAGTGTTAAGTGTTGACGCTCGCAGAAATAATAAATTCTTCATGATATAAGGAATACTCTATTCAATATTTTGAAACTAATTTGACTGAAAGCTGTTGCTGCCTATGGTAGATAAAAGCGAGATGCTTTGTTAAATGCAATGCCTTGGTGACACCGCTGCAAATACCGATTTGCTTCCCAGGTGAGACAAAGATATCTACATTGTATAATGAATAATTCTATATGTAAATTAGTTAATTTGGTAGTTCACTGTATGAAATGACGAATACTTAGAAAATATACATTAAACGTGCATATTTACACCACAATGCTTGAAAATAAAATTATTGAAATTATATACTTTTAGAGGCTTAAATTGTGTAACGCAATGTAATGAAATGAAATAAATCTGAACAGATGATGATTTCATTCCATATACCGGTAAATAAATTTTGTAGGTTTAGTTGTGTATTTGAATTAGGTACTCATGCCTCTAATTCAATTTGACAACTTAAAAAAAATTATATAATTTATACGCAATGAAATCAACATTTTTGCTAAGATTTATTTAATTTCATTACATCTAGGAACACAATTTAAGCCACTAAAAGTATATAATTTTAACAATTTTATTTTGAACCATTCTGCTGCGAAGATGCAGCTTCAACATATAATGTACGAGTCAAACATCAATGACCATTATAATATAAACCCTTTACTGGTCACACCGGCTGCTGAAGTGGTCTTGCGGAATGGATATTTGCAGAGCAGAAGAGTATTTTTGGAAATTTACCACTGGAATGACTGGCTCGGTAACCGAGCCAGTTATTCAAGTCATAAATTTTCAAAAATACTCCTCTTGCCCTGCAAATGGACAATCAAAAGGGAAATCGTTAGCTTTTCTCGACCAAATTTGACCATTAAACGGCTGAATGATGACCATGGTTTGTCAAGAACTATTTCTAAACATGATTGCTTAAGCATTTATGGAACTTCACCCTTTAACCCTTGAATTTATTCAAGAAAATGTCAATTTTCTCATAGAAAATGTCAATTTGCAGACCAAGAGAAAACTATTTTTGAAAATTTACCACTGGAATGACTGGCTCGGTTATCGAGCCAGTCATTCCATTGGTAAATTTTCCAAAATGGACTTCTTTTGGTCCGCAAATGGACCTTTCTCAAGACTACTGCAGAAGCCGGTTTTAGCTGATATGAGCGTTAAAGGGTTAACCCTCAAATTTGTTCAAGAAAATTTCAATTTTCATAGAAAATGTCCTTTTGTAAAACTGAGAAATTATTTTTGAAAATTTGTCACTGGAATGACTTGCTCGGTTATCGAGCCAGTCATTTCAATGGAAAATTGTCAAAAAATTATATTTTTGGCCAGCTTGAGTGTTAAATAGGTACAGATGAATTGCTGACCGTGAACCACAATGATGATAATAATAACAAGAGGCCCAAGGGGCCTGTATCGCTCACCTGGACCATTTCAACTAGAATGCTCTTTATCAACAAGATGGCCACCAAACCATTTATCTTGATAGTTTCAAAAATTGCAAATTTGAGATCAGAATACCCGAAAACACATAAAACCAATTTCGGCCTCAAAATTCAAGATGGCCACCAGCCCAATTGGCCGATCGGCTTCCTTTGAACAAACTTGAATCTCTACACCCTAAGGATGCTTCCTGCCAAATATAATTGAAATCGGCCAGGTAGTTCTCCAGAAGAAAACATTAAAACTTTCCCATTGCTTTAGTATGGGAGCTTTTGGCGGGAAAATGATCTAAGATGGCTGCCAAACCATTTATCCAACAGTTTTGAAAATTGCAAATTTGTGATCAGAATACCGCAAAACACACACAAAACCAATTTTGGCCTCAAAATCCAGCAAATAAAAAAATCCAATATGGCTGCCGAACATGCTATATTTTGATTGGCCCACGGCGGCCAGGTTTTTTGACGGATCAACTTCTCTTGAACAAACTTTAATGGCCCTTAGGTCCTAATCATATCTGCCAAATTTCGGCCCGATCCCTTCAGCGGTTCTGGAGAAGTCATTTTCCCTACAACTAGGTGAACCAGGATGGCCGCCGAACCATTTGACCAATCAGGTTCCCTTGAACAAACTTGGTTCAGCACTTGCCCTAAATTATATTTTATGAGGTTTGCATCAATCCCCCAATCGGTTTCAGAGAAGATTTTTAGACTTCCTAAAATCGGCCTAAATCCAAGATGGCCGCCAACTAAATTGGCCGATCGGGTTCATTTGAACAAACTTGGATATCGGGATCCGATACCCTAAGGATGCTTCCTGCCAAATATAATTGAAATCAGCCCAGTGGTTCTTGAGAAGAAGTCGTTTAAAGGAAACGTTGACGGACGACGGACGGTCGCCACGGTATAAGCTCACATGGCCTTTCAGGCCAGGTGAGCTAATAATAATACCAATCATTAATTTGTTTTCCATATGATATTGTCATGGACAGTTAAGTATAAAAGTTGTAAAAAGGTAAAAATATATGATTTTATTTAATGTTGTTCATTGGTTACATACTGCGCAACAATTTCGATGTAATTCTGATAGACATGGCCATAGGGCTTTATAGTATAAATAGTTAAGCGAAGGGTGGGTCAAAGTCACTGGGTGAGACTTAACTATATAGTTTTACTTGAGGTGCTTAATCAGTTTCTCATCAATCTAGTAGTAGCAGCAGCAGCGTGTTAGTCATATAAATACACTATTATCCAGAGGCTCGGTATGATAAATACATATCCACACTGGAAGCAATAAAGAGAAAACGGCCTGTTTTTAAAACAATTTAATAATTTAAGTGGATAAATGACAAACATGTTAAGATGGAAGCAAAATCGACCAAGCTTTCACAATATGATACTTTACGGATAATATAGTATTTTCATGAAGTGAATATACACAATATATGTATAAGTCAGTGTCCAGAATTAAATTCCTCAGTCTCCACTCGTAGTTCAGCTGACCAAAATTGATTTCTAGAAATGTGTTGAGAAATGTCCATTTGCAAGCCATGAGAAGAGTATCTTTGAAAATTTACCACTGGAATGGCTGGCACGGTTACTGAGCCAGACATTCCAGTGGTAAAATTTCAAAAATAGTCTTCTCTTGGCCTGCAAATGAACGTTCTCTAAACGAAAAGCTGGATTTTCTTGGTCAACCTGGACAATAACGGGACTGGAGAACACTAGCTTTCGAGGACAATATAGACATTATACAATAATATAGACATTATACAATATCTCCTCGGCTTATTATCCATGTGTAGTTATAAAAATATACAATCTTACATTTGTCAACATAATTTAAAACTGACTAAGTAACATATGTAGTAGGCATTCAAAACTGTCTATAGTGGATACCTCCCTTTGGAGAACAAATGCTCGCGAGTCCGTAAAGCTGAGCTGTTATGCTAAAAGAAGCAGCGTTTAACCACTCTCAGCATAATAGTGCTATCAATAAATTTCTGTCTTCGGGTACTATTATGAGGCCAGTTATTGTTACTTTTAACAAGCCACCCCCCCCACCCCCTAACATTCCTCGCTCATAAAAGGGTTCGCTCAGTACACAGAGTCAGCCAGTAGGTGTTGGCATGCGTGCTTGACAACTAAGTAATACACAGCCGACAGCTCTATCCTGTAGGGATCACTACATTGTATAGTGTTTACCTGTAAAATGCGAGCGTAACACACCCGCTGTTTAACTCATAACATGCTGTACTGAGTGAATCATTTTATAGCGACTGAGAAGTGTTGTACGGGTCTTGCTTAATGAATCAATTCCTGAACTCATATTTGAGTTAATGAAAAGGAAAATTTTTTGATAGCACTATGTAGGCATTAAACACTGCTTCATTTAGTATGCCATATCAGCTTTAAGATGGGTAGAACCAGAATCATTTGTACCCAAAGGCTGTTTACCATGGTAACAAATGAGTTCAATGGTCAAGAAAATTACAATTTGAAAGTCAATGGAAGGATATTTTTTTTAAGATTGACCGCTGGAATGACTGGCATGATTATCGAATTAGGCAGTCCAGCGGTAGGTTTTCAAAAATAGTTTTTTGGCCTGCAAATGGACAATCCATAAGGCTTGGTTTGGCCATTAAGGGTTAAGCGAGCAATGCTTGTCTTTGGTAACCATGTCGTGATTGCCCAAACAGAGGATATTATAGACAGCTTTGACTAGAATATGTCTATTAAAGAGATCAAATATCAGCAGTTCAAAACAGTGACCCATCATAAAAAACTATCTTAAAAATAAATTATTTGTTCATGGCATCAAGCAAATAGAGTCTAAAATATAGAAATACGTCAATGCTGTTCAAACTTTGACCTTGTGTATCTTTCCAGGTTTTGCTAAGCCCCACCCATCTCTAGCTAAGCTCCACCCACACCTCGCTCTTGTTGGGATCGATCGATCCCTGAACTGCCTGACAATCAATTCTCAGAAAACTATACAGATAAGCTGTTAAATATTTTGAAACTAATTTGACTGGGTGCCGTTGCTAGGGTTAGGTTAGGAAAATAAGAGAATATTTATTAAATAGTAAGGACATAATTCGTACAACAACAACAACGCATTGTCCGTCTTCAATTATGCGTTCGTGATGTACTTATCTACGTCATTGATTATGATGTCATTCTACAGGTCACGCAATTAATTATGATGTCATATGATGGACGGATACAATGGAAACGCCCATTAACCATTTAAATTCCTGTGTCTCGATTACATGACAACTATACAGGTAAGCAGTTAAATATTTTGAAAGTAATTTGACTGCGACCTGTTGCAGCATTCAAAAGTATCTGCCTGACATCTAAAAGAATTTGTCGTTTCTGATCCAAGGTTTGACGGGATAACTGATATGTAATGCCTACAGACTAGATCACACTGATTTGTCATAGCACTAGTATATAAATTGCACGATGTTGCACCAGTAGAGTACCATATACACAGAATGGGTAGAAAAGACATAAATGATGAGAACTCACTAATGGACGTTTTACTACACAGCACCAATTAAATCAAATGAAGCGCAGTTTAATAAAGAAACTGACCCTACCACTGTAATATTGAATTTATTGAGGCATAGATGGTTAAATATATGCACAGAAATAAGAAAATCTTTAATATTTATTAACATCCAAACCAACAATTTGACCATTCAAAGATGTCATGATTGTTATTTATTGATTCAGCTGTCGGTGTCGCTCATATGTCAGTGTAAATGTCACATTCGGACGTCACAGATTTCTTAACCCTTTAACACTCATATCAGCCAAAAACGGCTTCTGCAGTGGTCTTGAGAAATGTCCATTTGCTGACCAAGAGAAGACTATTTTTGAAAATTTACCACTGGAATGCCTGGCTCGATAACCGAGCCAGTCATTCCAGTGGTAAATTTTCAAAAATAGTCCTTTCTTGGTCAGCAAATAGACATTGTCTATGAGAAATTTGAATTTTTAAAACAAATTTGATGGTTAAAGCGTTAATGCATGACTGGGCATAAGGGTATGAGAGTCATTGTAAGTCATTCAGTTATGGTCAGGGGTCGACATTCCATGCTGAAAATCATGGTATTTGTCATTTGAAATGTTGAATAAAGTTATTTCTATTAGTTTTGCACAATTTAATCACCTTTCTGTGTAGCTTCATGGACTTCATTCAGTACACACGCTGTACAATGGTTTCAACTAATTACTGATTAGCTGTAGCAAGGGAGATAACTGTTGGCCAAACAATTCATGGATTAAATTTCGCAATCCAACCCGCTTAACTCATTAACTCTTGAATAGTCAAAATATTTGACAATATTACTTAGTGAACTGCAATTTGCAGGCCAAGAGATTATTTAAAAAGTTTATCACTGAAATGATTGGCTCGGTCATTGATCCAGCCATTCCAGAGATAAATTTTCAAAAATATTGGTAGTCTTCTCATTGCCTGCAAATGGACATTACTCAAAACAAGTGGAGACCGGTTTTGGACAGCTTGAGCATGGGTCAAGCCAGCCATCAACAGGCTTTGCAGTGGTCTTGCAAAATATCCATTTACAAGCCAATGAAAGACTATTTCTAAAGCTGGCTCATCACTCAATCACCATTAAAAAAAATGAATTTCTATCCCTGCTATCATGTAACAGTAGCCTTGGGTATGGACTACACAGGCATATTTTGTACTTGTATCCATCATCGTTAGCAAATGAAATAGAAGGTATTTTGGCATTAGTTAGAAACTGGTTCAGCAGAGAAGTGAACCTTTTACGACTAACATAATCCAGCCACTGACCTTTAACCTTTTCACACATATCTGCCAAAAAAGGCTTGTGCAGAGGTCTTGAGAAATGTCCATTTGCAGACCAAGAGAAGACTATTTTTGAAAATTTACTACTGGAATGACTGGCTCGATAACCGAGCCAGTCATTCCAGTGGTAAATTTTCAGAAATAGTCTTCTCTTGGTCTGCAAATGGACATTTTCTATGAAATAAATGAAATTTAAAAAACAAATTCAAGGATTAAATGGTTAACGGTCAACCTGGTCAAAACCAGCCTCTTCAGGAACTATTTTTTGAAAATTTACAACTGGAATGACTGGCTCGGCTATCGAGCCAGTCATTCCAGCTGCACAATTTTCAAATATAATTTTCTCTTAGCCTGCAAATTGACATTCAATAAGGACAAATTTCAGTTTTCTTGACCAAAATTTACCACTAACGGGTTAAGCATATCACATTTTAGAAATAATAACATGTTAGTATAAACATCACAAACAGAAACCTATGATGAAATACCATAAAACTGATTAAAATATGTGTGAATAATGACTGTACACATACATAATAAATTATCATACAAATATATGTTGTATTTAAATTATTTAAATTATTTCAGTCTTGAATAGTATTTAACAATATTTTCTAATCTAAATATGGCTAATGCACATTATATCACAATGTCAAATTTATTCCACATATAATGGTTATCGATGAATAAAGACGTAAGAATATTTTTTTATAGAACAGATATTTATTAATTGTTTGAATTGTATTGCATATTATACTGCTACTGAAGTCCTTGGCAGCGGAATATGCTGATTAACGAACTAAGGCCATGATTAAAAGATTCTTTGTTTGTCCTCTCCCAGCTCTAATTTTTGGAGTAGGGTAGGTAGGGAGGGAGAAGTTTTTTTGTCAGCAGTTGCTCAAATATATTGGTTCAAAAGGCAATCTGTAAACACTTTTCTGTCTGAAACATTTCAACTTGATATTAAGACATTAAAAATGTTTTCTATATAAATCTGACTAGAAATTAGGTACAGGGTTCAATCCTTTAAGACAATTAAAAAAAAATTTACCATTGAGATGACTGGCTCAAAAGCTGATGAAATTAAAAAAAAAAAAATTTGAGCATTAATGGCTTAACCATTGACTAGATATACTATTGGATACAAACAATAAAAATAATTCTTGAATAAAATATTTTGGGTAGGCAGGCTATCTACAGAGTCGCTAGTGAGAGGACATTCAAACAATCTTTTAATAATGATGGCCTAAAGTGCTTCTGTAATGACCCTGCATGTCCATGTACACAGACAGATAATGGGACATAACATAATTATCAGAAACGCATATATGTAGCATAACCTCTCAACAGTCAGACATTAAAACTAAACAAAACTCTTCAAATCGTATGATTTTGAAATAAAATGTTTACCTTCCTATAAAATCTTATGAGAAAAAAGAAAATAAACTTTAAAAAATTAACCCGTTTGTTTTAATTTTTGGCAAATTTGAATGAACAAAAATTATGATTACATGAGATGTCTTATGAATTTGCCATAAGCCTTTAACACTCAAATTTATTCAAGACAATTTCAATTTTCTCATAGAAAATGTCTATTCACAGACCAAGAGATTATTTTTGACGATTTACTACTGGAGGTAAGTTATTGAATATTTTGAAATTAATTTGACTGAAAACTGTTGATCTATGACGGCAACAGCTCCAAGTTAAATTACTTCAAAAATATTCATCAGAATCTTCCTTATATCAAAAATTGTGTTGGTTTTGGTCTCTGCAGGTTAATGAGTAAAATTCTAAATCGAATCCGCAGTAAAATTTGAAGTCTTGAACTAAAGTACGTTCATTCATATGTATAGCTGGAAATAAATAATTATAAAGCCTCTCCAGTTCTCTGTACACTTATTAACACAGCAATACACAATATTTGTAATTAGGCATTGTCAGATGCAATACATAACATAGATTCACTCACACTACTTGGCTAAGGAAATTATTAGCACAGGATGGTGAGCGATAAAGCAGGCATACAGCATAGACAATGACCAAGCAAACTTACGTTAATATTTATTTAGCTATGTTAATAGACCTTTCCTCTCTATCCATCCATCATATGATGTCATAATTAACTACATCACGTGTAGAATGACATCACAATCAATGATGTCATGAATGACGTAGATAAGTATGTCACAAACACATAATTGAAGACGGACTATGCGTTGTTGTACGAATTCTATGTCTACTATTTAATAAATATTCTGTTGAATATTTTGAAATTAAATTAACTGGGTTCAAAATATTTAACAGCTTATCTGTATAGTTTTCTGGAAATTGATAGTCAGGGAGTTTAGGGATCGATCGATTGATCCCAACACGAGCGAGGCGTGGGTGGAACTTAACTAGAGGCGGGGATTAGCAAAAACTTGAAAGGTCCATTAATATTTGGCTCAAAATTTTCTTGCCGAGATGTGCACTGAATGTTTTGTAGAATAAATTTTTTAAAACAGCAAGTTAATGGCAGCTACTCAATTTATCCTATTTATTCATTATTTTATTCAAGATTAATTTTCATTTACTCAGTGTTTGGACATGGGTATGATGTAGATACAAACAACATGTGCCCAAACCTATCATTGTGTATAATTCAAGACTTGATGTCAATAAAGTCAACAATTTCCCAGATTTATGCTACACTTTTTGCTTGTTAAACTAATTATTTACAACAGTTTTTGTTGCCACTGGTAACCAGGATAATTTTCTAAGCCGCCTCACCTACAATGCATATATGCGTGTTTAACCCGCTAACCCTAAAATTTGTTTTAAATTTTTTTTTATTTCCTCATAGAAAATGTCAATTTGCAGACCAAGAGAAGACTTTTTGAAAATTTACCGCTGGAATGACTGGCTCGGTTATCGAGCCAGTCATTCCAGCAGTACATTTTCAAAAATAGTCTTCTCTTGGTCTGCAAATGGACATTTCTCAAGACCACTGCAGAAGCCGTTTTTGGATAATATAAAGGTTTTTTAGATGTCTATTTGCAGGCCAAGAGTGGACTATTTTTGCCAATTTACCACAGGAACGACTGCCCTCGGGTATTGAGACTTACATTTGTGTTAAATTGTCAAAAATAGTATTCTTTTGACCTCCAAACTGGCAATCCTCAGTCAGAATCACTGCAGAGGCCACCTTTGATCGGCTCCACCACTAATTTAAATATTTGCTTATTAAATGTCCATTTGCAGGCAAGAGATTATTTTTGGAAATTTATCACTGGAGCCAAGCCCTTCATTTTGCTAAATAACATGTTTTATTTATATGTAATAAGAGCAACCTTTCAATCTGATGTAATACAATTCTCATACATATGCTGTGACCGGATTCTTGACAAAACCACACTCTTGTCTAACATAAGATTCAGGATTAATTAATTTGTCATGAATTCCATTAATCCTCGAATTTGTTCAAGAAAATTTCAATTTCCTCATAGAAAATGTCAATTTGCAGACAAAGAGAAGACTATTTCTGAAAATTTACCACTGGAATGACTGGCTTGGTTATCAAGCCAGTCATGCCAGTGGTAAATTTTCAAAAATAGTCTTCTCTTGGTCTGCAAATGGCCATTTCTCAAGACCACTGCTGAAGCCGTTTTTGGCTGATATGAGTGTTAAAGGGATAAATGAAACGAGGCATGATAATGTTATAATTACTACAGTATTATAGAAGCCTTAATTTGGTTCTTGCAGGGATGAAATATTTCAAATTTTGATAGAAAATTAAATTTTCTTTTTAACTGACAAGATTTTAGAATAAAACATTATTTTGTTGGCCAGGATTTTAAGAATCAGACAAACCTATTGAAGATGGTATAATAATGTTTCTGAAGAAATTTGACACTATAATGATCAAGGTAGCCAAAAAATAGCATCTGCATATAGTACTGAGAAATGACCACTTGCAAACTAAAAATTTAACACTGGAAGACCTGGCTAGATAATCGAGTCAGTCATTTCAGTGGTAAATTTTCAAAAATAGTCTCTTTCTGTAAATGTAAATTTTCTGTGAAGAAAATGGAAAATTTTGTGACCAAATCTGACCATTAAAGGGATTAATAGTAGATTAAATTGATTGATAACACAAAAATGCCGCCGTCTGTAAAAGTCACCCAACAAAGATGGCCCATGTTTGGCCATGTGTTAAGGATGCCAGAAGACACACCAGCACAGAGAGCCTTGGAATTCACCCTACTCGGAGCCAGCAAATACAGAGCCAGGAGAGGACGTCATTGCATAAATCTGCTAAGCGTGCTACGAGGTGACCTCAGGAAAGCAGGATTAGGTACACTCAAGTCAAGAATGGACCTGAGGAAGCTAAGGATTTTGGCTGAGGACAAGACACAGTGGGCAAAAGTGAAGAAGGACTGATTGCAGCTGTAGGATGTTTCTACTATTACAGCCGCAGAATACAGTAATCATATATACATACAAAAATGCATCAATTGGATGAGAAAAACATGACAATTTCTAAATCAAGATATACCGAACCGTCTCACCTAAATGTTTCCAATTTTATTTTCCAAAACTAATCACATCACTTTAAGAAGCCTATGACCTTGATTATCTCATTTTTAACAGGAGTTTGTTTTGGTGCTGCTTTAACAGAAACAGTTTCTATTTTGGTCATTGTTCCAGTGTTTTGCGACTTTAGTCAAAGCCAAATAATGTGTGGGTATTTCTACAGACTTGCTCATTAAGCCTTTAACGCTCATATCAGCGAAAAACAGCTTTTACAGTGGTCTCGAGAAATGTCCATTTGCAGACCAAGAGAAGAGTATTTTTGAAAATTTACCACTGGAATGAGTGGCTCGATAACCGAGCCAGTCATTCCAGTGGTAAATTTTCAAAAATACTCTTCTCTTGGTCTGCAAAAGGAAACTTTCTATGAGAAAATTGGAATTTTCTTGGACAAATTCGAGGGTTAAGCTATATCTGGCATACAGAATGAGGGGGATACATACCACAATATACGTCCCTGCTGTCTTATCTGCAGGCTATGTGATTAGGATTCAGTAATTCGATTCATATGCAAATATATACATATATTATATATCTATGTACATAGTAATAACTCTGTCCTATTGCTATTTAATTATTGTAATAAACTGGATTGTTTCTCTTTCTCTGTCGAGTCCAGATAATCCAGTACGATATCGTGACAGAATCGGTATTGCTCCTATAAAGACAAACAGCCATAATAATAATAATAATAATAATAATAACAAAAGGCCCAAGGGGCCTGTATCGCTCACCTGCATCACAGGCATTTCAACCAGAAAGGCCATCAACAATAAGTAGAACCCTACAGGGTTGAGCATAATTATAACAAGAAAACAGAAGCCATGTTTCTTTATGTATCAACTACTTTTGAACAAAACTTAATGGCCCTTAGTCCCTTATCATATCTCCCAAATTTCGACCCAATCTGTTCAACGATTCTGGATACAAAGTTGTTTTCGCGAAACCTAGGTCATCCAAGATGGCCGCCAAGCCAATGGACAAATCAGGTTCTCTTGAACAAATTGGTTCTCCTCCTGCATTAGATGATGTTTCATGAGTTTTGAATCAACCCCCAATCCGTTTCGGAGATTTTTAAAGACATTTCTAAAAACTAGCTGGTTTAGCCAGTGGCCATCTTGGATTTTTGCCGATCAGCTTCGTTTGAACAAAGTTAGACCTCTATGCCCTAAGGCTGCATTCTGCCATATATAACTGAAATTGGCCCAGTGATTCTTGAGAAGTCGTTTAAAGAATTCCGCATTGCTTTACTATGGGCCCATTGCTTTACTGTGGGAGCCTATGGCAGGAAAACAAAACCAAATGGCAGTCAAACCGTTTATCCAACAGTCTCGAAAGTGGCATATTTTAACTCGCCACCCTGATAAGCATATATACAGCAATTTTCGCCATCAAAATACATCAAATACAAAAAAGCCACTATGACAAAAAGCAAAATTTTGATTGGTCGATACCGGCCATGTTTTTTAACGTATGACCTTCCTTTGAACAAATTTGAATGGCCCTTGGTCCCTAAGCATATTTACCAAATTTCAGCGATATCCCTTCAGCGGTTCGGGAGATGTCGTTTTCGCGAAAACTATGTCATCCAAGATGGCCACCAAGCAAATAGGCCAATCAGGTTGCCTTGAACAAACTTGGGTCTACCGTTGCCACAGATGATGTGTTATGAGTTTTGAATCAATTCCTCCAGCGGTTTTGGAGAAGATTTTTTAGTGTTTCTAAAAATCAGCCATTTTAGCCGACGGCCATCTTGGATTTTGACTGATCCGCTTCGTTTGAACAAACTTAGATCTCTATGCCCTATGAAGGCTTCCTCCAAAATATAATTGAAATTGGCCCCGTGGTTCTTGAGAAGTCGTTTAAAGAATTCCCCATTGCTTTACTATGGGCCCATTGCTTTACTATGGGAGCCGATGGCGGGAAAACAAACCAAGATGGCCGACAAGCAAATAGGCCAATCAGGTTGCCTTGAATAAACTTGGGTCTACCGTTGCCATAGATGATGTGTTATGAGTTTTGAATCAATTCCTCCACCAGTTTCGGAGATTTTTTAAAGTGGTTCTAAAAATCAACCATTTTGGCTGGCGGCCATCTTGGATTTTGACCAATCTGCTTCGTTTGAACAAACTTAGATCTCTATCCCCTATGAATGCTTCCTCTCAAATATAACTGAAATCGGCCCAGTGGTTCTTGAGAAGAAGTCGTTTAAAGAATTCCCATTGCTTTACTATGGGCCCATTGCTTTACTATGGGAGACTATGCCAAGATGGCAGTCAAACCGTTTATCCAACAGTCTCGAAAGTGGCATATTTGAACTGGCCACACTGATAAGCATATATAAAGCAATTTTTGCCATCAAAATACATCAAATACAAAAAAGCCAATATGACCAACAAACGCTAAATTTTGATTGGTTGATGGCGGCCATGGTTTTTAAGGTACGAACTTCCCTTGAACAAACTTGAATGGACGTTAGTTCCTAAGCATATTTACCAAATTTCAGGTCTATCCCTTCAGCGGTTCGGGAGCAGAAGTCGTTTTCGCGAAAACTAGGTCATCCAAGATGGCCGGCAGGCAAATCGTCTAATCAGGTTGCCTTGAACAAACTTGGGTCTATCGTTGCACTAGATGATGTGTTATGAGTTTTGAATCAATTCCTCTAGCGGTTTCGGAGAAGATTTTTTAAAGTGTTTCTAAAAATCGGCTATTTTGGCCGGTGGCCATCTTGGATTTTGGCCGATCAGCTTCGTTTGAACAAACTTGAATCTCTATGCCATAGGGATGCTTCCTGCCAAATATAATTGAAATCGGCCCAGTGGTTCTTGAGAAGTCGTCAACGGATGACGGACGGTCGCCACGGCATAAGCTCACTTGGCCTTTCAGGCCAGGTGAGCTAATAATATAATATAATAATAATAATCATAATAATAATAATAATAATAATAAAATGCAATAATAATAATATTATTATGTTATGAGGAATAGGGGATCCAATCTATCACTCAAGTATCTGATGTCATAATCAAATACGTCACATATCACCTGACATCACAATCAAAATGATATAGCTCCATCATGTAAAATCAAAAAGTCTGTTACGAAAGTGACGTATTGTATGTCTTTGATGAATTTATATTAAACCTGTTAACACTCAAATTTGTTCTAGAAAATTTCAATTTTCTCACAGAAAATGTCCATTTGCAGACCAAGAGAAGACTATTTTTGAAAATTTCCCCTGGAATGACTGGCTTGGTTATCGAGCCTGTGAATCCAGTGGTAAATTTTCACAAATAGTCTTCTCTTTGTCTGCAAACGGACATTTCTCAAGACCACTGCAGCAGCCTCTTGGCTGATATGAATGTTAAGGGTTAATAAACATTCTGTTGAGTATTTTGAAACTAGTTTGATTGGAAGCTGTTGACGCAGGCAGCAACAGCCTCCCAGCTAAATTTGTTTTAAAATATTCACTAATTTATATGTATGGTTATCTTGAAATTTATATTCTGGGAATTAAAGTTTCAAATCGAATCCCCCACACGACAAAAGTGGATGGAGATAGAAATAGAAGAAGCATAATAAAGAGCTCAAAAGGGGATAAGGGTATTGCATTCATGTCAGCCAGGCAGTCAGTCAGTCGGGCAGGCAGTCAGTCGGGCGGGTAGTCAGTCAGGCAGGCAGTCAATTGGGCAGGCAGTCAGTCCGGCAGGCAGTCTGTCTCTGTCAGTCAGCTAGCCAGCATGCCTGCCTGTCTGTCACTTTATCTCTCCGTCAGTCAGCCAGCCAGCGTGCCTGCCTGTCTGTCACTGTATCTCTCTGTCAGTCAGCCAGCCAGCGTGCCTGCCTGTCTGTCACTGTATCTCTCGGTCAGTCAGCCAGCCAGCATGCCTGCCTGTCTGTCACTGTATCTCTCCGTCAGTCAGACAGCCAGCGTGCCTGCCTATCTGTCACTGTATCTCTCCATCAGTCAGACAGCCAGCGTGCCTGCCTGTCTGTCACTGTATCTCTCTGTCAGTCAGCCAGCCAGCGTGCCTGCCTGTCTGTCACTGTATCTCTCCGTCAGTCAGCCAGCCAGCGTGGCTGCCTGTCTGTCGCTGTATCTCTCCGTCAGTCAGACAGCCAGCGTGCCTGCCTGTCTGTCACTGTATCTCTCCGTCAGTCAGCCAGCCAGCATGCCTGCCTGTCTGTCACTGTATGTCTCCGTCAGTCAGCCAGCCAGTGTGCCTGCCTGTCTGTCACTGTGTCTCTCTGTCAGTCAGCCAGCCAGCGTGCCTGCCTGTCTGTCACTGTATCTCTGTCAGTCAGCCAGCCAGCCAGCCTGCATGCCTGCCTGTCTGTCACTGTATCTCTCTGTCAGTCAGCCAGCCAGCATGCCTGTCTGTCACTGTATCTCTCTGTCAGTCAGCCAGCCAGCGTGCCTGCCTGTCTGTCACTGTATCTCTCTGTCAGTCAGCCAGCCAGCGTGCCTGCCTGTCTGTCACTGTATCTCTCTGTCAGTCAGCCAGCCAGCGTGCCTGCCTATCTGTCACTGTATCTCTCTGTCAGACAGCCAGCCAGCATGCCTGCCTGTCTGTCACTGTATCTCTCCGTCAGTCAGACAGCCAGCATGCCTGCCTGTCTGTCACTGTATCTCTCCGTCAGTCAGCCAGCCAGCGTGCCTGCCTGTCTGTCACTGTATCTCTCCGTCAGACAGCCAGCCAGCGTGCCTGCCTGTCTGTCACTGTATCTCTCTGTCAGTCAGCCAGCCAGCGTGCCTGCCTGTCTGTCACTGTATCTCTCTGTCAGTCAGCCAGCCAGCGTGCCTGCCTGTCTGTCACTGTATCTCTCTGTCAGTCAGCCAGCCAGCGTGCCTGCCTGTCTGTCACTGTATCTCTCCATCAGTCAGACAGCCAGCGTGCCTGCCTGTCTGTCACTGTATCTCTCCGTCAGTCAGACAGCTAGCGTGCCTGCCTGTCTGTCACTGTATCTCTCCGTCAGTCAGACAGCCAGCGTGCCTGCCTGTCTGTCACTGTATCTCTCCGTCAGTCAGACAGCCAGTGTGCCTGCCTGTCTGTCACTGTATCTCTCCGTCAGTCAGCCAGCCAGCGTGCCTGCCTGTCTGTCACTGTATCTCTCTGTCAGTCAGCCAGCCAGCATGCCTGCCTGTCTGTCTGTCACTGTATCTCTCTGTCAGTCAGCCAGCCAGCGTGCCTGCCTGTCTGTCACTATCTCTCTGTCAGTCAGCCAGCCAGCGTGCCTGCCTGTCTGTCACTGTATCTCTCTGTCAGTCAGCCAGCCAGCGTGCCTGCCTGTCTGTCACTGTATCTCTCTGTCAGACAGCCAGCCAGCATGTCTGCCTGTCTGTCACTGTATCTCTCTGTCAGTCAGCCAGCCAGCGTGCCTGCCTGTCTGTCACTGTATCTCTCTGTCAGTCAGCCAGCCAGCGTGCCTGCCTGTCTGTCACTGTATATCTCTGTCAGTCAGCCAGCCAGCGTGCCTACCTGTCTGTCACTGTATCTCTCTGTCAGTCAGCCAACCAGCGTGCCTGCCTGTCTGTCTGTCACTGTATCTCTCCGTCAGTCAGCCAGCCAGCGTGGCTGCCTGTCTGTCGCTGTATCTCTCCGTCAGTCAGACAGCCAGCGTGCCTGCCTGTCTGTCACTGTATCTCTCCGTCAGTCAGTCAGCCAGCATGCCTGCCTGTCTGTCACTGTATGTCTCCGTCAGTCAGCCAGCCAGTGTGCCTGCCTGTCTGTCACTGTGTCTCTCTGTCAGTCAGCCAGCCAGCGTGCCTGCCTGTCTGTCACTGTATCTCTGTCAGTCAGCCAGCCAGCCTGCATGCCTGCCTGTCTGTCACTGTATCTCTCTGTCAGTCAGCCAGCCAGCATGCCTGTCTGTCACTGTATCTCTCTGTCAGTCAGCCAGCCAGCGTGCCTGCCTGTCTGTCACTGTATCTCTCTGTCAGTCAGCCAGCCAGCGTGCCTGCCTGTCTGTCACTGTATCTCTCTGTCAGTCAGCCAGCCAGCATGCCTGCCTATCTGTCACTGTATCTCTCTGTCAGACAGCCAGCCAGCGTGCCTGCCTGTCTGTCACTGTATCTCTCCATCAGTCAGACAGCCAGCATGCCTGCCTGTCTGTCACTGTATCTCTCCGTCAGTCAGACAGCCAGCGTGCCTGCCTATCTGTCACTGTATCTCTCCATCAGTCAGACAGCCAGCGTGCCTGCCTGTCTGTCACTGTATCTTTCCGTCAGTCAGACAGCCAGCATGCCTGCCTGCCTGTCACTGTATCTCTCCATCAGTCAGACAGCCAGCATGCCTGCCTGTCTGTCACTGTATCTCTCCGTCAGTCAGCCAGCCAGCGTGCCTGCCTGTCTGTCACTGTATCTCTCCGTCAGACAGCCAGCCAGCGTGCCTGCCTGTCTGTCACTGTATCTCTCTGTCAGTCAGCCAGCCAGCGTGCCTGCCTGTCTGTCACTGTATCTCTCTGTCAGTCAGCCAGCCAGCGTGCCTGCCTGTCTGTCACTGTATCTCTCTGTCAGTCAGCCAGCCAGCGTGCCTGCCTGTCTGTCACTATCTCTCTGTCAGACAGCCAGCCAGCGTGCCTGCCTGTCTGTCACTGTATCTCTCCATCAGTCAGACAGCCAGCGTGCCTGCCTGTCTGTCACTATCTCTCCGTCAGTCAGACAGCTAGCGTGCCTGCCTGTCTGTCACTGTATCTCTCCGTCAGTCAGACAGCCAGCGTGCCTGCCTGTCTGTCACTGTATCTCTCCGTCAGTCAGACAGCCAGTGTGCCTGCCTGTCTGTCACTGTATCTCTCCGTCAGTCAGCCAGCCAGCGTGCCTGCCTGTCTGTCACTGTATCTCTCTGTCAGTCAGCCAGCCAGCGTGCCTGCCTGTCTGTCTGTCACTGTATCTCTCTGTCAGTCAGCCAGCCAGCGTGCCTGCCTGTCTGTCACTGTATCTCTCTGTCAGTCAGCCAGCCAGCGTGCCTGCCTGTCTGTCACTGTATCTCTCTGTCAGTCAGCCAGCCAGCGTGCCTGCCTGTCTGTCACTGTATCTCTCTGTCAGACAGCCAGCCAGCATGCCTGCCTGTCTGTCACTGTATCTCTCTGTCAGTCAGCCAGCCAGCGTGCCTGCCTGTCTGTCACTGTATCTCTCTGTCAGTCAGCCAGCCAGCGTGCCTGCCTGTCTGTCACTGTATATCTCTGTCAGTCAGCCAGCCAGCGTGCCTACCTGTCTGTCACTGTATCTCTCTGTCAGTCAGCCAGCCAGCGTGCCTGCCTGTCTGTCTGTCACTGTATCTCTCTGTCAGTCAGCCAGCCAGCGTGCCTGCCTGTCTGTCACTGTATCTCTCTGTCAGTCAGCCAGCCAGCATGCCTGCCTGTCTGTCACTGTATCTCTCTGTCAGTCAGCCAGCCAGCGTGCCTGCCTGTCTGTCACTGTATCTCAGCAACGATTGATCTGATTTGGCTCAATCCATAATGCAAAGGTTACTTCCATATAAGAGGATTTCCAGACATTGGCCGTGATCCGGATAAAGAACCGGAATCTGCATAGGATGAAATACTGGATCTATGGATACGCTAGAAATGACTGATGTGATTTCGATTTGGCTCACACTTTATCAAAAGAAAGGACATTACAGTACGGAAAATCTGTAATTTAACCCTTTAACCATCAAATTTGTTTTAAAAAATTAAATTTTCCCATAAAAAATGTCCATTTGCAGACCAAGAGACCATTTTTGAAAATTTACCACTGGAATGACTGGCTCGGTTATCATGCCAGGCATTCCAGTGGTAAGCTTTTAAAGGTAGTCTTCTCTTCTCTGTCTACAAATGAACATCCCCTTTAACCTTTTAACACTCATATCAGCCAAAAATGGCCTCTGCAGTGGTCTTAAAAATGTCCATTTGCAAACAGAACACTATTTTTGAAAATTCACTACTGATGTACTGTAATGACTGGCTCGATAACTGCGCCAATCATTCCAGTGGTAAATTTTCAAACATTGTCTCTTGGCTTGCAAATGGACCTTTTCTATGAGAAATTTGAAATTTTCTTGAAGAAATTTGAGGGTTAACGGGTTAAGGACTGCAGCTGCTTCAAGGTATGGCTAACAGTTAAGCTGTTCATGATGTCACAGTTTTATTGATAGCTAACTGACCAGTGAGGTTATAAGCTGTGTTCGATTTAGACGCATCTGTTTGATAACTTGAAAAACATCCACTTCCTGGTGTCGTCTAACACGCTCCAGTGTACAGTGTATGGTGCAGTAAATCCCACTCCGATTCACACCATTCCTGGCAAGTGAAACATACAAAAGAAGATTATATAATGATAAAAGACCAGCGCCGGTCACACCAAGCTTGTCCAAGTCGAAACAAAAGAACACTAAGTCTTTTCTTAGTCATAAAGCACTGACATACAAAATTTGAAACAAATCCATCCAGATATCCTAGCCTTTAATGATCAAGATTTGTTAGGAAAATAAGACATTCCAGTGGTAAATTTTCACCATTAATCTCTCCCTGGACATTGCTCGAGATCGCTCTAGAGGCAGTTTTTGCAGGCTTGACCAAATTAAGGGGTAAGACGAGTTGTTGACTTACATGCAATGTACAATAACTGGTGTCTTTTTCGTAGACTGTTGTTGCCAATCATCAACCAATCGCATCATCTCTAGCAAGGCCAGTCTGGAACTGGGTATGTCACTGTTGTCATGCCATCGATGATAATGAAACTGGCGTACAATACGCGCACCCTCATCAGGCTGAAACAGTATCAGTTTACAATACATTTGTCAAAATCATCCCAAAATTTGGTATCTGATGCCATAGTCAAAATATAGCTACCTGATGTCACAATCAGATGATATAGGTCTGATATGAAAGATGAACATCTGATAGAAATAGAGGGATCCATATTTAGTTATGCCCCGCCCATTTCTAGTTAACCATCTGACTGCTGAGATATTACAGACGACATTCCAGGGGGTATACCTCTGGAACTGCTTAATATTTTGAAACCTATTTGACTGAAAGTTGTTGGTGGCTAAGCCACCAACAACTTTCAGTCAAATTGTTTTCAAATTATTCAGCAAGTCAACAGTTTTTGCTCATTGAAATTATTGTCTAGTGGCTTGCAGCAGCGAGACACTTAAGCTCCGCCCATGCTTTGCACATGTTGGGATCGATTTATATACTTTGACCCAGAATATTCAGAAACCCATTTTCAAGATCATTATACAGGTAACCTGTTGACTATTTTGAAACTAATTTGACTGGGTGCAGCAACAATGCCCCGTCAAATTAATTTCAAAATATTCAACAGAATGTTTCTTAAAAATTAAATCCATTAGCCATACAGTTCGTACACTTGACAGACTTAAATGTTCATGATGGAGCTTGATACTTCATTCATTATGGATTCTGATTGTGACCACTTGAGTGACAGATCGGATCCATCAATTGTCTGAATTCTATGTCTTTCGTTACATAATTGGCAATCAATGTAATTTTAACAATTTTGTAACGAAAATGAATCTACTGACCCCTTAACACCCAAGTCTACCAAAAACGGCTTCTGCAGTAGTCTTGGGAAATGTCCATTTGCTTTTCAAGAGAAGACAATTGTTGAAAATTTACAACTGGAATGGCTGGAGCGATAACTGAGCCAGTTATTCCAGTGGTAAATTTTCAAAAATAGTCTTCTCTTGGTCTACAAATGGACATTTTCCTCGAGAAAATTTAAATTTCTTTAACAAATTTAAGAACTAATGGGTTAAAGATTATTATTAGCAATTCCTGTTTTAGTGCTGATAGATGTACGAGGATAGTTCTATTAATGTCAACTATCATTTTCCTGCCTTTGGCTCCAACTTACATGCACTCACTGTCTGCCTACTGAATTTCTGCAGGTTACATTTTCCATGGGGTTTAACTTTGGATATGCTGAATATTTTGAAAACAATTTGACTGAAAGTTGTTGATGAATAAGACACCAACAACTTTCAGTCAAATTCTTTTAGAAATATTCAGCCGGTGCAGTTATTATCCATTAAAATTACTGTCCGATAGCTTGCAGCAATCAGGCAGGTTATAAGACACACAACAAGAATTCCGCGGAATTAAATGTCTCGTCTGTCTCCTGTTTGTCACAGTGGCATTGAACGCAACATTGCAAAATAAACGAAATCTAGGATTTCTTTTTTCACGAGAGAGTTGATACTTACCTCCCTAATACTTTTGATATTGCTAAATATTGGCTTTCACTCAATAAACACTCAGATTTAAAACAGTTAGGTGCCCCTACTGGGCAGGGAGTCAGAGCGTAGTCTGGCGGATGCCAGCCCCACCTCCGCGCATGCGCAGACTAGCACTTCCTCTGACTAGATTATTGGCTGACACACATGCAACTATTAAGAGCCTGAAGACCGAGCCTCTGTGGGGTGGAGAGGCCGGGTCCGTATCTAGGGAGGTAAGTATCAACTCTCTCGTGAAAAAAGAAATCCTAGATTTCGTTTATTTCACTTCAAGAGTATACTTACCTCCCTAATACTTTTGATATTGCCAGAATTCGAAAGTGAATCTGGCGGGAGGGAGGCGAGGTCAAAAGACCAGCTCATCCCTATACGCTTTTCTGCGTTTAAGGCACTTAAACTTCTGAAACTGTAAGAAAAAACAGTCAGGATTTGACTAACCATCGGATAACACCACCGATGTATGAGAGATGACCGAATGTCATATGCGCTCCCCCCCCCTCCTTCCTGGGAGGAAGAGTCGACTGACCTCAATGTCCTATACGCTCTCTACGTACAAGTGCCATGTACTACAGGACAGAGACGAAAAAGCTCCATTTTCGTAACTCTCAACAATGAACCACACAAATACACAAACCATCACCATATTAATAACGGGTAATCGTGACAATACAATCAACAACGGACAACACATGAACAAGACTGACCTTGTTGAAAATGGCTGCTGACATCATCTTCCCATTGGTAAAGACTGATGCAGGCCCAAAAAAGTGGGTGTTTCCATAAATTAATTGTGAAATATATAAGTAATGAGGAAAAACCTCCTCAAAAAATATAAACCGATTTATTTTTTCAAAACCGACAAGGCGAGAGGATTAGAGGTGTCACGGAGATAATGGTCTGTAAAACTTGACTCACAGTGCCACTGAGCCACCGACATAATATCATCCACAGGGACCCCATTAAATAGGGCCGTGGATGTCACTACGCCGCGGACACTGTGAGCCTTGGCCACGTCAACCTGCTTCCCGGTGGCGGATCTATGGCAAAACTGAATGCATTCCACAATCCACCTGGAAATGGTGTCCTTAGAAGCCCTCCCATGGGGCTCAATATATGACAACCATAACGCTGACTGGTCGGTGCGCCATGCCGCCGTACGTTGTTTGTACCGGCGCAGCGCCCGGACGGGACACCATGCTTTAGAATTAGGATCATATCTAGTTAAAGCAGGCAAAATAATAGGTTGACCTGGATATTTCAACGACTGATTTTTAGCCAAGAAATTAATCCTAGGTAGCAGCTTAAGGCCTTCCCCTGAAACCACAAAACGGTCATCCTCGGCTGATAAGGCATGAATTTCACTCCTACGCCTAGCCGAGGCCGCAGCAATTAAAAACACAGTCTTCAGTGTTAATAGTTTCATAGAAATGGAACTAAGTGGTTCAAAAGGCTTATCACCTAGTACTTGAAGCACTAGCGATAAACTCCAAGACGGAATCACAGGTGGATTCCTTGGTCTTAGATTGCCCATGCCTTTAATTAATACATTCAATGTATTTACTTCATCACTTCCCCTCTTAGCCAAGCAAGGAATAACAGACATTAATGCTGACTTATAACCAGCAATAGAGTTAGGCTTGAGGCTATAGGCATCATAGAGGTGACAGAGGAAATCAGCTACTACTTGAATAGATGAATCCATTGGATCAATACATCTTTTTGAGCACCATTCTGCAAATCTGTTGATTTTATAATTATATGCTCTGGAGGTTGACCCCCTCCTGGCTTTGGCCATAAACATGGCTGCTTGCTCAGAAAAGCCCTCCTTAATTCTAGATTCCTTGACAACATCCACGCAGTCAATCTGAACATTGACGGATTGTTGTGAAGGGCCTTGCCCTGGAAGATAATATCGTCCATCAGAGGCAGAGGAACCGGATTGCAGACCAGAAGGTCCAGCAGATCCGTATACCATGATCGGCTTGGCCAATCCGGGGCGATCAGAAGCACTTGGCATTCCTCTTGTCTGATTTTCTGAAGAATTTTTGGAATCAGGATTGCTGGAGGGAATGCGTATGCATACATTCTCCCCCAGCTGATAGCTAACGCATCTGTTGCGAAAGCGCTTGGATCCGGAATCGGAGAGACGTACGTCGTCATCTTCGCATTCTTCTTCGTTGCGAACAAATCGATGTTGGGTTTCCCCCAATGGTCGAACAGACGATCCGCCACACATTGATTTAGTTGCCATTCCGTGGGTAAAACACTCATCCTTCGGCTCAATGAGTCTGCTAGCAGGTTTAACCTTCCCGGAATATGAACTGCTTTCAAGGTAATCTGGTGATCCAGACACCAACAAAGCAGTTTCCATGTCATCATACAGAGACTGGGCGACTTCGTTCCGCCCTGGCGGTTTATGTAAGTCACAACTGTTGAGTTGTCTGAACGAATAAGAACAATCTTGCCCTGAACTTTCTGTAAGAAATGTTCCAGGCCCAGGACTACTGCTCTTAGCTCCAGTAGATTTATATGTTCCTGTGACTGTTCCAGATTCCAAAGCCCTGATATCGTGGATTCTTCCAGGCAAGCTCCCCAGCCCTCCATCGATGCATCTGTATACACAGTCACCTGAGGGTGGGGAGGGGTTAGCAAAACCCCCGGCAAGAGATTCTCTGTATTCAACCACCATTGCAGGTGGTGAATCAGAGGCGCCAACACTGACACATTCGAGTCCAGCGAACCTGTACTCTGGGTCCATTGTGTCATGAGAAACAACTGGATCGGCCGCCTGCGTAAGGCGGCCTGAGGAATGACTGGTTCCAACGAAACCATCAACCCCAGCATTCTCAAGTAAACCCGTGCCAGGACATGACGACTGTCGCACACTGACTGAATCAACGAGATGAGTATTTGAACTCTCTCCTGAGTAGGATAAACATATCCTGTCTCTAGATCGAAGAACATCCCCAGGTAAACAAACTTCTGGGATGGAGTCAGCTCTGATTTTGGGAAATTGATCATCCAGCCCAAGTCTGTGAGAATTTTCAAAACAATCTCCAGATTGGCGGACAAACTTTCCCGGGTGTGCGCTTTCAACAGCCAGTCGTCTATGTACGTGTGGACTGCTATGCTTCTCCTGCGGAGGTATGCTGTGATCGCAAGAACCACACGGGTGAAAACCCGAGGAGCCGTGGAAATTCCGAAGGGCAACACCCTGAATTCCCACTGTCTGCCCTGGAATGCAAATCTCAGGAAGCGACAGAAACTCCCGTGGATGGGGATGTGGAAATAAGCGTCCTTCAAATCTATCGACGCCGTCCACATCCCCCTCTCCAACCCCGCCAACACCGAGCGCACCGTTTCCATCTTGAAACTGGGCGTCTCGATGAACTTGTTCAATGGCTTGAGGTTGAGAATCGGTCTCCACCCACCGGTGCGTTTTGTTACTAAGAACAGGGTTGAATAGAAGCCCGGACACCTTTGTGCCGGCTGAATAGCTCCCTTTTGTATGAGTGAATTTATCTCCTCCTCGATACACAACCTTTGCTCTGGATCTCTCGGAATGGGAGTCCAGACTGGCACCAGAGACAGTCGCGACGGCGGGCCTGTCACCCACTCTGGATGATACCCGACGGAAAGCCATCGCAAGACTAAACGGTCCTGAGTTAACCGTTCCCACTCTTGCATGTGGCCGGCTAGCCGGCCTCCCACCGGCCCACCTAGGGACCGCGGTGGACACGAGGCATGCAAGAGCGGCACTGTCTCCGCCGCCATACACACCGGAGTGGTTCTTACCGCGGTAAGCGTCCTGTCAGGACCGATAACCACGCCCAGATCCTCGCGCGCCCCGCCCCGCCCCGCGCGCACCTCGGTGCGCGGGCGGCTGCCTGGCTGACGGCGGCTGAGGACCCTGCGCCCCCCTCGCTGCTGGCCGAATCGCACGCGGCCAAGGCCGACGCTGCGACGGTGGCTGGCCACTGACCTGGCCAGCACCACCTCGAGCCTGCAGGGGACGATACGCCGGGGCCGCGGCGCGAGCGTTAGCACGACGCAGCACATCAAACTGCTCGCGCAGCGCCCTCTGGTTATTCACCAGGGTGACCGTCTCCTGGAGGTGGCGACATCCCTCACCTCCAAAAAGACCAGGGCCCGTCATAGGCGTACGCAGTAGCCTATTGTACAGGTCCTGAGACGGGCACAGATTGTCCAGGGCAAACGTGCGTCTTGCCCTGACACTCCTGGTCACCGCCCGAGTCACACAGTCCAGCGCCAGGTTAATACCATCCTGGATGGTTCGCTGGACAGTGACCGGACTTGGCTGGCGCGATGCGGATGCCGTTACTACCCCCTGTAACAGCTGGGAGACGTGGGACAGAGCGGCAATCGAAGCCCTCCCACTCTCCTCCGCATCACGCAACGCGGTATTCGCCGAACGCAACGCGTTCGCGCACAAGACACCCGTGTCAGAACGGGAGCCTGGCCGCGCATCCTCACCCAAAGCCGCGCGGTCATCCACGCTGGGCTTGGGTACCACACCGTACCGCTGGTAATCCAGGGGCACGATGCGACAACGCCTGGCCACCTCGCGAGGGGCCTTCGCGAGACGTCCACTCGACTTAATGGACGACTCCGCCGCCTTGAACATGTCAACGACATGCTCCGCCAGCGGCAGAGAAGGCATAGCGTTAGCAGTCGGTTTCCCAGCTAACCACGGCGTGTGAACACGCTGGCTAGCCGACTGCTCCACGGGCAGATCAGGCCTAACGCTCACCAACCACTGGCAAGCGTCATACCAATCCTCCTCCGTGGCTAACTGCGAGCGCTCTACAAGACGGGGTCCTTCGTCTTCCTCCTGAGCGCAAGCAGTAGAGCTTGACGGCGGGTATGCTGATACACCTGGCAAGCCAGGGAAAACACGCGGGCCTGACAGCACCGGCATGAGAATATCACTGGTTTGACCAGGAGCAGGCACCGTGGCAGAGCGCGGGGTATATATAGTCTCACCACGGGCCCGGCCAGCACCAGCAACACCCTCGGCAAGCCGAGGTATGCGGTACCGCTGGCCATCAGCAGCGCCCTGGGCCACCACCTGAGCCGCGGACTTTACTCCAGGGTGAGTAAAACCGTGGAATAAGGCGCCTGTATTCCCCGCGAGGGGTGCACAAACGTCTTCATCCATGTCCACGTCGTCAGACGGCGACCCTAGCAGGTAATCCTCATTACCCTGGTCAGAAAGATTAGACCCCGGGTCAGCAAAGAGAGCTAACCCGGGCTGACCAGGAACGGTGCCATAGGAGGTACTGGCCACCGCGGCGTGCGGATACCCCTGGACTGATAAGCAGCCCGCGGGTTCCAGCGACAACCGTCCACGGTCCCCTATCGGCGCGGCAATAAGCCTGCTGCTAGGGCCGTGGAACGCCCCCTCTAATGGGGCCACCTCTGAATCGTCGAACAACGGAAGCGGACTAAGGAAAATCAATCCAGAGGCGGGGATTACCTGCTCCGAAGCCGATGACGAGGACAGTAAAGGATTTGGTCCAGGAAGCATGCCACGAAGCAACCCTGGAACCAAATCCTTTATTGTCCTCTTCATCTCTCCCAACATCTCGGTCCGGAAGGCCTCCATATCCACCGCGGACGAGACCTTCCCCTTACCCTTCCTACTTACAACCTCTCGTTTCCGCTTCTTCTTCTTCTCCTCCTCTACCACCTTGTCCGTCGCCTGTAAGCAGCACAAGAATTCGGACATTAACTCGCCCCCCCAGTGCTTACATATGTCACAATTAACAAATGGACCACAAGGGCTACATTGACAGCACAGATGCGGCCAGAACTTATCCAGAAGAAAACGACCACAGGACGCGCAACCCGGTCCCTGAAACAGGGCAAAGGACAAGGAGTATGAGCAACTAGTTAAGCTTAGAAACTCAATCCAACTCAAAGAGAAGGAAAACGATCATAAAGATCAATATACATCAGAAAGCAGCATAGCGCTTGAATTGCTGATAAACACATAGCCAGGCTGATTATGACGTCATTAATCCCGTGACAGGAAAAATTCGATCCCAACAAAACATCCAAGTGCAAGGACGAATTGTATGCTGAATGGATAAGTTGACTACACAACCATCAGATACATATAGATAACTCTTTTCTGGCAAAAATGTTAATTATCTCCCTTTGTTTGTTTACAATAATTAACATCACAACATTATCAATAACTAGATACCTGACACTTTGTATAGACAAACCATCCAACGTGACGAACCGGAGAACTCCACCATCTGCACGCCTCTTAACTCTCTCCACCTCATGGGGAAGGAATTGGATCAAGAGGGCAAAGTGAGAAGACCTTTATACTAGGCCTCCAACTCACTGGACATATTTTTCATTTGGTTAGATAACCTAACAGTGTTAGTAGGAAATGGAACCATGGTGGAGAGAAAACTAACTCTCTGCAACTGTGATGTCACCACCTAGCATCATACAGACCTGTGGACATAAACAGAAAGAGAAATTAGTCCTAGGTAGCACCGAGTTGACCTAAACCAACTAACTAAGGCGCTTATCACGGTAAACGCGAGTCCCGGAAACACAATACACCGGGAAGAAAACTCGCTAATTTTACTAGAAGTCACTTGATTTAAAGGTCCTAAGTCCTCCTTTGGCGAATTGATACTTCCCGCCATCCAAAAAAGTGACTATCACACCAAACAACACCACTTAAACTAGTTTAAGATAAAGAAAAGCTTCAGCACAAAAAGACATGTGTGAACTCTCTGCCAATAATCTAGCAAAGAGGAAGTGCTAGTCTGCGCATGCGCGGAGGTGGGGCTGGCATCCGCCAGACTACGCTCTGACTCCCTGCCCAGTAGGGGCACCTAACTGTTTTATTGAGTGAAAGCCAATATTTAGCAATATCAAAAGTATTAGGGAGGTAAGTATACTCTTGAAGTGAAAACAGTTTTGTATCAGGGTCACAGTGATCTTGACCTCTGACCTTGTGACCTCAGTATCATCATGCTGCTTCCTAACAGTATAGGTAGGCACATAGTCAAGTTTACTTAAAATATACTTAACTGATCCTGAAATATAAGCCAAGACATTTTGCTAAACGAAAAAACTAAACATTCTGGACGCCGTCGCCGCCTTCGAAAAATAGACACATGTATATGTCTCGCTTTCTACTTCGCAGGTGAGACAGAGATGGCGGGAATATTGCAATATATACTTGAATATTCTGAACAGAATCTGAATGGAAAACTGTTAATAGCTGCCATTCAAATTATTTTCAATATATTTAACACCTGTTCAATATGCCTTAAATTTTTGACGCTGTTGTATTCATGGATGAAAGGTTTAATTGACAAAGATCTAAACCAAACGTACGTGATATTTTCTCGAGTTTGTACTGGCATAATAAACAGATAATTAATTTCTAATAAGATACACAATTTATGTACAAATAAATGTATTCCGTACATTATCCAGAATGTCGGGTGCTGAAAGGGTTCATGAGTTTAAGAGAAAAAGTAAAATGATGAATAATATGTCAATTCACCTTTCCAGAGTATCCATCCATCATCCGACCTTGAATGACATCATAATCAGCTCAGCGCGTGTATGCGCGTGTATGATGACGTCACAATCATTATGTCAAAAAGGGTTCCATATAGACAGTCATCAAATCTCAAATAGTCCGACACGTTGTATGAATTGTATGTCTTTGTAATTCTTTGCTATTAAATAAACTTGCTGTTGAATATTTTGAAACTAATTTGACTGGGCGCTGTTGCTGCCTTTATTTAATAGCAAAGAATTACAAAGACATACAATTCATACAACGTATCGGACTATTTGAGATTTGATGACTGTCTATATGGAACGCTTTTTGACGTAATGATTGTGACGTCATCATACACGCGCTGACCCAGTCAAATTAGTTTCAAAATATTCAACAGCTTACCTGTGTAGTTTTTTGGAAATTGATAGTCAGGGTGTTCAGAGATCGATCGATCACAACACGAGCGAGGTGTGGGAGGAGCATAGCTAGAGATGGGTGGGGCATAGCTAAAACTGGAAAGATCCATTAATAATTAAGCTTACATTATTTGTATTAGTGAGAGTGAAGTCTCGCATCGTATAGTTCGGATCTGTCTTCAGCTCAGTCGTAGTTTCTACGATGAAGGGGCCATAACTCTCACCACACGTGTTCATAGACCAGTACTGTGCACAGGTCTGAGTAAAACAAGACAGGAATAAAGCAGGGTTCCCAGCAATTTATCAAAACAAAATTCCCTGAGTTTTCCGGGAATTCCCTGATATTTCCCTGAGAAATTTCCAAAGTTCCATGAGAGCTATTTCACTTTAATGAGATTGATGGAAAGTCAAGAGGTATGTTGCAGCACATCACCTAAGATACTCATAAAATATACAACAGCGTGGTAGCCTGTGCATACAATAATTGTAATTTATTTCCATTTTCAGTCGAATGGATACAACGTGGCCACATGACACAAGGCGCACATACGTCAAACGAGCACAATGTGAAAACCTTTACATCTGGGTCATTGTCAAATTCCCCGAGTTTCCCCTGATTTTTGGTGTTTTAACCAAATGCCCTGAGTTTTCCCTGACAGGAAAAATGGAATTCCAGTGGCTGGGAACCAGGTAAAGTTCAAACATCAAACTTTAATTAAGCATCTCATTAATATGTAAACCTAGTTCATCCGGCAAGTGCATCATTCATTAACTCTTTCAACGATGAAGTCCTGAAAAAGTAAATTCTTTACGATATAAGTTATTCTGTTGAATAATTTGAAATTAATTTTACTGGAAGCCGTTGCTACCTAATGCAGCAACTCCTTCAAGTCAAATTAATTTCAAAATATTCAACAGTTTTCATGTATGGTTATCCTGAAGATGAGACATGGGGAATTCACAGTTAACAGAGTTAACCATTTAATGACCAAGCCTGCATTAATGTCCATTTGCCAAACAAAGGAGACTGAAAATTTATCACTGTGACTAGAATGATTGGTTTGGTAGATGAGCTAGTTATTCGAGTGAAAGTTTCAAAAACATTTCTGTTGGCCTGAAAATGAACATTCACTAAGACCAAGCATTGATTTTCTTGACCAATCTTGACCATTATTTGGGAATATTTCCTGTTTTGCATTTTTATTACGGGAACTCAAGTGATTAAAGGACAGTTCCTAAATAAGAAGCAGTCTAAAATAACATCATTTTATTAACAGGATATCAGAAACAGAAAATCCCAATTTAGGGTCTGATATTAACCCTTTAACGCTCATATCAGCCAAAAACAGCTTCTGCAGTGGTCTTGAGAAATGTCCATTTGCAGACCAAAAGAACTGTTTTTGAAAATTTACCACTGGAATGACTGGCTCGATAACCGAGCCAGTCAATCCAGTGGTAAATTTTCAAAAATAATCTTGTTCTACAAATGAACATTTTCTATGAGAAAATTAAAATTTTCTTGAATAAATTCGAGAGTTAAAGGGTTAAACAATATGATGATCTGGTAATAAATATTTAGACTTAGTGCTTAAATACAGTTCTGAGCTTTGGATATTTAATAATTTCTTTTAAATAAATATACCAATTTAATTATATGCCAGTTCTTTGTAGAAAATGTACAGTTCTAAAAGTATAAACAAAGCATTAACATTTTCACTGACAAATCCCTGAAAAATAAACTCCTTACGATATAAAACTTATTGTTGAATATTTTGAAATAAATTTAACCGAGTCAGATTAATTTCAAAATATTCAAATTTTCATGTATGGTTGCCACGAAAATGAGATATTGGGAATTCATTGGTGAAAGGGTTTATATTTTTGCGTAGTGAATACTGTAAGCGTGGATGTGATTACCTCATCTGTGCTTTCTATATCATTGAGCATGACGATAGTGATGACGCTACTGTCATTTACTAGCCGCCAGAAATCAAGCACCGTGGTGGGTAAAGGCATCTGGGTAATGAGGAATGCATGGCGCCGTGTGTAACTCTGTGCAGGAAATACAAACAATGCATGAACAACACACAGAGAAATAACTGCATTTGAGAAACTGAACATAATGAAATGACATGGATCATACAAGAACTTGATAACTGTTTTATTCAAGCACTTGTAGGGATATATAAAATCTGTGTCTAGTATTTTTAAGGAGTCTAAAACCAGAGCCAGAGCCATTCCCATATTGATGGGGTCCAAGGGTTCATCCCAAGAATATTCTTCTTAAAATTAATAACTTAGTAGCCTAACGGCCACCTTATAGCTAGTCTGAGTCTGGTGTGACACTTAATTGGCGCTATGACAGCTATTTGGATAAGCGGCTCGTCAGTCTATCCAAATATTTGGCATATGGTCAGTTCAGGGTCATGGCAGATTTGGACTATCTTATATTGTATTCAACTTTTGCCTATTTTGTGAGAAACATACTGCCATTTATAAGTACTATTAAGGGAAAGTTTCAGATTCAATTACTTTCAAGGACTGATGTACACATTCAGGTACTTTTCAAATTTGTATGAACCCTGCTCAACAGAGTTTGAAGAACCTTTGCCACTAGTAATTAGTTTGATATAAAGTCCGAATTTCAACAAAGAAATTTATTATTATTATTATTATTATTATTATTATTAATCAGGCAAAAATCTGCATGTACAGATATCTGACTGGCAAGATATTAACTTTCTGACAGCTGCAAGCCACCAGACAATAATTTCAATGGGTAATAACTATGGACAGGTTGAATATTTTTAAAAGAATTTGACTGAAAGTTGTTGGTGGCTTAGCTACCAACAACTTTCAGCTAAATTGTTTTAAAAATATTCACTCAGTCCAGAGTTAAAACCCATGGAATATTTAGTCTGCAGAAATTCAGCAGGCAGTTAAACAGTTAAAATATCATGTATCACCTAAACCCATGAATAAGCCACCCATGACGTTCTCATTAAAGTACTGTAGGCAGAAGATAAGTTATTCAACGAAAACCAAAATGTCTACATGCACAAATGACAGCCAAGATGTATGGACAGATACAGCAATAACGATTCTTTCGAGCCCCATAATCAATGTTTATGATGACACAGATTCATCAACAGCCAAGTAGAATTTAAGCAACTGAACATAAACCAAAATCTGACCACACCCATGGAAAGGGGGGATGGACGAAAGCATAAATATAGAACCACCCGCTCCCTCCACTTTGAAAACACATGGGGGTGTGTGTGTGTGTAATTACATCCGTTACTCGCAAACGATTTGTAAATGTCAATCAGATTTGGAGCAAGCATGAATTTACACAAGGAGTTATTAATCCTTTCATGGTGAAGCCGGCCGTAACCAGCCTCTGCAGTGGTCATGAGGAATGTCCATTTGCAGGTCAAGAGAACACTATTTTTGAAAATTTACCACTGGAGCCAGTCATTCCGTTAATAAAATTTCAAAAATAGTCTTCTTTTGGCTTGCAGATTGACATTTCATAGGCAAATACTTTGATTTTCCTAGCCAAATTTATTAACCATTACAGATTAAATGCAGATTTTAATGATGAAAATCACACAGTAGACACGAATAGTCCTTCAGAAGCATGTGAATTGGATCCAGTAAAACAATTATTAATGTTGGGTGGGGGATTAGTTATGGAGTTTTGATGTAAAAAGAGATAAAACTCTGACTTAAACCTGAATACATACATTGATATAAACAGCATTGATATAATCATTACAGTCATCAGCAGGTGTTCGCATGTACGGACGACATCGGTTAGCTGCGGGGAAAAAATACACTCAATGATGATATTCGTGTAAAAAATCAAAGTTCACAATTATCTTGAACCCTTTAACTGTTAACCTGCTGAATATCTGCAGACTACATTTCCTATGGGGGCTTAACTCTGGATCTGCTGAATATCTTGAAAACAATTTGACTGAAAGTTGTTGGTAGCTAAGCTACCAACAACCTTCAGTCAGATGGTTTTAAAAATATTCAGCAGATCCAGAGTTATTGTCCATTGAAATTCTTGTCTGCTGGCTTGTAGCAGTCGGACAGTTAATGGTCAAGTCAGCCATATCTGGCTTCTGCAGTGTCATGCAGAATGCCTATATGTAGATCAAGAGATTATTTTAGAAAATTTATCACTGGATAAACTGGCTCGATTGTCGAGCCACAATCGAGCCAGTCTTTTCATTGGTAAATTTTCAAAACTAATATATTATTCGGAAAAGACACATTTTCTATGAGAAAATTAAATTTTCTTGACCTAACTTGTTCATTTGCAGTTTAAATAGCATCTAATATATTATATTCCTATGAAAGGTCTATAGATAACCATTCAAAGCTCTCAGGCCAAAACACCAAATATTTATAACAAGAAATATATAAAAAAATTAATTTGACTATTTAAATTTTTGCGTACGAATGCTTTGCGTCTCTGACATTGAGACATTGGTACTTCAAGAACGAAGATACTTTTATAATGTTCATATTAGAGGTTAAACCTTTCATCATGATAACGAGAACTAGGTCTTCAGATACCTGGTACAATATCCGGATATCTGTTTTTGAAGACATTTTCTGCCTTTAGTGCGGTAGTCGGCTCATCTTTGTCCATCGTAGATGACAGCAAACTCAAAATCTAGATGACACGCACAAAGATAATAGTAATGTTGATATTTTGTAAGCAGTAGGAAAACACTCTGACAATTTATTCCCTTAATTCCCAACATTGTTTAGGTAAACCTAAATGTCTGCAGACTTAAAATCCATTTGCAGGCCAAGAAGAGTATTTTTCAAAATTACTACTGGAATGACTTCCTCTTTTATCATTCCAGTGGCAAAATTAAAAAAATAGTCTTCTCTTGCCTTGCAAATGGACATTTCTAAAGACCATCACAAAGTCTATTTGTGGCCTGCTTGACCAGTATATGAACCACCCACGCTTCGCCCGTGTTGGGATCGATCGATCTCTGAATGCCTTGACTTTCAATTTCCAGACAACTACATAGGTAAGCTGCTGAATATTTTGAAACTAATTTGACTGGGTGCTGTTGCTGCCCATGGCAGCAACAGCACCCAGTCAAATTAGTTTCAAAATATTCAACAGAATGTTTATTAAATAGTAAAGCCATACAATTCGTACAACAATGCTTAGTCCATCGTCAATTATGCATTCGTGATGTAGTTATCTATGGTCATTCATGATGTCATTGATTATGATGTCATCCTACACGTCATGTAGTTGATTATGATGTAATATGATGGATGGATAAACTGGAAAAGTCCATTACATATCAAAATGGAAAACATAATCGCCAAAATATTACTTCATATTTATCATAGAAAAGTAAAATCTCATTTGTTGCAAAAGAACAATATTTTATTGGTCTGACTTTCATAGACAGCAACTCTGTGCTAGCCAGAATGGCAGTGTTGAAAACTGTCGTTGTCATAGAGCGTAACAGCTTACAGCACTAAAACTTTGAAAATGAATGCCAGATATTATATTAGTGTTCGAATTTTAACATTACAAGACAGTCTGGGCAATTGTCTTGGCAACATAAACGTTCTTCTAGATGATGCCATTTGTGATGTAACATGTCTCTAATGAAATTGGTATTTCTGTTGTATATATCTATTATTTAAGATTTCCATCAAATGTTTAAGCTCTAAAGATAGCAGAGATGCCATACCTTAGAATGTGTAGAAAGAATCCATTTTGACCCTCTTTAGCATACATCAATCAGCTAATAGCTGAATAAACATCCACTACCATTGTAATGAAATGACTATAGCATTTAAGGTTAATTAAAATTTTTATTTATTCTTTGTTATACCTCATATTGCTCCTCCAATTTGGACTTTCCAATTTCTGGATCTAGAGCCCATAGTTCTTTGTATGAATCACAATAGTCTTGTAATTGCAAGGTTGTCTCACCACATATTAAAGCTTCCAGGAGAACATCATATACAAATATATACTGCTCCTGTAAGAAACAATAAAATATTAGTCAACAAGAGAAATCAGAGATTGTAGACCCTCATCAGATTTTCCAGATTTTTGCGGATCACAAAGTGGCATCCTAATGTATGGTCACATGCTTTCCTGTGTTAAAATTTGAGCCAAATCGAACAAGTAGAAACTACTGGTCTGATTTGGTTCAAATTTTAAAGCAGGAAAGTTCAAGAATTTGATTTGATTCAGATCCGGGTTCTTTTATAAGGATCACAGGCAAACTCTGGAAATCTTCTTGCACAGCAAGTTCCTTCATTGCGTTTTGAGCCAAATCGGATCAGTAGTTTTTGAGATACAGCTCTGGACACACACACGCATGCATGCAGAAATGCACACACAGACAGCCATAGAGACAGACAGATAGAGACGTGATAGCAATACCATCTTCCTCTTATGGCCACGGGCAATGGTAATCAAACAGAATTCAAGATTGGCTAACACTTATGCATCTGTGCTAGAACAGCAGGACTTTGTAGTAGCGTATGATAGTAAGGTTGCTCTAAGCCTTTAACTGCTAAAATGCCAGTATCTCAATTTGAACACAACTATAAAGGAAGGCTGTTGAATATTGTTTAACTAATTTGACTGAGAGCTGATGCTGCTGTATGCAGGAATAGGTTGTATACATTACATGTTAGCTGACATCACAAGCAATATGACATATAGATCCATCACAAAAATCAAAATGTCTGTCATAACTCAAGTCTACGAATTTTATGGCTCTGAGGAAACAGCTTATCTTTAATAGCTTCTGGAAATTCCGGTTTCAAAGTTTCAAATTGATTCCAAAACACAGAGTGGACAAAGCTTATCTAGAAATGTCTGGGGCATATCTAGAAATGGATCCCTCTCTTATGCCATATTAAAAAGGGACATCTGCGTATCATAACTGAGGCATATACAAATTTTAAGTTCTGTATGATATGGTGTTTAATTGTGACAAAAATCATGAGTTTTTGCATTAAAAAACTCATTTATACACAAAATCTTAGACCTATAAAGGCGAATCTTTCAAAAGGCACATCTGCGTATCCTAACTAAGGCTTATACAAGTTTCGTTAAAATATCTGAAGCGGTTCTGTATGATATGCTGTTTACGAGATATCGCGGATGGACAGATAGACAGACAGACAGATGGATGGACACGGTGATTAATATAGGGCTTCCAGGTTCGGGGCCCTAATTATGCAATTGTAATTAATGAATTATTCACACACTATGAGACTGATCCCCTCCATAACTGGTTTCACACTTTTGGTGCTCAACAGGTAGAAGCAGAATTCTAACCCACAACATTTGGTTAACAAGTTGTCAGTGGGTGATGGACAATAATTAGACAATTGCCGAACCAGCGTTGATTATGGATGTGCTAAGGCAACTTTAGCCTGAATGCTATCACACCACTAAATACTCATGACAAATGACATATTAGAAAGAACACATTCTTTCAAGACAATATACAGCGAACCAATCTGTCACTCAAGCATATTATGTCACAATCAATGACGTCACATGTAGTTTATCATTGCAATCATGACGTATTACACCTCCATCATGACACCAGTCAAGTGTACGAATGGACTCTTCCACAGTAATGATGTCATAATTAGTTAAGCGGCGTGCAGGATGATGTCATAATCATTATGTCATAAATGATTCTATACGCCCGTCTTTAACTCTTAATAGTTCAACACATTGTAGTAATTGCATGTCTCTACTATTTAATAAACATGTTGAGTATTTTGAAACTAATTTGATAGTCAGGTAGTTCAGAGAGCGATTGATCCCAACACGAGCGAGGTGTGGGTGGAGCTTAGCTAGAGATGGGCGGGGGATAGCTAAAAATGCAAAGGTCCGTTGTATGTCTTTGATGGATTTGCAATTCAATAAAACATTCTGTTGAAGATTTTGAAACTAAGTTTACAGGGAGCTGTTGCTGCTATAAATAATAATAATAATAATAATAATAATAATAATAATAATAATAATAAGTACATTTATATAGCGCAAAGCTCCACGCAATAGCATGCTCTAAGCGCTTGAAGATCTATGGAATAGAAATGTTTTGAGACTTGATTTGAAAGACTGTAGAGTATGACATGTTTTGATATATATTTGATATTCCACTCAGAAGCAGCGGTGAAGGAGAAAGTCTTCTGTCCATATGTTACTAGTTTTGCTTTTCGGAACGAAGATTTCTGTTGTTTGTGATTGGAGAACGCGACCTGAAGCGTAGGGCTGTATGAGATGACAGGTAAGTCGACGCCGTGTTGCTTACACATTGGTAGGTCCGGCAAATAATCTTGTAACGGATTCTCTGCTCTATTGGCAGCCAATGCAAGTCACAAAGCACTGGAGAGATGTGTTCATATTCACCGGAGAGTGAGCTAATTCTAGCCGCGGTATTTTGTACAGACTGGAGCTTATGAATGGGTGCCAGCGAGCTAACTATTACAGTAGTGAAGTCTTAATAGCTATGGGCAGGGCCATCAACCAGTCAAATTAGTTTCAAAATATTCAGCAGCTTTCCAGTATGGCTTACTTTGAAGTTGGGACTCAAATTCAAAGTATATAAACTGATTCCAACATATGTACAAAGTGGGCGGAGCTTAGCTAGAAATAGGTGTGGCATAGGTAGAAATGGATCCCACTATTGGTTGCCACTTACGATAGTTTGAACCATGTTGACTCTCTCTGTTCTCATGAGCTGTACAAAATTATGAACATCTACAATGCCCTCGTGTCGTGCTCTCTCCAACTGTGTGTCAATAGCAATATATGTACCTGTTCTGCCGACACCAGCACTGAAACAACAATGGGTGGATCCAATATGTCACACAAGTAACCGACATCATAAGCAAATATGTTACTTGTAAGCTGATGTGACAATCAGAATGATGTATGTCTATCATAGCAATTACGTGATTAAACCGAAAATCGCAATTATGTTTTAAATCATGAATTTATATGATTAAAAATTAGATAATCGAATAATCATGAATATTTTCTATTGTATAAAATATTTCAAAACATAACTTTTTAATGCGATCGGTCAGGAAAAATGACATTTTGCTTAGTGAATGTATGTCCATTTGCAGGGGAAGAGAAGACTATTTTTGAAAATGTATTGCTGAAATGCCTGTGAGGCATTCCAGTTATACATTTTCAAAAATAGTCTTCTCTTTCCCTGCAAATGGACTTTTCTAAACACCAAACATTGCAATTTTCATCATTTAATATAGTCTTTTGTTGTTATGTCTTGGTAATTTGTATCCAAGCTGATTAATCGAGTAATCATGATTATTTTTTAATAATCGATCGCGATCACTCAACGAGATAATCGCACAAGCCTAGTCTATCACGAAACTGGAAATGGTTGTCATGAAAGTGCCCTAATTGTATGTCTTTGGGGTATTCACAGTTAAGTAATGAAAGAGGATAATGATTATGAATAAAAACTAACTAATAAAGAATGAAATGATAAAAGAAACTTCCTATTAAGTTTTGTCAAGATACTCCAAACAAAAGTAATGTTATGACGAAAAAACTAAATTTGCACAGGCGGAGGGACACACAGTCAGAAAGACACAGGGACGGACTGAATGATCCACAAAATAACCTGCACTACTAGTCTAATATTGCCAACCGTAACATGAAATCTTGTCACGATACTCATCGCAAAAGTAAAGTTATCGGATTACAACCCAAAATCTACACGGATGGATGGACACACAGTCAGAAGGACAGCTGGATGGATGGACTAACTGCCGCACAAAATAAGTGCATTTCCCTACTTACCATTCGTTTAGACGGACGGACACACGGTAAAAAAGACAGATGGATGGATGGATGGACTGACTGATCCAAAAAATAATGTGTATTTCCCTACTACCCTAGCCAACCTCCCTATGAAGTTTTTTCATGATACACCATGCGAAAGTAGTTATCAAACGAAAACGCTAAATTTGCATGGACAGATGGACACAAACTCAGATGGACGGATGGATGGATGGATGGACTTACTGACTGACTCACAAAATAACGTGATGGTCCCTACTACCATAGCCAACCTTCCCATGACATTTCATCACAATACTCTAAGCATAATTAAAGTTATCGAATGAAAACCTGTGTGTTACGGACACATGGATGGATGGACAGACGCAAAGCCGGGGATAATAAACATGTTTTTTTAAAACTAAAATAAACTAAATTGACTGGGAGCTGTTACTAATACACGTTCGAAACTTCTCCATTTTGACAGATTACAAGCTCTTTAGGTGAGCTAACTGTGGACAATTTAGCTGAATACCAAGTGAAGCTTTGTCAAGCGGTATTCACCCAACACAGTCCATGCATCCACTACATGCTTTTTAAAGCTATGCTACAAAATCAATAAGCTTCTTTTTGACATTACACAATTTTTTAGATCACAACAAAAGCTGTGGAGTCCTAGTGTATGGTGACTGTCACAGTCACCTACACCATTAAAATTAGAGCCAAATCGGACCAGCCGTTTTCAAGATATATCCACAGATCCAGAATTTAATCCGATTGAGATCCAGATTCTCTTATCAGGATCCAGGCCGTCTGAAAATCCATTTGGACAGCAAGTTTCTTCATTGTGTTAACATATGAGCATAATACTGGATTAATACTGGATTAGTAGTTTTTGAGATAAATCTCTGAACACACGCAGACAGACACGACAGACAGACAGACAGACAGACCCAGTCGCAATACCCTCTTGCCCTTACAGGATAAGGATAAATATGTATACACAGATGGATGCATTGACGGATGGATAGATTGGCTTAATCCATTAAAGACTAAATTTCTTCGAAAAATTAAAATATTTACTTATTGAATTTCCATTTGCAGGCCAAGAGAAGACTATTTTTAAAATTTACCACTGTAATGACTGGCTCGGTTACTGAGCCAGTTATTTCAGTTGTAAAATTTCAAAAATAGTGTTCTCTTGGCCTGTAAATGGACATTACTTAAAACCACTACAGAGGCCAGTTTTGGCCAGTTTCGTCACGAAATGGTTAAGCGACATATTACCTGCAGTGTATAATAGGAGGGCCCATGTCTAGCGGGTCGTGTGCTCGTATTTTCTGTCTAAACAGTATGACAGAGTTACCAAACCTTGGTACGCCGTGATCCGGCCATGTTGTGTAGTGGAAATGCTTCACTGTTTTACACTCATCACCCTGTTTAAGCAAAAAACGTGTGAAATATTCAAACTGACAATAATACAGTACAGCTCATAAATAACTTAACGTCTTTCCAAAACATAAACAGAAACAGGTTAGAGGCAAGAAATGCTTTGTTGAATATTTTGAACATAATTGTATTGGAACACATTTCAGCATTAAGAATAGTCATTTTACATATTAACCTTTTCACAGATAAATTCCCTATATCTCATTTTCAAAGCAACCACAGAGGAAAACTGTAATATTTTGAAATTAATTTAACTGGAAGCTGTTGCTGCCTAGGCAGCAACAGCTCCCAGTCAAATTAATTTCAAAATATTACACAGAATAAGTTTTATATCATAGAATATACCTTTTCTGGGATTTGTCGATAAAATGGTTAAGATCACTAAAACGAAATTCTTGATCCATAACTAAATATATCAAACCACTGATGAAAATTCATCCAGATGCAATCAAAATATGGATGCCTTCAGTTCAAAGAACAGCATAAGTATATACCATTATCCAACATGCAGGCACTAAAATCAGTGATACAAGTCCCTCTGTCTAATCGAGCAAACTTGAATGCATACCTTCTTAAGGAGGAATGTCCTAATACTGAAGTCTGTAAGATCATCACAGGCGGTCATCTGTACAGAAATATCACCAAACATTTCACTGCCATCATCTGGCCAGTACTGGTCACACTTGCGCTAAAAAACACAGAGAATATTAACTGCAATTATGAAAATAAAAATACAATTTTAATTATTGGTCTGACAAGTGTCCTGAGCAAATTCCATATTTTGTCGAAGGTCATGTGACAAAAAAATGTCAGACTGCATTTGGCCTACCAGTATTATCAATAGAGTGATTCATTTCTCGCTTGCTTAGCTCAAACGAAATTGACCCTGCCCATTTCTAGTTAACCCTTTCACCGAGGAATTCCACATATCTTATTTTGAAGACAACTATACAGGAAAACGGTTGAATATTTTGAAATTAATTTTACTGGAAGGCATTGCTGCCTTAGGCAGCAATGGCTTCTAGTCAAATTAATTTCAAAATATTTAACAGAATAAGTTACCATAATGAATAAACTTTTTTCAGGGATTTGTCGGTGAAAGGGTTAAGCTCACGCTCACAATTTATGCATGTTAGAATCGATTTGAAACGTTGAAATCTGAATTCCCAGAATCTAAATTTCAAGTCAACTCTACAGGTATGCTGTTGAATATTTTGAAACTCATTTGACTGGGGGCTGTTACTGTAGTATCAAAATATTCAACAGAATGTTTATTAAATTGTAAATTCATCAAAGACATACACTTCGTACATTGTTGTGCCAGAATTTTTGATTTTGCTGATTGAGCTACTTGATTTTAACTGTGATATCAGCTAACAAGTGACGTAATTTATTATGACATCAGATACTTTGAGTGACAGATAGGATCACTCTATTGTACATGCATGTTCCTTATCATACTTATAATGCAGCTTAAAAGATATGGAATGTATAATGTCTGCTTAGATGAGAAATGAACGCGTGATCTGTGACACTAACTCCTGTGAATAAACAAAGGAATCCAGTTTTAGCTATGCCCCGCCCATCTCTAGCTAAGCACCACCCATGCTTATGCTGCGTCTATCGATCCCTGCACTCTCTGAATTTCAATTTCCAGAAAACTATACAGGTAAGCTGTTGAACATTTTGAACTAATTTGACTGCCTATGGCAGCAACAGCACTCAGTCAAATTAGTTTCAAAATATACATCAGCATGCTTATTAAAAATTAGACATACAATTTGTACAACCTGACAGACTATTAAACATTTAAGATGGACTAAATGGAGTCATTCATGCTGTAATGGTCCTTTCCATTTTTAGCTATGCCCTGCCCATCTCTAGCTAACCTCCACCCACACCTTGCTCGTGTTGGGATCGATCCATCTCTGAACTCTCTGACTATCAATTTCCAGAAAACTATACAGGTAAGCTATTGAATAATTTGGAACTAATTTGACAGGGCTCTGTTGCTGCCTATATATAGCAGCAACAGCATCCAGTCAAGTTAGTTTCAAAATATTCAAAAGCATGTTTATTAAAGGTGCATATTCACACCAAAATGCTTGAAAATAAAATTATTGAAATTAGATACTTCTGTACCTCTATGTAATGAAATGAAATAAATCTGAACATAGGCGTGCACGATTTTTGCTTTGAAACATCGCGACCGATTTTATAAAAAATATCGCTTTTTTCGATTAAATCTTAGGTCCAAATTCCCAAAAGTATAAACCGGGATAACGTCACTTGTTTCTAGAAAGAGTTGAAATAAATGATACAAAAATCGCACAAAATTAGAAAACATTTTCATGCGCCAAATTCTTACCATCCTACGTCTATGCTTAATGTATACCTTATATCCATCATCGCCGGAGTGAAATTATTAATTGGGACCGCCTAAATATTGCATATAGTTTAATAAACATTATTTATTTCATCAAAATTTGAGATAAAATGTCGCCGAGAAAAAAATATAAATTACATGACATATCAGCTTATAGTCTCCCTTTGTAGGACGAGTTTAGGTCATTATCGGAGCAACGCGAAGACGTTATTATTAGTACCCAGGGAGATACTGGGCAATCCACATACATAGGACGGGAGCTTTGAGTAGGTACGAGTGTAACGGCATAAACTCGTCCTATAGAGAAGTTTATAGTTGCTTTCAGAACGTACGATTTACATTTAAGAGTAATCAACAGAACACACAGTTCAAAGTCAAACAACCTGGAATGCTGTTGCTTTATTTTCTTTAATTTGACATGACAACTGAATCAAAAAGGAAAAATTATTGCACCGCCTGAAATGGCTAACCCTAGAATTAAAAAGAATTCTGTTCACTGATTGCCTAACACTCCACAACTAAGTATACACTTGGCATTTCACGACAGACTCAGGGTCTGCAGCGAAAGAAAGAAAATTATATGGCGATTCGATGGAGTAACTAGCTGGTTTTCTCAATGACAAAGGTGTTACCTTGCTATTGTTAGTTTGTTTATTGTAGCGCTTTGTGTTGTGATTAGTAATTATTCGGCACGGCAGGATATAAACACAATGAACACAGGCGTGAATCGATTATAATTGTACTCATGTACTAATAAAATGCGACGGAAAAGTACACACTTCAGATTTAAAAAAAACATGAAATTTTTGACGATTTTCCGATTTTTCCTCAATTACATCGTAAAAATCGCGATTGAAAAAATAAATCGAACTTCACGATTAAATCGAAAAATCGTGCAAGCCTATCTGAACATATGATGATTTCATTTCACATAAATAAATTTCATCGGTTTAGTTGTGAATTTGATTTAGGAACTCGTGCTTCTAACTCAATTTGACAACTTAAAAAATTATATTAATTTATACGTAATGAAATCAGCATATGTTATGATTTATTTCGTTTCATTACATCCAGCCACACAATTTAATCCTCTAAACGTACATAGTTTCAACAATATTATTTTCAAGCAATTTGGTGTGAATATGCACCTTTAAATAGTAGACCCAAAAAACCATCCGCTTTTGTTTCTACGAGAATTCTTAATACTTACCAGATGTACTATTATGATAATGTCTATTATCTAGTCTAGCTTAAAATAAACAATTAAAACTCAGCACACTCCTGGTCCTGCCCATACTGTGTCCGGGAATACCATAGCCGCAGGTACCTAGTCAATTCCCAATCACAGTCAGATTCATCTTATATTTGCCTTGACAAACAGCGAAAGCAGCTCAGCCTCACCTCAGCGGGGCGGCTGAGACAGAGCCATAGTACATCTGGTAAGTATAAAGAATTCTCGCAGAAACAAAAGCGGATGCTTTTTTGATTCTACTTCGAATAATACTTACCAGATGTACTATTATGATAAACTCCGGATTTCAACAGCCAGGAAATACCAGTGGGAGGAGGTGAGGCTCGAACCAGCACTCATCTACCATCCAACAGAGGTTGTGAAGAGACTAGAACCCTGGCATACGCTTGGGTTCTGCCATCTGACTCATAGAGTACTAAACTTCCATGGTCTAGACCGCGCTCACCCCCTCTTTTGTCCGCACAAAATCCAGAGGGCTGTCGAAAAAGTGGATGCAACACCCACCAGACCTGTGTCAGGCCCAAGTCTCAGCTAGGGCGGTCCAGAAGACTGCAAAGAAGCTATTACAACTTCTAATTTTGAAAAAAATATCAGTATATCGATTAATTTTTTCAAATTGGAATGAATCTAATGTCTGTTTGAGAGGATAAGTATACTCTTACAGCAGACTATTTACCTAAACAGTCTGGTATTTCGACTGTAAGTAAATCACCATTTTGAGTGCTTGGTCTTTTCTTGTTCATCACAGGAGCTTGGCCCAATCCACGGTCATTCTCAGGTCATGTGCATGGCCATTGTTCAGTGCAAGTGGAAGAACTTGTGATGTGTGCGAAATAGTGGTCGGATGTGGCTTAGTTCAGATTCGATAAATTCGCGACGGCTACCAGATTAAGTGCGCTGGAGATGTCGAGAAGGTAAATGACGACTCGGCATGCCATTGTGCTACCGACATCACCGCCTCTAATGAGACACCCTTATAAAGGGCCAATGATGCTGCTAGTGCTCGGACCTGATGGGCATTCGCACGATCAATCTGCTTTCCTGTAGCGATTTTGTGCGACATCTGAATAGCATCGACTATCCAACGAGAAATGGTATCTTTCGAGGCGCGTAAATGTGGAGCTTTGAGACATAACCACAGAGATTTCGGGTCATCTCTCCACTCCTCAGTACATTTCTTATACATTTTCAGACATCTGACAGGACACCAAGCAGAAGAGTTTGGGTCATGTCTAGTTAAACTTGGCAAATTGATCGGCTGTCCTGGATATTAAAGTGACTGATTCTTTGCCAGGAAACAAAGACGTTTAAGTAGTCTTAAACCTTCACCCGTGATGACAAAACGGTCTTGTTCGGCAGAAAGTGCCTGAATTTCGCTTCTCCTTCTCGCCGACGCTGCTGCAACCAAGAAAACTGATTTAATAGTTAACAGTTTAATGTTTATAGATCTAATCGGTTCAAAGGGAGCATGCCCTAAAACCTGTAGAACAAGAGATAGATTCCATGCTGGGATAGGAATTGGCTGTCTAGGTCGCATATTGCTCATTCCTTTAATAACTTCATTTAAAGTGTCATTTTCCACTCCTTCAATGGCCAGACTGGGAATGACTGAAGCTAATGCAGACTTATATGCTGCTAGGGTTGAAGGTACAAGTTTGTCGACTTCGTATAAATGACAGATAAAATCTGCTACGTGTTGAACAGATGCAGAAAAGGGATCGATATCTCTTCCCTTACACCACTTCCCTTCTATAATTATATGTTTTAGTGGTTGAACTTCTTCTGGCTGAAGCGACAAACTTCGCTGCTTGCTCAAAAAAGGCACCCTTAATTGCACGCTGCTTGATAACATCCATGCATACAATTTGAACATTTCTGGTCTGTCGTGGAAGTATAGATCTCTTCTGTCTGGAAGAGGGATTGGATTGTAGACCAGAAGGTCCAGCAGATCCGTAAACCATGATCGGCCTGGCCAATAAGGGGCAATCAGTAGCACTTGGCACATACCCTGTCTTATCTTTGCCAGAACTTTTGGGATGAGTATCGTTGGAGGATACGCATTCGCGTACATTCCCTTCCAACTTATGGCCAGTGCATCTACCGCTAGAGCTAGCGGGTCCGGGATCAGTGACACGTATGTGACCATCTTTGCGTTTTGTTTCATCGCAAACAGGTCCACATTTGGTTTACCCCAATGTTTGAATAGAACCTCTGCTACCGATTGGTTGAGCTGCCATTCCGTCGGACGACAAACCGTCCTTCGACTGAGAGCATCCGCTAAGATGTTCAGTCCTCCTGGAATGTGTGCTGCCCGAAGAATCACATTCCTCTCTTGGCACCACAGCAGAAGGTTCCAAATCATCATGCACAACTCCGGTGATCTCGTCCCGCCTTGGCGGTTTAAATAAGACACCACTGTTGAGTTGTCTGTCCTCACTAGGACAATTTTATCTCGGATTAAGCTCTCAAACTTTCGAAGTGCTAATGTCACCGCTAATAATTCGAGAACATTGATGTTTCTGCGCATTGATCCGATCCCATTCCCCGGACACTGACTGATCGACCAATACTGCTCCCCAACCCGTTGTCATTGCATCTGTGAAGATGGACATCTGTGGTTGAGGAGGTTGTAGAGGAACACCTCGCAGGAGATTCTGTTCTGATAACCACCACTGAAAGTGGAATATTAATGGTTCTTTTACTGGGATCCTCAGAGATAACGGATCCGTTCTCTGAGACCAGAATGACATTAAATACATCTGAATTGGCCTGCGCCTGAGTGCCGCATAAGGAACCACTTTCTCCAGAGACACTAGTAAACCCAGTATTCTGAGAAATTGGCGCGCCGGCAGATAGGCTCCTAGAGAAACTGACTCCAGAACTGCAATCAGGCTCTTGACTCTGCTCTCCGCCGGAAAAGCTACGCCATCCCTGAGATTGAAAAATATTCCCAGATAAACAAACTCCTGGGATGGAGTCAATTCTGATTTCTCTAGATTCACAATCCATCCTAGATCCTTTAGTAAGGCTAGGACTACCTGTAGATTGTTGCGCAGAGTGACTGGATTCCCCGCCTTCAGCAGCCAGTCGTCTATGTAAGTATGAACAGCTATGTTTCTCCTGCGAAGATAAGAAGTCATGGCGAGAACCACTTTGATGAAGACCCTCGGTGCGGTGGTCAGGCCGAATGGAAGCGCATTGAATTCCCAAACATTGTCTTGGAATGCAAAGCGAAGGTATTTCTGAAAAGGAATTGACATCGGAATATGAAAATAAGCATCCTTCAGATCTATCGACACTGCCCACATGCCTTTTCTCAGCCCTGTCATCACCGCTGCTACAGTCTCCATCTGAAATTTGGGAGAAAGAATAAATTTGTTGAACGGTTTGAGATTGAGAATTGGTCTCCATCCTCCGGCACGTTTCGGAATGAGGAACATCATCGAATAGAAGCCTAGGGATGACTGATTGTGGACTGGATGAATCGCGTTCTTCTGCTGAAGATTCTATTTCTGAGCAAATGGCATCTAGACGATCGGATTCCCTTGGAATGGGAGTCCACACTGGAGTCGATGTTAACGGAACTAACGATTGACAGATGAGCCAGTCCGGTTCGTAGCCGTTTCTTAACCACTGACAGACTAAACAATCTCGCATGACCTGTTCCCATTGGCTTGAGAACAGTTGAAGTCTGCCTCTGACGGTAGGAATCTGCACACAGCTGGCGGTCAAGTTTGCACGATAAGACGCTAAATCGCTTGTGTGAAGATTCTCGACTCCCTTCGTTCCTGACGTCACCGGAACTGATTCCGCTGGAAATCCGTCAAGACCGGCATCCACGGACGCTTCGCGGTTTCTTGGAATATGACGGTCCGGAACCGCCACCACGGTTATCCTTACGGTAACCGCTGCGGCCCGAACCGCCACCCTTCCTGTCATCCTCATACGGCCTCTTATTAGAGGACTTGTATGAGGATGAACGGCCAGGTCCCTGAGATCCGGATTCCCGATAGGCATCACGGCCAGAAGGGCGATCTTTGGCGCCGCCTCTGCTGCTCGTGCCGATGCTGTTTATAGGACTGCAGTGGCTGTGTCCTCTTAGTCGACTTCCACGACTTGCCGACTACTTCCTGTTCAGCAACCATTGACGCGACCTTGGATAAGGCTTGTCGTGCCGAGCTGCCGAACAAGCCTGGACCAATGAAAGGCGCAGAAGATAACGCAGTCCGTATCTCAGGTCCTGGTTCTACACAATCGAGAACCATTCTCTGTCGCTCTGCCAATGATCTGGTGATCACACTGGTCTAGCAATCTTGGGACAAGCGCATGGTGTCCGAACAACTCTCGGAGCAGCCTCTGGCACTTGTCCAGCTTCCGCCGCGCAGGTCAGCAAGGGATGGTACATCCGTGCGAGAGCGCAGCCATGGCTGCCCTCGCCGCATCTTCAATGAGTGTCAGCTCATTGAACAGATCTTTATTGGCTTGGGAAACTAAAGGACGAGTACGCCCCTTAGGTTTTCCAGCCAACGGCCTATTCAGCGCCTCTCGCTCCCCGATGGAAAGCCGTGGAACCCGGGCATACTGATGGTAGGCCTGCTCAGGAAAACGGACCCTACTCCTTATCCCCTTCGGGGCCTTGGGCAACGCATACTCTGGCTGAACCAGACAATATGCTGCAACCTCCAACATGTCGGAAGTCTGCGTGTCCAAAGGGAGCGTCGGCATGGCCGAAGAGCCACTTGACAGAGCGCTAGCCGCTCGCTCTGACATCCGTTCCATCGCCGGATCGCGCTGAGATCCTAGATCCGATGCCAACCCGAGATGGTCGGACATCCACCAAGGACCTGCACCCATTCAGCTTCGGTGCAGAAAGCGGATTCGTCCATCAAAGGCCTACCGTTTTCATCCTCCTTCTCACCCTTGGATGAGTAGGCCACTGACGATCTATGCTGAGAGCTATGGCAGGCACTTCTGCCAACATGAGGCATGTCCATAGCCCGACTACTAGCAGCACCAGTGTCCAACGGATCGCCGGACACGGATTCACCGCAGTCCATCGACTCCAGCACGGGAGCCGGGACCACAGCCGCTTTTACTACGGTAGGTGCCGGCATTCCGAGAGGAGCCGCACCTAACGCCGCCGGGATTCCGCTAGGAACCGTAAAACATGGCTTCACAGACAACACAGGTTGCACGAAATCCGGGTGGAAAATGCCTGACGGAACGTCGACATCACCACCTGCTTGGCAAACCCGTACAAATCCCGAGGGAGATCCCTGGGATGTACTAGGCATAGCCGTCAGCGAGATATCCGGCATCTTCCATTAGAAGATCTTCCTCCTCCGCCGTCGGCTCTTGAGCCAAGGTCAGAGAAGGGACAGGTGCTCATCCCTCCGCAGAACTAGCCGGACCACCTAAAGGTTGCCCTGCACCAGCTTGCATCGTCAGGATCGTGGACTGCAAGGACTCAAACATTGCCTTGAACTGGGCATCCCTTACACCCAGTGCTGAATCCATACGTTCATTCAGACGACGTTCCAGTCCTCTCATCGACGCCTGATCCAGCTTGGCCGCCTTGTCCCTCGCGATCCTCTCCAAGCGCGCACGACGATCACGATCGAATTCCGCCACCATTTCCGACGACCACTTGGCGCACACATCACAGGGACTTCCCACCTTGCACTTAGCGCAAGCCACACAATGATGGCCTGAGTACTTGTGCTTCATGAACCTGTTGCATTTGTGGCACAATGTGTCCTGGTCTTTGGCTTTCTGCAAACACAGAGAAGAATTAAAACGCTGCACATGACAAACGATGACGAGCAATACGCACAATTGACTTGATTGTAAAATAGAATTACTTAGAAACATTAGCTTTCTTTTAAATTAATGATAATCAAGCCTTTAGGCAGGAAATATTTCAAACTTTTTGAGTCAAAAGACAACTTGGAAGTTAACTAACGTTAAAACAGCCAAGAAATAAATGCTGATCGCTACAAACACCCTCGACAATGAAGCGAGAGCTAAAATCAGTGTAAAACAGAGTGCATAGACACGCCAAGCCAAGCGAAATATTAATCATGGGTGCTGCCATCTTGGCTAAGGGCGCATTCATCTTGGAAGGAACCGAGTCGCAAGAGAAATTAACCCAGTACCCGGATTAAAACTAAAGAGTTAACGGGTACAGAGCGACTCCAACAATGGCTACCATTTTAGAATAATGTGCCAATTTAAGGAAATTTCAAACAGTCATTATGGCACGAATGTATAAATTCTAGATTGATACAACCTGCCCCCGTGATGATTTTCCTTTTTCCTCCAAGAAGCCAACGATGATTCACGAATAACATGCTTAAATCCGCTTAAAATTGCACAATTTTGAGCTAACAAAACATGCGACTTTCCAAGAGCGCAAAATAGACGAATCTGACTGTGATTGGGAATTGATTCGGTACCTGCGGCTATGCTATTCCCGGACACAGTATGGGCAGGACCAGGAGAGTGCGGAGTTTTAATTGTTTATTTTGAGCTAGACTAGCTAATAGACATTATCATAATAGTACATCTGGTAAGTATTATTCGAAGTAGAAATACAATTCGTACAACGTGTCAGACTATTAAGAGTTAAAGACGGGCCAAATAGAATCATCTATGGTGTAATGATTATGACGTCATCCTACACGCCACTTAGCTGATTATGACATTATATGACGTTAGATTGAGAGATGGATACTCTGGAAAGGTGAATTGCTTATGGCATCATCCTAGACGTCATATGATTGACGGATAAACTGGAATCCTCCTTTACCTAGTACATTAACACTTTAACACTCACAGAGCAAAACAATGACAAATTCTTTATTATGCGAGGCATATTCAGTTGAAAATTTGGAAATTAATTTGCCTGGAATCTAAACGAAATCTAGGATTTCTTTTTTCACGAGAGAGTTGATACTTACCTCCCTAATACTTTTGATATTGCTAAATATCGGCTTTCACTCAATAAAACACTCAGATTAAAAACAGTTAGGTGCCCCTACTGGGCAGGGAGTCAGAGGTAGTCCGGCGGATGGTCGCCCCACCACCGCGCATGCGCCGACTACTACTTCCTCTGGCTCATTTATTGGCTAACACATGCAACTACCAAGAGCCTGAAGACCGAGCCTCTGTGGGGCGAGAGGCCGGGTCAGTATCTAGGGAGGTAAGTATCAACTCTCTCGTGAAAAAAGAAATCCTAGATTTCGTTTATTTCACATCAAGAGTATACTTACCTCCCTAATACTTTTGATATTGCCAGAATTCGAAAGTGAATCTGGCGGGAGGGAGGCGAGGTCAAAAGACCAGCTCTTCCCTATACGCTTTCAAGCGTTTAAGGCACTTATGACGTCTGAAACTGTGTGAAAACACAGTCAGGATTTGATAAACCATCGGATAACACAACCGATGCCTGAGAGATGACCGATTTGTCATATGCGCTCCCCCCTCCCTTGGGAGGAAGATTAAATGACCGCAATGTCCTACACGCTCTCTTCGTACTAGTGCTAAGTACTATAGGACAGAGACGAAAAGGCTCCATTTTCGTATACTCTCTCTAAAGAACCACAACCCACATAAACCATCACCATATTAATAACACTGGGTAACGTGACAATACAAAACAATGAACAACACATGAACAAGACTGACCTTGTTGTACTAGGAAGCTGTCATCATGAATCCAGTAGAGAAGGATGATACAGTCCCGACAAGTGGTTGTCACCGTCGCTGAATGGCGAAGTATATAAGCAATGCGGAGGCACTCTTCACAAACATAAAGCGGTTATTGTTTCAAAATCGACAAGGCGAGAGGGTTAGAGGTGTCACGGAGGTAATGGTCTGTAAAACTTGACTCACAGTGCCACTGAGCCACTGACATAATATCATCCACAGGGACCCCATTAAAAAGGGCAGTGGATGTCACGACACCGCGGACACTGTGAGCCTTGGCCACGTCAACCTGTCGCCCGGTGGCGGATTTGTGACAAAATTGAATACATTCCACAATCCACCTAGAAATGGTGTCCTTAGACGCCCTACCATGGGGTTCAATATATGACAACCATAACGCTGACTGGTCGGTACGCCACTCCGAAGTACGCTGTTTGTACCGGAGCCGCGCCCATACGGGGCACCATACTTTAGAATTAGGATCATATCTAGTTAAAGATGGCAAAAAAATAGGCTGACCTGGATATTTCAATGACTGATTTTTAGACAAGAAATTAATCCTAGGTAGAAGCTTAAGGCCTTCCCCTGTAACCACAAAACGGTCAACCTCGGCTGATAAGGCGTGAATTTCACTCCTACGCCTCGCCGAGGCCGCAGCAATTAAAAATACAGTTTTAAGAGTTAACATTTTCATAGAAATGGAACTAAGTGGTTCAAAAGGCTTATCACCTAGTACCTGGAGCACCAGTGATAAACTCCAAGACGGAATCAGTGGAGGATTCCTTGGTCTTAGATTGCCCATGCCTTTAATTAATACATTTAATGTACTTACTTCATCACTCCCCCTATTAGCCAAGCAAGGAATAACAGTCATTAAAGCTGACTTATAACCAGCAATAGAGTTAGGCTTGAGGCTATAGGCATCATATAGGTGACAGAGGAAATCAGCCACTACCTGAATAGATGATTCCATTGGATCAATACATCTTTTTGAGCACCATTCTGCAAATCTGTTGATTTTATAATTATATGCTCTGGAGGTTGACCCCCTCCTGGCTTTGGCCATAAACATGGCCGCTTGCTCAGAAAAGCCCTCCTTAATTCTAGATTCCTTGACAACATCCACGCAGTCAATCGGAACATTGACGGATTGTCGTGAAGGGCCTTGCCCTGGAAGATAAGGTTGTCCATCAGAGGCAGCGGAACCGGATTGCAGACCAGAAGGTCCAGCAGATCCGTATACCACGATCGGCTTGGCCAATCCGGGGCGATCAGAAGCACTTGGCACTCCTGCTGCCTGATTTTCTGAAGCACCTTTGGAATCAGGATTGCTGGGGGGAATGCGTATGCATACATTCCCTCCCAGCTGATAGCTAACGCATCTGTTGCGAAAGCGCTTGGGTCTGGAATCGGAGAGACGTACGTCGTCATCTTCGCATTCTTCTTCATCGCGAACAAATCTATGTTGGGTTTCCCCCAATGGTCGAACAGACGATCCGCCACACATTGATTTAGTTGCCATTCCGTGGGTAAAACACTCATCCTTCGGCTCAATGAGTCTGCTAGCAGATTTAACCTCCCCGGAATATGAACTGCTTTCAAGGTGATCCCATGATCCAGGCACCAACAAAGCAGTTTCCATGTCATCATACAGAGACTGGGCGACTTCGTTCCGCCCTGGCGGTTTATGTAAGTCACTACTGTTGAGTTGTCTGAACGAATTAGAACAATCTTGCCCTGAACTTTCTGTAAGAAATGTTCCAGGCCCAGGACTACTGCTCTTAGCTCTAGTAGATTGATATGTTCCTTGGACTGATCCAGATCCCAAAGCCCTGATACTGTGGACTCTTCCAGACAAGCTCCCCACCCCTCCATCGATGCATCTGTATACACAGTCACCTGAGGGTGGGGAGGGGTTAGCAAAACCCCCGGCAAGAGATTCTCTGTATTCAACCACCATTGCAGGTGGTGAATCAGAGGCGCCAATACTGACACGTTCGAGTCCAGCGAACCTGAACTCTGGGTCCACTGTGTCATGAGAAACAACTGGATCGGGCGCCTGCGTAAGGCGGCCTGCGGAATGACTGGTTCCAAAGAAACCATCAAGCCCAGCATTCTCAAGTAAACCCGTGCCAGGACATGACGACTGTCGCACACCGACTGTATTACCGAGATGAGTATTTGAACCCTCTCCTGAGTGGGGTACACATACCCCGTCTCCAGATCGAAGAACATGCCCAGGTAAACAAACTTCTGGGATGGAGTTAGCTCTGATTTCGGGAAATTGATCATCCAGCCCAAGTCCGAGAGAGTTTTCAAAACAATCTCCAGATTGGCTGACAATGATTCCCGGGTGTGTGCTTTCAACAGCCAGTCGTCTATGTACGTGTGGACTGCTATGCTTCTCCTGCGGAGGTATGCAGTGATCGCGAGAACCACACGGGTGAAGACCCGAGGAGCCGTGGAAATCCCGAAGGGTAACACCCTGAATTCCCACCGCCGGCCCTGAAATGCAAATCTCAGGAAGCGACGGAAACTCCTCTCTATGGGAATGTGGAAATAAGCATCCTTCAAATCTATCGACGCTGTCCACATTCCTCGCTCTAACCCCGCCAACACCGAGCGCACAGTCTCCATCTTGAAACTGGGCGTCTCTATGAACTTGTTCAATGGCTTGAGGTTGAGAATCGGCCTCCACCCTCCGGTGTTTTTTGTTACTAAGAACAGGGTTGAATAGAAGCCCGGGCACCTCTGTGCCGGCTGAATGGCTTCTTTTAGTATGAGGGAATTTATTTCCTCCTCTATACACAACCTCTGATCCGGATCCCGTGGAATAGGAGTCCAGATCGGCGCGAGAGACAGTCGCGATGGCGGGCCTGTCACCCAGTCGGGACGATACCCGACTGAAAGCCATCGCAAGACTAAACGGTCCTGAGTCAACCGTTTCCACTCTGGCAAGTGGCCGGCCAAACGGCCGCCCACCGGTCCACCTAGGGATAGAGGTGGACATAAGGAGTGCCAGAGTGGCACTGTTCTCTCGGCGTGAAACACCGGAGTGGTTCCCACCGCGGTAACCGGGCCATCAGGCCCGATTACCGCGACCAGATCCCCGCGCGCCCCGCCCAGCGCCGCGCGCACCACGGTACGCGGGCGGCTGTCTGGCTGGGTGCGGCTGAGGAGCCTGCGCCCCCCTCACTGCTGGCCGAATCGCCCGTGGCCTAGGCCTACGTTGCGACGGTGGCTGGCCTCTGACCTGGCCAGCACCACCTCGAGCCTGCAGAGGACGAAACGCAGGGGGTGCCGCGCGAACACGCTCCCGCCGGAGCACCTCAAATTGCTCACGCAGCGCCCTCTGGTTGTTAACCAGAGTGACCGTCTCCTGGAGGTGCCTGCATCCCTCACCTCCAAAGAGACCAGGACCTGTCATAGGCGTCCGCAGCAGCCTATTATACAGGTCCTGGGACGGGCACAGATTGTCAAGTGCAAACGTGCGCCGCGCCCGGACACTTCTGGTCACCGCCCGCGTCAAACAGTCCAAAGCCAGGTTGATACCATCCTGAATGGCTCTCTGAACTGTTACCGGGCTTGGCTGGCGTGATGCGGAGGCCGCTACCACCCCCTGTAGCAGCTGGGAGACGTGGGACAGAGCGGCAATCGACGCTCTCCCACTCTCCTCCGCATCACGCAGCGCGGCATTCGCCGAACGCAACGCGTTCGAGCACAAGACTCCCGTGTCAGAACGGGAGCCCGGCCGCGCATCTTCGCCTAAAGCCGCGCGATCATCAACGCTTGGCTTCGGCACCACACCGTACCGCTGGTAATCCAGGGGCACGATGCGGCAACGCTTAGCCACCTCGCGAGGGGCCTTCGCGAGACGTCCATTAACCTTAATGGATGCCTCCGCCGCTTCGAACATGTCCACGACATGTTCAGCCAGCGGCAGAGATGGCATAGCAGTAGCCGCCGGCCTACCAGCTAACCACGGCCTATGGTCACGCTGGCTAGCCGGCAGCTCCACGGGTAGATCGGGCCGAACACTTACCAGCCATTGGCAAGCGTCCGACCAATCCTCCTCCGTGGCTAACTGCGAGCGCTCTACTAGACGAGGGCCTTCGTCTTCCTCCAGAGCACTCGCAGTTGACGTCGACGGCGGGTAAGCTGATACCCCTGGCAAGCCTGGAAAAGCATGCGGGCCCGAGAGAGCAGGCATGCTAAACTCCGCGGCTTGACCAGGAGCAGGCGCCGTGGCAGAGCGTGGGGTAAACACCGCTCTACCACGGGTCTGACCAGCACCAGCGATACCATCGGCAAGCCGAGGTATGCGGTATCCGTGGTCAACAGCACCGCCCGGGGACACCTTCTGGACCGTGAAATCTACTCCTGCGAGAGTAGAACCACGGAACACGTCGCCTGTATTCCCCGCGAGGGGTGCACAGACGTCGTATTCCATGGCCACGTCCTCAGAAGGCGACCCCAGCAGGAGATCCTCTTCCTCCTGGCCAGAAAGATTAGAATCCGGGTCAGCAAAGAGAGCTAACCCGGACTGGCCAGGGAAGGTGCCATAGGAGGCTTTGACACCTTCGGCGCGCGGATACCCGGGGTCTGATGAGCAGACCGCGGGTCCCAGCAACAACCGTTGTCCACGGCCCCTCGGCGCGGCGCCATGCCTGCTGCCAGGGTCGTGGACTGCCCCCAACAAAGGGGCCACCTCTGAATCCACAAACGGACCGGACCTAAAGAGACCGGATTCAGAGGCGGGGATCACCTGCTCGCAAGCAGATGCCGAGGACAACAAAGGAGCTGGCCCAGGGAGCATGCCGCGAAGCAACTCTGGGACCAAATCCTTTATTGTCCTCTGCATCTCTTGTAACATTTCGGACCGGAAGGCCTCCATATCCACCGCGGATGAGGCCTTCCTCTTACCCTTCTTACAACCCTCCTTCTTCTTCTTCCTCTCTTCCTCCATCACCTTCTCCCTTGCCTGCAAAGATAAAAACTCAGACATTAGGTCTCCCCCCCACTGCTTACATACGTCGCACTTCAGCAACGGTCCACAGGGACTGCAGCTGAAGCACAAGTGCGGAACGAAACGGTTTTTCAAAAACCTCCCGCAGGACGGGCAACCAGGTCTCTGAAACAGGACAAAGGACAGGGACAATGAGCAAGATAGTTAAGGTTAGCGAACTCAAAACCAACTAAAAAAGAGAGGGACAGGATCCTCAAGATCGCAAATCAAGAAGAACCAGCCTTGGACAAAACGTTAAATGTTAATAAAGGCCAAGGCCGATTATGACGTCATCACTCCTGTGACCAAATTAATCGATCCGCAACAAGCACCAAGTGCAAGAACGAATTGTATAAGTAACCGGAACATTCCCGTTGAATAGGCATATCGAGTACACAACAATCAGATATACAGAGATAACTCCTTCCAATTCTAGCATTGGCAAAAAGGGAAATTATCTCCCCTTTTGTTTATCAATAATTAGATACCTGACACTTGTACAGACAAACCATCCAACGCGATGTACCGGAGAACTCCACCATAGTACGCCTCTACATTCTCTCCACCGAAGGGAAAGGAATTGGATCAAGAGGGCAAAGTGAGAAGACCTTTATAACAGGCCTCCAACTCACTGAACATATTCTTTTGGTTAGATAACCTAACAGTATTAGTAGGAAATGGAACCGTGGTGGAGAGAAAACATATCCTCTTGTGCCGAGAAGTCCATCAAAGCTTCTACGTGATACCTGTGGACAAAACACAAAGAGAAATGAGACTTATGAAGCACCATGTTGTAAAAAACCAACACAAACAGGCGCTAATCACGGTAAGCGCGAGTCCCGGAAATACATTAAACCGGGACAAAACACGCTAGCATATCAAAGAAGTCACCTGATAAAGAGATCCCGCTCCTTCTAAAGGTGAATCCTCCCTTTCCGACATGCTTCCCACGAACAAGAACCGTCAAATTTGAGTAAAACACAAGGTAACGCGCAGAAAAGTATAGAGAACACAAAACCGCATGTAACCCTTTGCCAATAAATGAGCAAAGAGGAAGTAGTAGTCGGCGCATGCGCGGTGGTGGGGCGACCATCCGCCGGACTACCTCTGACTCCCTGCCCAGTAGGGGCACCTAACTGTTTTTAATCTGAGTGTTTTATTGAGTGAAAGCCGATATTTAGCAATATCAAAAGTATTAGGGAGGTAAGTATACTCTTGATGTGAAATGTTGCCGCCTATGTTAACAACAGATTTAAGTTGAATTAGTTTCAAAATAGTCAGCACCTTTCCTGTATATATAGTATGTGTCTTGAAATGATACTCAGGCAATTCAAGAATTAAATGGTTAAGATTTCCAAATAAGAAGATTCCGTGAAAACAAGAAAACAAAACTAAAATGTTCACTTACCCTTCCAGTTTCTGTTGGATTTGTAAGCATAATAACTGTCTTTGAATTCTCCTGCCAGACCATTCTCCAAATATCATTTAATGTGGCCTTTGTTGGACCTATCAAAGAACAAGAATCATCATCATCATTATCATACAAACAACAGTGATATCATGACTGGACAAACACATGCATGCACGGCAAATTACAGAATGGAATGTCTTTTAGGTGGCCCATTTAGTCAGAGTTGCCCTTATGCATCCTTTTGCGCGTATATATGCATAAAAATGGCAGAGGGATGCATAAGAATTAACCCTCTGCGTCCCCGAGTACGCACGAGGGACGCAGTGAGTGTAACAGAAACTGGTAACTTTGCGTGTGCTTAATTATCGATTATATTATCGTGTGTGTATATTTATTTGTGCATGTGTTTACTTTAAGAAATATACCTAATGCATTGTGCTCAATAAAAATGAACTTACTGTGTTGTTTAAGACTATGATTTGTTGTATGTTTTCTTGCACAACTCAAAGTTGTTAATGCCCATAAAACAGATTCAACCACCACATTTAATTGCAAACAAATCATCCTTAGTATTCTATTCGATCTAATTCTGATAAATAATTAGTTTACAAGCCCGATGTTAGTCGCCTTGCTTGGCCTACAAATTGCAAAAAATACCCGCCATGTTTCTGTCTGTTGTGCTAAACGTCAGTGTGATGCGTCAGTATTTGATTGGATAACAGCGGAACTCATGCTTGAGAAATCCAATACAACTGATCAAGCGTATACAAATGTGTCTGGGCATCTTAATCGTTTCACATCTCAGAACATTGGACAGATCACAAAGCTGTTATAACTAATATGCTGAATATTTCGAAATTAATTTGTGCATGCCTACTTGCCGCCTAAAGCAGTAACGACTACAGCCAAAATATGTTTTTCCATTTACTTATCAAAGTATCTAAATGGATGAAGGAATATATGGAAGATATTGTGATATCTTTTACATTTGAATGGTCATTTGACGGATTAGCGGCGGTGTCTGTGTATTGCTGTTTGAATAACGGTATCAATAAGCGCTATAAGCCGTCTTTTATTTAGCAATAGCGGCTGATTGATTGACTGATGGATTAGTGTTTATAATGTTTAACAATACTCGATCGTTAGGTGTTCCCAATTTCTCAACTCAAAAGCTCATCCAGCAATGATGTTCAACGATATCGTCATTTTCCCAAACAGCGTATAGCTCAAAGCTCTCTGATACAAGCGTCCTTATTGGATACACGCTAATGCGCTATTTATGCTTCAACCAATCAGCAATGGCGTTACATAGTTACTCCCTATGAATTAGACATATCAGGTTGTTGGCTGATATATTTTCACTAATTACGTATTTAATCTGATTTATACAGATTATTTTTGATAAATTATTGTTTTGTCTGATCTTAGCCTATGTATTCCACTATATTTAGTCGTTCCAGTTACATTATCAAAAAATACGCGCGCATTATATCGAAGTAGGTTAAGTCGTCCTTGAGCAAACTCGCCACAGGTACTCGTAATTTTTCAATTCGTCCAAAGTCAAGTTAGGGTTTTATAGAAAAACTAATGCAGTGGTCTTAGCTAATTACTAATATAGTGGTCTTTGGGAATGTTGATCATACAAGGTTGTCAATGTAGGTTGGTTGGTTTATCAGACAAAAAACAAGTACAGTGCTTTAAGTTATTGTTTATTGATATGCAGTTCAAATGTCATTAGTTAAATATACAATGGCCATTTCAATATATCAATTTTAGCCACGATTGTAGATCACAGAATACATATTTTTGAAAATTTACCACTGGAATGACTGGCACTGCTTAGAGCCAGTCATTCCAGTGTTAAACTTTCAAAAATAGGTATTTTGGTGATCTACAATAGTGGTCAAAAGTGTTAAGTGCTAAAGGTTAATAAACTATGCATAGTTAATATTCTCTATATACACATTAACATTATTTACACAATGTCATACCTAGTGCTTTCACCATGTTTAATAAAGTGCTTTATAATTAGATCAATGTGTTGTGTTTATTTTAAGAAAAAAACATGGGACCCCCATATTTCAGATGAGGACCGCATGGGACCCCCAGATTTTACAGTGGGACCACCAAATCTGAGTGTGGGGTCCTTGGGACCCCCAAAAATCAGATGTTGTGGGCAACACTGCATTTAGTTCAAAATTCAAAATCATGATCATGCTAATGTTTCAGTCACACTAAATCTATCTTCACAGAACATAGCACTTATCTCTTACAAAGCATAGGATTAATGAATTATTCACCCACCATGATGCTCATCTGTGCCATAACTGGTTTCACACTGGTCGTGGAGTGGATGAATCTCATGTGGCAATGGAGGATTCCAGTTTATATATCAATCTTATGACATCATAATCAACTACATGACGTGTAGGCTGACATCACAATCAATTATGTCATGAATAACATAGATAAGTTCGTCATGAAGGCTTAATTGATGATGCGTGTTGTTGTATGAATTCTATGTTTTTACTATTTAATAAATATGCTGTTGAATATTTTGAAACTAATTTGACTGGGCACTGTTGCTGCCATAGGCAGCAACAGCATATGGCAGCAACAGCACCTAGTCAAATTAGTTTCAAAATATTCAAAAGCTTACCTGTATAGTTTTCTGGAAATTGAGATTCAGAGTGTGTGGGTATCGATCGATCCCAACACAGGCGGAGCTTAGCTAGAGATGGGCGGGGTATAGCTAAAACTGGATTTCTCCATTCTATATTACAACCAAAATTACCTATATACAAAGCATAGGATACCACAAATAAACGTTTAGTATATTACAAATCCTACCTTGTGCTGCAACATATGCTTTGCTTTTTAAGTATCCCTGAAAACAGAAGTCAGATGAATACAATAGAAAAATGCAGATGCGACTGGAAGAGAAAATCTCATTTTCATTGCTCGGTACAGTTCTAAATTATTGTAAAGAATACGTTGAAGTGTTGTACACATGATTTGATTAATTTTATATTTTAATTTTATAATGCCCTGATTTAAATTCTTCTTGGCTTTTCAATAATGGAGTCTAAAAGCGGATGCCGCCATCTGTTTGCAACAATACTAGACTGATAAATGACTAGAAGTGGCAGTAACTGGGACTATACTAGCTTAAACCTAGTGTAGTTTGTATAATAATCTGAAAGACCACTGCTGGTCGTGTAGATTCCACAGCCAAACAGATTAACCCTTTAAACCCTGACATTGCAGAGTCCAAATTTAAAGATAATCATACAAGAATGTTGATGAAGATTTTGAAATGAATTTGACGAGACCCTGTTGCTTAATATAACAGCAACAGCTTCAATTTCAATTAGTTTCAAAATATTTAGCACAGTATTTATTAAAATACTAAATATTCTTAGATGATAATTCCTCTTTCTGGTCCATAAGGGACAAATGTTTAAAGCATGACTATTTGACTTACATCTATATAATTAGCATTGACATAATCTGAGTATGGGTCACCATCTAGTCGTTTGAGTATCACACGTGTGTGGTCATCTGAAACACAAAACCAATTATACACTAGTATACTCAAATACAATGTTAGAAATTGATACCGTGAATTTCCACATCGCTGTTATTATTAACAAGAGGTCCAAGGGCAGTAAATTATGCACAGTTGCCTAAATCTTAAGCTCCTGAGCCTAAATGCCCTAGGTTAAGAAATGGCAGTTCAAAATTTTATCTTATGGATTAAACGAAATCTAGGATTTCTTTTTTCACGAGAGAGTTGATACTTACCTCCCTAATACTTTTGATATTGCTAAATATCGGCTTTCACTCAATAAAACACTCAGATTAAAAACAGTTAGGTGCCCCTACTGGGCAGGGAGTCAGAGGTAGTCCGGCGGATGCTCGCCCCACCACCGCGCATGCGCCGACTACTACTTCCTCTGGCTCATTTATTGGCTAACACATGCAACTACCAAGAGCCTGAAGACCGAGCCTCTGTGGGGCGGAGAGGCCGGGTCAGTATCTAGGGAGGTAAGTATCAACTCTCTCGTGAAAAAAGAAATCCTAGATTTCGTTTATTTCACATCAAGAGTATACTTACCTCCCTAATACTTTTGATATTGCCAGAATTCGAAAGTGAATCTGGCGGGAGGGAGGCGAGGTCAAAAGACCAGCTCTTCCCTATACGCTTTCAAGCGTTTTAAGGCACTTATGACGTCTGAAACTGTGTGAAAACACAGTCAGGATTTGATAAACCATCGGATAACACAACCGATGCCTGAGAGATGACCGATTTGTCATATGCGCTCCCCCCCCCCTCCCTTGGGAGGAAGATTAAATGACCTCAATGTCCTACACGCTCTCTTCGTACTAGTGCTAAGTACTATAGGACAGAGACGAAAAGGCTCCATTTTCGTATACTCTCTATAAAGAACCACAACCCACATAAACCATCACCATATTAATAACACTGGGTAACGTGACAATACAAACAATGAACAACACATGAACAAGACTGACCTTGTTGTCCTAGGAAGCTGTCATCATGACTCCAGCAGAGAAGGATGATACAGTCCCGACAAGTGGTTGTCACCGTCGCTGAATGGCGAAGTATATAAGCAATGCGGAGGCACTCTTCACAAACATAAAGCGGTTATTGTTTCAAAATCGACAAGGCGAGAGGGTTAGAGGTGTCACGGAGGTAATGGTCTGTAAAACTAGACTCACAGTGCCACTGAGCCACTGACATAATATCATCCACAGGGACCCCATTAAAAAGGGCAGTGGATGTCACGACACCGCGGACACTGTGAGCCTTGGCCACGTCAACCTGTCGCCCGGTGGCGGATTTGTGACAAAATTGAATACATTCCACAATCCACCTAGAAATGGTGTCCTTAGACGCCCTACCATGGGGTTCAATATATGACAACCATAACGCTGACTGGTCGGTACGCCACTCCGAAGTACGCTGTTTGTACCGGAGCAGCGCCCGTACGGGGCACCATACTTTAGAATTAGGATCATATCTAGTTAAAGATGGCAAAAAAATAGGTTGACCTGGATATTTCAATGACTGATTTTTAGACAAGAAATTAATCCTAGGTAGAAGCTTAAGGCCTTCCCCTGTAACCACAAAACGGTCAACCTCGGCTGATAAGGCGTGAATTTCACTCCTACGCCTAGCCGAGGCCGCAGCAATTAAAAATACAGTTTTAAGAGTTAACATTTTCATAGAAATGGAACTAAGTGGTTCAAAAGGCTTATCACCTAGTACCTGGAGCACCAGTGATAAACTCCAAGACGGAATCAGTGGAGGATTCCTTGGTCTTAGATTGCCCATGCCTTTAATTAATACATTTAATGTACTTACTTCATCACTCCCCCTATTAGCCAAGCAAGGAATAACAGTCATTAAAGCTGACTTATAACCAGCAATAGAGTTAGGCTTGAGGCTATAGGCATCATATAGGTGACAGAGGAAATCAGCCACTACCTGAATAGATGATTCCATTGGATCAATACATCTTTTTGAGCACCATTCTGCAAATCTGTTGATTTTATAATTATATGCTCTGGAGGTTGACCCCCTCCTGGCTTTGGCCATAAACATGGCCGCTTGCTCAGAAAAGCCCTCCTTAATTCTAGATTCCTTGACAACATCCACGCAGTCAATCGGAACATTGACGGATTGTCGTGAAGGGCCTTGCCCTGGAAGATAAGGTTGTCCATCAGAGGCAGCGGAACCGGATTGCAGACCAGAAGGTCCAGCAGATCCGTATACCACGATCGGCTTGGCCAATCCGGGGCGATCAGAAGCACTTGGCACTCCTGCTGCCTGATTTTCTGAAGCACCTTTGGAATCAGGATTGCTGGGGGGAATGCGTATGCATACATTCCCTCCCAGCTGATAGCTAACGCATCTGTTGCGAAAGCGCTTGGGTCTGGAATCGGAGAGACGTACGTCGTCATCTTCGCATTCTTCTTCATTGCGAACAAATCTATGTTGGGTTTCCCCCAATGGTCGAACAGACGATCCGCCACACATTGATTTAGTTGCCATTCCGTGGGTAAAACACTCATCCTTCGGCTCAATGAGTCTGCTAGCAGATTTAACCTCCCCGGAATATGAACTGCTTTCAAGGTGATCCCATGATCCAGGCACCAACAAAGCAGTCCCCATGTCATCATACAGAGACTGGGCGACTTCGTTCCGCCCTGGCGGTTTATGTAAGTCACTACTGTTGAGTTGTCTGAACGAATTAGAACAATCTTGCCCTGAACTTTCTGTAAGAAATGTTCCAGGCCCAGGACTACTGCTCTTAGCTCTAGTAGATTGATATGTTCCTTGGACTGATCCAGATCCCAAAGCCCTGATACTGTGGACTCTTCCAGACAAGCTCCCCACCCCTCCATCGATGCATCTGTATACACAGTCACCTGAGGGTGGGGAGGGGTTAGCAAAACCCCCAGCAAGAGATTCTCTGTATTCAACCACCATTGCAGGTGGTGAATCAGAGGCGCCAACACCGGCACGTTCGAGTCCAGCGAACCTGAACTCTGGGTCCACTGTGTCATGAGAAACAACTGGATCGGACGCCTGCGCAAGGCGGCCTGTGGAATGACTGGTTCCAAAGAAACCATCAAGCCCAGCATTCTCAAGTAAACCCGTGCCAGGACATGACGACTGTCGCACACCGACTGAATTACCGAGATGAGTACTTGAACCCTCTCCTGAGTGGGGTACACATACCCCGTCTCCAGATCGAAGAACATGCCCAGGTAAACAAACTTCTGGGATGGAGTTAGCTCTGATTTCGGGAAATTGATTATCCAGCCCAAGTCCGAGAGAGTTTTCAAAACAATCACCAGATTGGCGGACAACGATTCCCGGGTGTGTGCTTTCAATAGCCAGTCGTCTATGTACGTGTGGACTGCTATGCTTCTCCTGCGGAGGTATGCAGTGATCGCGAGAACCACACGGGTGAAGACCCGAGGAGCCGTGGAAATTCCGAAGGGTAACACCCTGAATTCCCACCGCCGGCCCTGAAATGCAAATCTCAGGAATCGACGGAAACTCCTCTCTATGGGAATGTGGAAATAAGCATCCTTCAAATCTATCGACGCTGTCCACATCCCTCGCTCTAACCCCGCCAACACCGAGCGCACAGTCTCCATCTTGAAACTGGGTGTCTCGATGAACTTGTTCAACGGCTTGAGGTTGAGAATCGGCCTCCACCCTCCGGTGTTTTTTGTTACTAAGAACAGGGTTGAATAGAAGCCCGGGCACCTCTGTGCCGGCTGAATGGCTTCTTTTAGTATGAGGGAATTTATTTCCTCCTCTATACACAACCTCTGATCCGGATCCCGTGGAATGGGAGTCCAGATCGGCGCGAGAGACAGTCGCGATGGCGGGCCTGTCACCCAGTCGGGACGATACCCGACCGAAAGCCATCGCAAGACTAAACGGTCCTGAGTCAACCGCTTCCACTCTGGCAAGCGGGCGGCCAAACGGCCGCCCACCGGTCCACCTAGGGATAGAGGTGGACATAAGGAGGGCCAGAGTGGCACTGTTCTCTCGGCCTGCAACACCGGAGTGGTTCCCACCGCGGTAACCAGGCCATCAGGCCCGATTACCGCGACCAGATCCCCGCGCGCCCCGCCCAGCGCCGCGCGCACCACGGTGCGCGGGCTGCTGTCTGGCTGGGTGCGGCTGGGGAGCCTGCGCCCCCCTCACTGCTGGCCGAATCGCCCGTGGCCTAGGCCTACGTTGCGACGGTGGCTGGCCCCTGACCTGGCCAGCACCACCTCGAGCCTGCAGAGGACGATACGCAGGGGGTGCCGCGCGAACACGCTCCCGCCGGAGCACCTCAAATTGTTCCCGCAGCGCCCTCTGGTTATTAACCAGAGTGACCGTCTCCTGGAGGTGCCTGCATCCCTCACCTCCAAAGAGACCAGGACCTGTCATAGGCGTCCGCAGCAGCCTATTATACAGGTCCTGGGACGGGCACAGATTGTCAAGTGCAAACGTGCGCCTCGCCCGGACACTTCTGGTTACCGCCCGCGTCAAACAGTCCAAAGCCAGGTTGATACCATCCTGAATGGCTCTCTGGACTGTCACCGGGCTAGGTTGGCGTGATGCGGAAGCCGCTACCACCCCTTGTAGCAGCTGGGAAACGTGGGATAGAGCGGCAATCGACGCTCTCCCACTCTCCTCCGCATCCCGCAGCGCGGCATTTGCCGAACGCAACGCGTTCGAGCACAAGACTCCCGTGTCAGAACGGGAGCCTGGCCGCGCATCTTCGCCCAAAGCCGCGCGATCATCAACGCTCGGCTTTGGCACCACACCGTACCGCTGGTAATCCAGGGGCACGATGCGGCACCGCTTCGCCACCTCGCGAGGGGCCTTCGCGAGACGTCCATTCACCTTAATGGACGCCTCTGCCGCTTCGAACATGTCCACGACATGCTCAGCAAGCGGCAGAGATGGCATAGCGGTAGCCGCCGGCCTACCAGCTAACCACGGCCTATGGTCACGCTGGCTAGCCGGCAGCTCCACGGGTAGATCTGGCCGAACACTCACCAGCCACTGGCAAGCGTCCGACCAATCCTCCTCCGTGGCTAACTGCGAGCGCTCTACTAGACGAGGGCCTTCGTCTTCCTCCAGAGCACTCGCAGTTGATGTCGACGGCGGGTAAGCTGATACCCCTGGCAAGCCTGGAAAAGCATGCGGGCCCGAGAGAGCAGGCATGCTAAAATCCGCGGCTTGACCAGGAGCAGGCGCCGTGGCAGAGCGCGGGGTAAACACCGCTCTACCACGGGTCTGACCAGCACCAGCCATACCATCGGCAAGCCGAGGTATGCGGTATCCGTGGTCAACAGCACCGCCCGGGGACACCCTCTGGACCGTGAAATCTACTCCTGCGTGAGTAGAACCATGGAACACGTCGCCTGCATTCCCCGCGAGGGGTGCACAGACGTCGTATTCCATGGCCACGTCCTCAGAAGGCGACCCCAGCAGGAGATCCTCTTCTTCCTGGCCAGAAAGATTAGACTCCGGGTCAGCAAAGAAAGCTAACCCGGACTGGCCAGGAAAGGTGCCATAGGAGGGTTTGGCACCTTCGGCGCGCGGATACCCGGGGTCTGATGAGCAGACCGCGGGTCCCAGCAACAACCGTTGTCCACGGCCCCTCGGCGCGGCGCCATGCCTGCTGCCAGGGCCTTGGACTGCCCCCAACAAAGGGGCCACCTCTGAATCCACAACCGGACCGGACCTAAAGAGACCGGATTCAGAGGCGGGGATCACCTGCTCGTAAGCAGATGCCGAGGACAACAAAGGAGCTGGCCCAGGGAGCATGCCACGAAGCAACTCTGGGACCAGATCCTTTATTGTCCTCTGCATCTCTTGCAACATTTCGGACCTGAAGGCCTCCATATCCACCGCGGATGAGGCCTTCTTCTTACCCTTCTTACACACTTTCTCCTTCTTCTTCCTCTCTTCCTCCATTACCTTCTCCCTTGCCTGCAATGCGAGAAAATCAGACATTAATTCGCCCCCCCATAGCTTACATACGTCGCACTTCAGCAACGGTCCACAGGGACTGCAGCTGAAGCACAAGTGCGGGACGAAGCGGCTTTTCAGAAACCTCCCGCAGGACGGGCAACCAGGTCTCTGAAACAGGACAAAGGACAGGGACAATGAGCAAGATAGTTAAGGTTAGCAAACTCAAAACCAACTAAAAAGAGAGGACAGGATCTCAAGATCAGAAATCAAGAAGAACCAGCCATGGACAAAACGTTAATTGTTAATAAAAAGGCCAAGGCCGATTATGACGTCATCACTCTCGTGACCAAATTAATCGATCCGCAACAAGCACCAAGAGCAAGAACGAATTGTATAAGTAAAAACGGAACATTTCCGTTGAATTGGCATTTCGAGTACACAACAATCAGATATACAGAGATAACTCCTTCCAATTCTAGTATTGGCAAAAAGGGAAATTATCTCCCCTTTTGTTTACATTATAATTAGATACCTGATCCTTGTATAGACAAACCATCCAACGTGATGAACCGGAGAACTCCACCATAGTACGCCTCTACATTCTCTCCACCTCAGGGGAAGGAATTGGAGCAAGAGGGCAAAGTGAGAAGACCTTTATAACAGGCCTCCAACTCACTGAACATAGATCTTTTGGTTAGATAACCTAACAGTATTAGTAGGAAATGGAACCGTGGTGGAGAGAAAACATATCCTCTTGTGCCGAAAAGTCCACCAAAGCTTCTATGCGATACCTGTGGACAAAACACAAAGAGAAATGAGACATATGAAGCACCATGTTGTAAAAACCCAACATAATCAGGCGCTAATCACGGTAAGCGCGAGTCCCGGAAATACATTAAACCGGGACAAAACACGCTAGCATATCAAAGAATTCACCTGATAAAGCGATCCCGCTCCTTCTAGAGGCGAATCCTCCCTTTCCGACATGCTTCCACCAAAAATAAACGTCAAACGTGAGCGAAAAACAAGGCAACGCGCAGAAAAGTATGAAAATAACAAAACCGCATGTAACCCTTTGCCAATAAATGAGCAAAGAGGAAGTAGTAGTCGGCGCATGCGCGGTGGTGGGGCGAGCATCCGCCGGACTACCTCTGACTCCCTGCCCAGTAGGGGCACCTAACTGTTTTTAATCTGAGTGTTTTATTGAGTGAAAGCCGATATTTAGCAATATCAAAAGTATTAGGGAGGTAAGTATACTCTTGATGTGAAAGAATCCAATCTGTCACTCATCTATATGATGTCATAATCAATTAAGGCACATGTAAGTGATATCATAATCAAAATATGTAATGTATGACATAATTATGTCAGTCTTGAACCTTGAATAGTCCATCAGTTGTATAAATTGTATGGCTTTACTATTTAATAAACGTTCTGTTGAACATTTTGAAACTAATTTGACTGGGCACTGTTGCTGCCATAGGCAATATCCCCAGTCAAATTATTTTCAAAATATTCAACAGGTTAGCTGTATAGTTACCATGAAATTGGGATTCTGAGAATTCAGGATTCAAATTATATAAATCGATTTCAACACAGACAAAGCATGGGTGGAGCTAAGCTAGAGATTCACTAGAAATTAGGCCAGATTGAGTTATGGGTGAAAGCCTATGGCTGTCTGTAACCAACCATTGTCCAAGTTACAAGTTAATAGCTCTATCAATGATGAAAAACTGAAGTATTTATCATTAACCATGGCTCTTACACAATAACAAATTTCAAGCGCCCTATATTCACAGCCTGATATCAAATATACCTCATTGCAGATATTAGATGTCTATAGGATCATACTGACAAGCCATAAATATCACATGCTCACTAAATAGTTTATCACAGATTCCAATGGAGAAATCAATCTTTTACCTATGTTCTCCAGAAATTGGGTCAGACTCACATAGTTCTTATATGAGTGGCAGCTTATACATACAGAGGTACTAACCCAACAAATTAGATGTCAATACCTCTAGATATGACAGAAAATGCCACGAAAGAATTATACACTCATTGGCTCAAATATTTAAGAAAATGTTGCAAGGAGCCAATAAAATTGACTACATAGGCATGAGTTGAAGCAAAACGCAAAAGCTCACTATTGATAACACAGAGCAACTCACAAATGACCGTGACCCTAGCCCACTTAACCTAAATGTCAGCATGATGTCTCCTTTCTGGAAAGATAACAACACGTCTATATTTACAGTACAGTCCTGAGTTACTTTAATATTCATGCTCACAATCTGTGCACTAAAACCGTGACTGTTTCTCGACGGCAAAAATAATTTTGGCACTCTATGGTGAGCATGAAGCGTGTCAGAAAAAGAATTGAGCTCGCCAAAAAATATATTTAGCATGCCAAAAATATTTCTAGGCGAGCCAGAAAGCACCAACTTAATTTCCCAAAAGTGTTACAAAACAAAATCTCATTTTGTTTTATTTTTCTCAGGAAATTCTGCAAGTGGGAGGACCAATAAGTTATCATAAAATATTCATAGGTTATGCACGCATAAACCATTAGGCTCGCCAAGTGAAATGATAAAATATTTTTCAATTACATTTTCTGGCAGAATAAAATCATTTTAGTCAAACCAGCAAATAATTTAAGCAAGCCAGATATAATTTTAGGCGAGCCTGAAAAAAATTTGTCCGCTTCACGAAGTGCAATATGTGGCATAACATCAAAATGGCACCCACACATGAATACGCAAATGTTTCACATTTGTTGCACCTTTGATTAAGGTAACTATGCACTGTACTCTACTTCTAACTACCACAACCTTTGATCCAGTACCTAAATAAAATTAACATTGATGGTGGCAAATATGAGAAGCTAGGCCTTTGTAGCTAAGTTTTACTTACTGCCTCAAAGTAGAGACAATATTGCAAGTGAGTAAAAAACGAATGCATTGAGAAAGTTCCTGATATACTTACATGCTATTATATTTACATATCTATTTTTTGTTTTATTTGCTGGTTTTTTAGCGACACTGAAGTTTGCTGTCAGGCCAGCAGGTATAAGCTGAAATAAATAACAAAGGAAAATTAAGCGTGAATGTATACAAGTCCGAGAGAATAAAATAGTCAAGGTGGTGCATGTAGATTATTCCAAAACTGAATATCTTTCTTTACTGCAGTAAGATCTTAAAACATCACGCCTCATTTACATACACATGACATATTCTAAAACATGACTCTAATATTCAAGCTGTTAACTGTTTGACTGCTGCAAGCCACCAGACAATAATTTTAATGGGCCAATAACTCAGGAATGGCTGAATATTTTGAAAACAATTTAACTGAAAGTTGTTGGTGGCTTAGCCACCAACAACTTTCAGTCAAATTGTTTTCAAACTATTAAGCATATTCAGAGTTAAACCCCATGGAGAATGTAGGTTGCTGAAATTCAGCAGCCAGATAGTTATATAGTCCTTTAAAATTCAGTTCTAATACAGACAAAATGATTACCTATAATGATTCCCTCTTCCCCGTAGATATAAGATGTTATACAATCACTCAGTCTCTCATTTGCCAATAAACACTCACTTTATATTCCTGTCTTAGTCCATCCATATCATTCTCTTTCTGTTGTTTCACATAATCCCACAAATCCTCGACACGGATTGGTAGAATTGTTTGAACCAAGTTTCCATAAATCGGCTCACCATCGTCACCATACACAGAGGTGGATCTGTCCAATAATGGCTGCTCCTCTATGTGGTCTGTTAAAATAACAAAATTTCGGGTAAAAGACTCAAAGGATGAATCCAGTTTTAGCTATTCCCCGCCCATCCCTAGCTAAGCTCTATCCACACTTTTCCCATGTTGGGATTGATCGATCCCTGCACTCTCTGAATCTCAATTTACAGGAAACTATATAGGTAAGCTGTTGAATATTTTGAAACTAATTTGCTTGGGTGCTGTTGCTGTATGGCAGCAACAGTGCAGCAAAATTATTTTTCAAAATATTCAACCGCACGTTTATTAAATAGTAAAGACATACAATACGTACAACTTGACATTAAGCATTTAAATCGCGTCATTCATGATGTAATTGATTATGACATCAGCCTACATGTGACTAGTTGATTATGATGTCATATGATTGATCGATAAACCAGATTTCTCTATTAACAATCCTCACCCACCCTAGGAGGATTTGCTCACTACCTAGAGCTTGCATTTAATGCGACCACCCAACAGGTAAATGCTACATGGTGATCTATGAGGGATCAATTTCTGCCTTAGCCATCAATGCCTTCAAATCTAGTTATGCTCAAAATACTCAACAGTACGCTTTATTTTGTTTTACAAACATGTTAGGTTATTTCTGGTTATTTCAGTACTGTAGCATCATAGCGATAGGAGCGCTTGAGAAATTCAAGACATAAAGTAGTTACATCTCATTAGTGTTGGGAACTGGTACTATTTTTGTGATCGATGATTGGTTTTACATACTAACCGATGATCAATTAATGATCGATCATAACATTTTCTCATTTCTCCCAATTCTGAAATTTTGAATGCAATAATTATTGCATGTATATTTATTTAACTTCAATAATTTGATTGGAAGCTGTTGCTGCCCTAGGCAGCAACAGTTTCCAGTCAAATAAGTTTCAAAATATTCAACAGGTTATTGCTATGGTGGTTTTGAAATTAGCATACTATTTCAGTGTTGAGAGGGTTAATTTCTTTGACTATGGACTCGTATGGAGTAATACTATGTTATATAGTTGTAAAAATGAAATTAAAATGGTATTGCTAAAAAGTAAACATCTTCTTCAGTTTTAATATCATAAATTTATAAGCAGTCAAAATCGATTTCTGAAATCATGATCGATCTGTTGGTTGGACATGCAAACCAATCAATCATCGATCAAATCGATTAATTGGAACACCACTACATCTCAATCAAGACTAACAACAAAGGCAGCATCTGAAGATGGGCATGATATAGTGTATGTGGTTAGACACTTCATACAATGACAGGACTCTATCTGTCACTCAAGTACCTGACATCACAATCAAAATGACATGGGTCAACCACGAAAGTGACAATGAATGGCTCATCACGAAAGTGTCTGATTGGACCTTTCCAGTTTATCCATCCATCATATGACGTCATAATCAACTAAGGTGACATGCAGGATGATGTCATAGTCAATGACATCATGAATGACGTAGATAAGTATGTCACAAATGCTTAATTGAACACAGACTAAGAAAATATATCAAATTTCTTTTTCACGAGTGAGATGACATACTTACCTCCCTAACACTCTTGATATACTAGTATATCGGCTCTAAATTCAATAACATTCAGAATTATAAAAAGTTAGGTGCCCCTAATGGGCAGGTGGAAGTACACAGTCATGCACATGACAGACCCCACCCACTGCGCATGTGCATACCGGTACTTCCGTTACTAAATATTGGCTGACATATAAGCAACTATTCAAATAACCAAAGACCAGGCCTCCGTGGGGTGGTGATGCCGGGATCCTGTTAGGGAGGTAAGTATGTCATCTCACTCGTGAAAAAGAAATTGAATAAATCTTCTTATTTCACATCATGAGAACATACTTACTTCCCTAACACTCTTGATAAAAACCAGAATTTGAAAGTAAATTTTGGTGGGAGGGAGGCAAGGTCCTGAAAACCAGCACACCCTCGAAGAGACTAGGCTCTTTTTCAAGAGATTTAAAAGATCTGAAACTGTGACTGAAACACAACCAGGAGTAGAATTTTGCATCGGATAATCGACCGATGAAGAGAGATTGATCAAAAGGCAAATGTGCTCTCCCCCTATTTATGAGGAAGGTTAGGAAAAAACGCTGCTCTAAATGACTAGCACATTCTCTAATACTTAATGAAAAGTATTACTAGACATTGGAAAAAGAAGAATTGCTTCAATTTCAAAACTCTCTGAAAAAACCACAATTAAGAGACATTAACCATCACCATATTAAATAAAAAATGACACCATCAGCAAGACAAAAAACAAAATGGTCATATATACTGACCTCTGATGTCTTGGACGCGGCACTCATCTCTTCCCCCACTGGATGAAGAGAATTGTACCAGCTAATAGTAGGGATACCCGACCAACAAATGTGATATTTGTAAATAGCAGAGGAAGAAACTAATTACAAATATACATCTGTGCAAAAGTTAAGCACCACCCTATTTTTACGCACATGCGAGGGTATATTCATGTGCTATGAAGAAAGCAATAGCATAAACATTTATGTACCCATCCATCTTAGTGCAAGAGGTAATAATGCAACTAGAGGAATGCTGATTATGATGGTGGGGAAACACTGTATGTTTTTGTTTGAACTTGAAAACGAGCCCTGAATATGGTTACGTTGACACAACTGACAACTATTGCCCTACAGTTGACACACGTGGCTAGATTGTCATTAATGGTGTCTGAAAACGAAGTTTAACATCTGTGCACGAGTTTGAGACTGTCATTATTAATACCGGGTATATCCACCTTGTGCCTGGATGACGGCCTGGACACGACGTCTCATGCTGGTCACCAACCGACTGATACGCCATTGTGGTATTCGTTGCCATTCAAGATGGAGTGCGTCTGTTAATTCCTGTAGGTTCTGCACAGGAGGATCCCTCCTTCTCACCATGTTTCCCAGAATGTCCCAGATATGCTCAATAGGGTTCATGTCAGGGCTCCTTGCTGGCCATGGTAGGGTTTCGATGGCATTCTGGCGGAGGTATTCATGCACAGCTCTAGCACGATGTGGTCGGGCGTTGTCATCCATGAATATAGGGTGGGTTCCAGGTGCATGATTTCCAAAATGAGGGACCACAACTCTATCCAGTATGGAATCTTGATATCTTTGTCCATTTAGTGTTCCAGGTACAGTCAACAGATCCAGCTTACAATCAAATGAGATGCACCCCCATATCATAACGGAACCTCCACCAAATGGAACTTCTTCCATGATGTTACGTTGGTCGTACGCCGTGCGTCTGGACCTCCATACACGAGTTCGACCATCTGTGGCATGAAGCAGGAACCGACTTTCATCGGACCAGTGTACCCGTCTCCAGGATCTCATGTTCCAGCGTCTTCTTTCGTTGCACCACCTCAGACGCTCCTCTTTGTGGTGTGCAGTGAGGAGAGGACGTCTGACAGGTCTCCTAGCTTTCATGCCAGCAGCATACAGTCTCCTTTTGACGGTAGACATTGACACTCTATTGCGCGTTTCCCATTGCTGGCTGAGCACTCTGCTGTTGGTGAATGGAGATCTCCTAACAAGGCGTACTAGGGCTCGATCATCACGGGCAGTAGTCTTCTTCGGTCTTCCAGATCTAGGCCTGTCCTTCACCTCGTTAGTTTGCCCATGTTTTGCAATCAAACGACTGATTACAGTATGGTTAATGTTCAGCTGTCTGCCAATCTCTCTGCATGACATACCAGTGGTATGCATGCCTATGATTTGCCATTTCACACGATCACTTAACCTTCGTCTTGCCATAGCGATTCACAATCAAGAGCTAATTCTCTCTGTACAAATAAACCACGGTCATGAACACAAAATTCCTAATCTTGTCGCCTAAATCTGTATGTAATGTTCTACACCTCAAACTGGACTTTTACATAACTGAACACGTGTGCTGTTTCCCGCCACGCACGGACATCAAGCGGCGTGAAGTCATGCATGCATGTGCATTTCGTACTTGGAATTATGTCAGCTAACGCGGGGACAAAAAGTATGGCAGCCTAGTTGTACCATCATGTTTCTACGTTCTATTGTTTTTGCTGGTGCTTAACTTTTGCACAGGTGTATATAAACCTCTACATTATTTTATTTTCTGAGGACTGAGACGGCGAGCGGGTTAGAAGTGTCACGAAGGTAATGGTCGGTAAAACTTGATTCACAGTGCCACTGGGCTACTGACATAATGTCTTCAATAGAAACACCATTAAATAATGCCGTGCAAGTTACCACACCACAGACACTATGAGCCTTGGCTCTATCTACTTGGATTCCTGTGGCTGTCTTATGACAGAATTGAATACATTCTACTATCCATCTGGAAATAGTGTCTCTTGACGCCCTACCATGGGGTTCAATATATGACAACCATAGGGAACATGGGTCCGTCCGACAAACCTGAGTTCTTCTCTTGTACTTATTTAAAGCACGGACAGGACACCATACTTTAGCACCAGGATCATATCTGGTTAAGGCAGGTAAAATAATAGGTTTACCCGGATATATTAAAGATTGATTCTTAGCCAAGAAATTCAATCTTGGTAGAAGCTTAAGGTCTTCACCTGTAACTATATAACGGCCAGGCTCAGCAGACAAGGCATGAATTTCACTCCTGCATCAGGCTGATGCTGCCGCAACTAAAAATACAGTTTTAAGTGTCAATAATTTTACAGATATAGCACTAAGTGGTTCAAAAGGTTTATCACTCAAAACCTGCAGAACCAGAGAAAGACTCCATGACGGTGTCAGTGGAGGATTTCTTGGTCTGAGATTGCCCATACCTTTAATAAGAGTATTTAAAACACTTACTTCATCACTTCCCCTCTTTGCCAAGCAAGGGATAACAGTCATTAATGCTGATTTGTATCCCGCAATAGAATTAGGCTTAAGACTAAAGGCATCATACAGGTGACAGAGAAAATCAGCTACTACCTGAATAGATTCTTCCATCGGATTGATACATCTCTTTGAGCAACATTCTGCAAATCTGTTGATTTTATAATTATAAGCTCTGGAGGTTGACCCCCTTCTGGCTCTGGCCATGAAATTGGCTGCTTGCTCAGAAAAGCTCCCCTTAATCGCGGATTTTTTGACAACATCCATGCAGTCAATTGAAACATTGACGGATTGTTGTGAAGGGTCTTGCCCTGGAAGATAATATTGTCCATCAGAGGCAGAGGAACCGGATTGCAAACCAGAAGGTCCAGCAGATCCGTAAACCATGATCGGCTTGGCCAATTCGGGGCGATCAGAAGCACTTGGCATTCCTCTTGTTTGATCTTCTGAAGAATCCCTGGAATCAGGATTGTTGGAGGGTATGCGTATGCATACATTCCCTTCCAACTGATAGCTAGCGCATCTATTGCGATAGCGCTTGGATCTGGAATCGGAGAAACGTACGTCGTCATCTTCGCATTCTTCTTCATTGCGAACAAATCTATGTTGGGCTTTCCCCAATGATTGAACAGGTGATCCGCCACACATTGATTTAGTTGCCATTCCGTAGGCAGAATGCTCATCCTTCGGCTCAATGAGTCTGCTAACAGATTCAGCCTTCCCCGAATATGAACTGCTTTCAAGGTGATCATATGATCCATGCACCAGCAAAGTAGCTTCCATGTCATCATACAGAGACTGGGCGACTTCATTCCGCCCTGGCGGTTTATGTAATTCACTACTGTAGAGTTGTCTGAACGTATCATCACAAATTTTCCCTCCACTTCTTTTAAGAAGTGTTCCAGGCCCAGAATTACAGCCCACAATTCTAGCATGTTGATATGTTCCTTTGACTGTTCCAGATTCCAAAGCCCTGATATAGTGGCTTCTTCCAGGCAAGCTCCCCAACCCTCCATCGATGCATCCGTAAACATCGTTACTTGAGAGTGGGGAGGGGTCAGCATGACCCCCACCAGATTTCCTCTCTCCATCCACCAATGAAGGTGATGAATGAGAGGGTCCAACACTTGAATGCGCAAGTCCAGTGATCCTGAACTCTGCATCCACTGAGCCATGAGAAACAATTGAATCGGCCGCCTGCATAAGGCCGCCTGAGGAATGACTGGTTCCATTGAAACCATCAGACCTAACATCCTCAGATAGACTCGTGCTAGAATATAACGACTGTTGCAAACCAACTGAATGCGCGAGAGATTTTCCACTCTCTCCTGGGATGGATAAACATATACTATTTCCAGATCGAAGAAACTACCCAGGTAAACAAACTTCTGGGATGGAGTCAGCTCTGATTTCTGAAAGTTGATTATCCAGCCTAAATCTGTGAGAGTTTTCAAAACTATCTCCAGATTTGCTGTCAAGCTTTCTGGGTTGTGTGCTTTCAGCAACCAGTCGTCTATGTAAGTGTGAACAGCTATATTTCTCCTGTGGAGGTATGCCGTGATAGCAAGTACCACTCGAGTGAAGACCCTTGGAGCCATCAAGATGCCGAATGGAAGAACCTTGAATTCCCATTGGCGTCTCTGAAAAGCAAATCTCAGGAACCGACGAAAACTCCTTGCAATTGGAATGTGGAAATAAGCATCCTTGAGATCTATTGATGCTGTCCACATCCCCTTCTCTAACCCCAACAACACCGATCTTACTGTTTCCATTTTGAAACTCGGTGTGTCTATAAACTTGTTTAGAGGTTTGAGGTTGAGAATTGGTCTCCACCCACCGGTGTTCTTTGTCACAAGAAACACAGTTGAATAGAAGCCCGGGCAATCCTGCGCCGGTTGAATTGCCTCCTTTAGAATTAGAGATTCTATCTCCTCTTCTATGCACAACCGCTTGTCTGGATCTCTTGGAATTTGAGTCCAGACCGGTACCAGAGACAGATGCAACGGCGGACCTCTTATCCATTCTGGACTGTATTCGTGCGAAAGCCGTTGCAAGACCAAGCAGTCCTGAATTAACCGCCCCCACTTCTGAATGTGGCAAGTCAAACGACCTCCCACTGGTGCACCTAGGGTTGACGGGGTGGCCATAAATTTTAGAAGTGGGAGTGTCTCTGGTACGAGTGACAACACCCGAGTGGTACTTGTGATAACTGGAAAAAATGTTCTTGCATCAGGCCCGGTTACCACGCGCCGCGACCAGCGCCACATGCACCACGGTGCGCGGGCTGCTGTGTGGCTGGCTGCGCTTGAGGCGCTGGCTGACGTACAACAGCACGCTGCTGCTGGCGCAGTCGACGCGGTCTCTGAAACCGGCCGGCCTGCTGGCCTGACACTGCCAGCACCGCCACGAGCGTACTGCTGCCGAGCAGCCGAGGGCTGAACACACACGTGTTCTCTGCGCAGCACTTCAAACTGTGCGCGCAGCACCCTCTGCTTGTTCACCAAAGTCACTGTCTCCTGGAGGTGCCGACAACCTTCACCTCCAAAGAGCCCAGGTCCCACCATCGGCGCTTGCAACAAGCGCGACTTGAGCTCCTGAGACGGGCACAAATTGTCCAATGCAAAAGTGCGCCTCGTTCTCAGTGACTTTGTGACCGACCTAGTCAGACAGTCCAACCCCAGGTTGATGCCATCCTGGATGGCTCGTTGGACTGTCACGGGACTAGGCTGTTGCTGCACCGACGCTGCTACCACCCCCAATAGCAGCTGAGAGACATGCGACAGCGCACTAATCGCCGCTCGCGAGCTCTCCTCGGTGTCGCGCAAGGCGGCATTCGCCGAGCGCATAGCGCCCGTGCACAATGCACCCGTGTCAGCATGGGAACCCGGCCGCGTATCTTCCCCCAGAGCGGCGCAGTCGTCCATTGAGGTCGATGCGCAGGAAGTTGAAACACCTGTGCCAGGCAACATGCTGCAAAGCATGTCAGGCATCAGGTCTTTAAAAGTCCTGCGCATCTCACTCACTAACTCAACCGTGAAGGCCTCGAGCCCACCCTTCTCAGAGGCCTTCTTCTTACCCTCCTTCTTAGACTTCTTGCCCTCCTCAGCCATCATCTTAGCCTGAAAAGAGAAGAATTCAGAGGTTAGATCCCCCCCCCCCCAACTCTTTACAAATGACACATTTGTTAGTTAGCCTACAAGCTGAACACAGATGGCAAGCGTGGGGGAAGAATCTAGCCTTCATAGGCTTCAGACAGGATGGACACTTCTGAAAGGGAAGGGATATGAAGACAATGAGTATGATAGTTTCAAAGCCTTGTTAATTGACTATTAGTAGAAACCAAACCAAACTCGAGAGAAGAAATCCACTTTTATGACAGACAACCCTGACGGGACAGCTGACTTCTCTAGTTAATAAAACCAATCACAACCAGGACCCCAAATTAAGAGAGAGAGAGAGAGAGAAAGATTATGACTATCTAGATATCTCTACATCCTCCTAATAAAAAGGGAGATGAACACATCACAGACTTCTCTAAACCTAAGATTATGACATCAAGGAAGGAGAAAAACTCTGGTTGATTATGACATCAAACCTCAATGCAAAAGCTCCTTCAAGGAGAGGGGATGTCAGAAAGAATGCAAGAAATATCTAGCTATTAAAGACATTCAAACCTCCCGAATAATATAATATTAAATTATATATATTCGAGAACCCGTGCACATGCAAGAGAGAATATAGTGCATTAGCAAAAGGCAGCAGGATATTGTGATTATTTTCAAATAATTATGCGCCATAATTAATAAACTCCCTTAGCCTGAGCACAGGCAACCATCCTCTTGTGCAGGAGAACACGTCCATCCATCCGCCGAGACTCCTCTTCCAGAAGAACTGATGAGGGGGATGGGACAAAAGGAAGGAGATATTTCATTTATTAATTTAATATCTCCAACCCTTAGACATATCACGATGATAAGTCAAACCCGGACCGTGAACACCTTCGAGAGAAGAACAGGAATCCTTGTTCAGACACAAGACAAACCTGTAAGCATAAAACACAAGAGATTAATAGCCCTAGGCGCTGGGAACATTTTTTACAAGGATTCCCAGCGCCTGAAAACGCGGTACCGCCGAAACGGGCGCGCCGAAAACCGGTAACAAATAAAAGTTACAAGTCTTAAATAAATACAAGGAACAATGCCACCTTAGATGATGACGAGGAGGACTCCTCCAACAGTTTAGCATCAGCCATGATGGATAGGGATGATTTTGTTCTAGTAGAGTTCAGAAAAGAGCCTGTGAAGATTTTCACATGTTGCTTCTCAGCCAATATATTAGAAAACGGAAGTACCGGTGTGCGCATGCGCAGTGGGTGGTGTTTGTCATGTGCATGACTGTGTACTTCCACCTGCCCATTAGGGGCACCTAACGTTTTAAAATTCTGAATATTATTGAATTTAGAGCCGATATACTAGTATATCAAGAGTGTTAGGGAGGTAAGTATGTTCTCATGATGTGAAATTTAGATTCTGGGAATTCAGTATTCAGAGTTTAAAATCCATTCCAACTCGTGTACAAAGTGGGAGGAGCTTAGCTAGAAATTGGTGGGGAACAGTTATAAATGGTCCCCTCTATCATTGCACTAATTGTAGTATGCTTTTCTTACCACACATGGCCAGTGGTGATGAAGGCGGTGAATTCTCAGTCTCTGGTAAAAATGTTGGTTGAGGAACAGAGATAAAAGTACTAATATTCTTTTCATTTTCTCGTGAAATCATACGCCGTCTGAAAAATATAACAAGGATAAAAATGAGAGGTGGTTGAGTTAGGCTCTCCAGAATTTCTACATTCTGTTGTCTAATGGATACTTTCAATAATTGTGGCACTCTGACCGCAACCTTTGATGCAAAAACCAAACAGGGTTCATCAAGCAGACAAAGACTACATGTATAACAAGGGTTGTGAAGATATTTTCAAAAGCGCTCAAGTTATAATCTGTAAAGAGAATTTCTATAGTTTGGGCACCATGAGCTTGCCGATTAACATCAAAATCACAGTAGCAATCATTGTACCAAGGGTTATAGGGTTAAAGATATTTAATTGGTATCCTGTGGGTAACTAGCATCTTAGGTCTGGTGAATATCCTATTTTCGAGAACTTATCATCGTTGTTGTTGTTGTTGTTGTCATTATTTTTATTATTATTATTAAAATTATTATTAAAATTATTATAATTATTATTAAAATTAAAATTATTATTACTATTATTATTATTATTATTATTATTATTATTATTAAATTAGAGATACCTCCAGATAAAGATGAGAATAGCGATGATGATGAGCAGAAATAAGAAAGCAAGAAGCACACCGACGATCACACCAGTTTTACTGCCCTTGTCTGGTGAGGCCACAGCGTGCACTGAAAAAGATTACACTGATAATAAATATTGGTTTAACCCCTCCTGTGTCAACAGCACTGCAAAGCGCTAAACATGCTCAACTAACTAAATTAAATTCAAATCAATTAAACAAGTTTACCAAGAAAATTGAAATTGTTGCTCAGTTAATCTCCATTTTCAGGCCAAGATAATATTTTTGTAAATTTAGCAATGGAATTTACGAAACACTTTCTATTGTCCGACAAATGAATATTTCTTTTGAACACTGAAGAGGTAATCTTTGGAAGGCTTGGTCTTTAACTAGATAATGGTCAAGAGATCTAAATTTTTGCTTAGTCAGTGTCTATTTGCATGCCAAGAGAACACAATTTTGAAAATCTACCACTGTAATGACTGGTTCGGTAACCGAGTCAGTCATTCGAGTGGCATGCAAATGAACGTTTTCTATGAGAAAATTTCAATTTTGTTGAACAGATTTGAGGGTTAAATGATTAATGGTCAAATCTGGTTTGAAATGATTAATTCTCTCATAGAAAATGTCCATTTGCAGACCAAAAGACTTTTAAAAAATATTTATAACTGGAATGACTGGGTCTGCTATCGAGCCAGTCATTCCAGTGGTAGTATTTAAAATAGCCTTCCGTTCACCTGCAATTGGATATTTCATACGACTAGTATCTTGACCAGTAAAGGTGTTAGAGGCTCATATTAACATTTCAAAAAATTCTACCATTGAAACATTAACCTGCTAATGGCAGCCTTTCAAAAAAAGGCTTTAGAATCAGCAGTGGTCTAAAGAAATAGTCACCTGTATGCATGACAATCCCAATTGATCTTTTGGAATAGCTGTTTCGATAACCTAGTAATAGTAGACTTTTTGAAAGATAACATTGTCTTGGACTGCAAATGGAATTTCAATGAAGAAAGGATTAACCCTTTCACTGACAAATCCTTGAAAAAGTATATTCTTTACAATATAAAACTTAATCTGTTGAATATTTTGAAATTAATTTGGCTGGAAGACATTGAGCAATGGCTTCCAGTCAAATTAATTTCAAAATATTCAACTGTTTTCCTGTATGGTTGCCTTGAAGATTCGATATGGGGAAATCATTGGTGAAAGGATTAAATCTGATCACTAATTCATGGATCCACTTTTGTGGTCGAAGCCCCGCCCACTATTACTCTTAGTGAGAATAGAGCGATCAGATCTGTCACTCATCTATCTGACATAGTAATAAAATACGTCATATGCTAGCTGATGTTACAATCAAAATGACGGACAATTCCTTCACAAAAATTGAAGTCACAAATAGGATAGCTTTAGTAAATTTAGAATTTAATAAACATTTGGTTGAATATTTTGAAACTATTTTGACTGGCAGCAAAGTAATAAATTGATTCCAACATGTGCAAACATTTGGCAGAGGTTAGCTAGAAATGGCTAGGGCACAGCTAGAAATAGATCCCTTCTACTGATTGGAAACACTGATAGGTGACGTATAAAAATTTTATTCAAAGCATTAACAAAATATTTCAAAATGATAACATAACAATTTAATAATGCAACATAATAACTATTTATTAAAATAAAGATCTCTTATCCACAAGCCTGTATCGTTTGAGAAACAGTTTATAAGCTTACCCAGTATGAGTGGCCAAAACTTAAAATGTCAACACAAAGGTTTATTTTATAGCAAGCGTAGAACCAATTTAACTTACCAATAACTGGTTCTTCTGTTTTTGAGAAAGCATTTGTCAGTGCCTGAAAAAGTCATCATGGACAATTAATATGATGCCAAAAATAGCACCTTTATTTATTCAATGCAAATTGTTTTACAGAGTTGTAGCTGCCACAATAGGGGATGCTTTGAGGGTACAGTAGTGTAGGATACGAAGGAATAAAGCAGGGTTGTCGGTAGGGCAAAAGAACCTAGAGGCACGGCATGGCAGGTAGGATAGGTCATAATGTACAATAGGGTAGCATAGAGAATGATTGACAAGGCATGTCGGAATGAGGTCATGTAATGCATGATAAAGAGGGACTGTGTAAAGTAGGCCGATATATGGCAAAGTTTATGATATTTCCCGACTTCTCCAATCAAGAACAGAAAATCCAAGACAAATACTGACAAAATAGCTTTGTTTAAACAACAATCCCAATTATCGTAGATTCAAGTGATTTGTATTTAGCAGGCCAGAAAGGTATAAATATCGTCATTTCCGATCCAAATTTGTCAGACCCAGAGTTGTTTTTATGAAGACAATTTCTAAAAAGATGACTGCTGGAACAATTAACCAATCAGGTTCTGACCAAACATGTGTCATCTACATGTATTTTCTAGATGATGTTTCTTCAATTTCACTTTAAAGCAGAGTGATCCTCAAAATCAACATCAGACCTTCCATAAGCTAGCTAGTGCATAATTTGACTTTCAGGTGCAGAACAATACCGTGATAATGCAGCTTACCTGACTGGTACTGGACCAATACCTGGTCAATACAGTCCATGATTGGCCCTGTAACCTGCATTATCATGGATAATGGATACTCATCCCAAATATCTTATTATTCACTTTTAGATGTGCTACATTTATATGACACTAATTTGCTATTGAACCTAGCATTAAAGTTGGCTTGTGGATGCCACCATTTTGTATCCATCGTTAGGCGATATCATGTAGGACCAGATACAGCAAATTCTATGTGATGTAAAAACTGTCCTGTTGAACATCTGGAAACTAATTTGAGTGGAAGGTTTGTTGCATAAGTCGACAACAGTGGCTTCCCTGGATCGTTGTTTTAACACCACACTACAAAATATAATTACGGCTATATCCATACCTGAGGCACAGAGCTAAATATTTTGATTGGCTAAAATTTAAATAATGGCGGCACTTTAAGAGAATAGGACAAGAGGCCCAAGAGCCTGTGAAGCTCATCTGGACCATTAGCATTTGAAACATTGCATTTAAATACACATGATTCTTTACACTAAACAAGATGGAAAAACTTCAAGCAAAATTCTAAATGGAAATTCTGGCGCCTATGATCATAGGATCATTTTATCCAAGAAGAAGCAATTTGACAATTTGCGGGTAAATTGTTAATAAAATGTAAGATTTAAATTTTTTTAAATTTGATGAATCAAAATTCTGAATGGAAATTCTGGAGCCCATCATCACAGGATCCTTTCAGAATGCTAATGAGAAGCAATTTGACAATTTCCGGTACATTTTTCATAAAATCTAAGATTTTCACCTAAAAAATTGATCAATCTTATTTTGAGAACAATTTGATTGAAAGTTGTTGCATTGACGATTTTCAGCAAAATTGTTATTAAATCTTTATCTAATGACAATTGTATTATCACCTGATTATATTGACAGAAAGTTGATGGAAAGCTGTTGCTGCTATAGGCAGCAACAGTTTTCAGTAAACTTGTTATAAATATATTTGTTGTTACTTGCACCACAGGAAATATACACAACTGGTATTGAACTATACCACTATACTATCGCACTTCTATGTGCTAACCGTGTAAGCCAGCAGAAGAATGACTAGCATTAGCGTTATGAGAATGGTTTTATACAAACAATTGCGCACAGGCGAAGACAATAGAAGCTGAAATAATGGCGTGAGCAAATATCTATCTCAAGTGACGGCTACAGTCTTCGTTAGTTAGTGTCCATAAACTAACAAATAATCTCAAATTTATCTAAGTATGTATCTTTTATGAATAGATGAGAAGTATTTACGTACTAGTCATTTAATAGTAACATTTAATCAAGAAAATTCCCTCATGGAAAATGGCAATCTGCAGACCTAGATAAGTGTTTTTAATTGTCTGGCTGTTCAATTTCTGCAAACTACATTTACCATGGGTATTAACTCTGGACATGCTGAATACTTTTAAAACAATATGACTGAAAGCTGTTGGTGGCTAAGTCACCAACAACTCTCAGTCAAATTGTTTCAAAATATTCAGTAGGTTCACAGCTATTGCCCGTTGAAATTATTGCCCGGTGGCTTGCAGCAGCCAGACATTTAAAATGTACTGGACTTATTATCATTCCAGTGATACAATTTCAAGAGGCCCAATGGGCCTGTATCGCTCACCTGGAACATTGGCATATCAAACTAATCTTACTTAAGTTTTACATCTATCGGTGTCACTTCCAATGACTTTCAGTCAAATGATTTAGTTTTCGAGATATTGACAACAATCTCTGGACTGGTTTTTTTTTGCATTAGTGATTTTGAACAATGTTTAAGTGAAAATAGATAATATCAGTGCTAACAACAGCTGGTTTCTTAACTGTCTCACTGCTGCAAGCCAGTGCAGCCAATAATTTCAATTTTCAAAAGCTCTTGACTTGTTGAATATTTTGAAAACAATTGGACTGAAAGTTGTTGGTGGCTTAGCCACCAACAACTTTCAGTCCAATTGTTTTCAAAATATTTATCACGTTCAGAGATATAACCTTTGGAATATGTTGTCTGCAAAAACTCAGTCAGACGCTTACTAGAGGTTTAAATACAATTTGAAGAAAATGGTCTCTAAAGGCAGGTAGGTGGTCTTTATAGCAGGTTTTTCCCCACCACCACACAATCCATTTAACACATGCACATCTGGCTGAATCACCAAGTTAGCAGCAGGGGTAGGGTGAGCTGGAATAATTTGACTGAAAGGCATTGCTGCCTTAGGCAGCAACAACATTCATTGCTGCCAAAGGCAGCAACAAATTTCAATCAAATACATTTCAAATATTTTTAAGAGCATAGATGTCAGAGCACATAATACATATCTTAAATATTTCTGCAGTATTGGAAAGGTTAATCTGTTAATTGGAATTTAATATCTAGTTTGGCAATAAAATCTGACATGGTGATAAGAAGGTGGGAACTAAACGAAATCTAGGATTTCTTTTTTCACTAGAGAGTTGATACTTACCTCCCTAATACTTTTGATATTGCTAAATATCGGCTTTCACTCAATAAAACACTCAGATTAAAAACAGTTAGGTGCCCCTACTGGGCAGGGAGTCAGAGGTAGTCCGGCGGATGCTCGCCCCACCACCGCGCATGCGCCGACTACTACTTCCTCTGGCTCATTTATTGGCTAACACATGCAACTACCAAGAGCCTGAAGACCGAGCCTCTGTGGGGCGGAGAGGCCGGGTCCGTATCTAGGGAGGTAAGTATCAACTCTCTCGTGAAAAAAGAAATCCTAGATTTCGTTTATTTCACATCAAGAGTATACTTACCTCCCTAATACTTTTGATATTGCCAGAATTCGAAAGTGAATCTGGCAGGAGGGAGGCGAGGTCAAAAGACCAGCTCTTCCCTATACGCTTTCAAGCGTTTAAGGCACTTATGACGTCTGAAACTGTGTGAAAACACAGTCAGGATTTGATAAACCATCGGATAACACAACCGATGCCTGAGAGATGACCGATTTGTCATATGTGCTCCCCCCCCCCACCCTTGGGAGGAAGATTAAATGACCTCAATGTCCTACACGCTCTCTTCGTACTAGTGCCAAGTACTATAGGACAGAGACGAAAAGGCTCCATTTTCGTATACTCTCTCTAAAGAACCACAACCCACATAAACCATCACCATATTAATAACACTGGGTAACGTGACAATATAAAACAATGAACAACACATGAACAAGACTGACCTTGTTGTACTAGGAAGCTGTCATCATGAATCCAGTAGAGAAGGATGATACAGTCCCGACAAGTGGTTGTCACCGTCGCTGAATGGCGAAGTATATAAGCAATGCGGAAGCACTCTTCACAAACATAAAGCGGTTATTGTTTCAAAATCGACAAGGCGAGAGGGTTAGAGGTGTCACGGAGGTAATGGTCTGTAAAACTTGACTCACAGTGCCACTGAGCCACTGACATAATATCATCCACAGGGACCCCACTAAACAGGGCAGTGGATGCCACGACACCGCGGACACTGTGAGCCTTGGCCACGTCAACCTGTCGCCCGGTGGCGGATTTGTGACAAAATTGAATACATTCCACAATCCACCTAGAAATGGTGTCCTTAGACGCCCTACCATGGGGTTCAATATATGACAACCATAAAGCTGATAGGTCGGTACGCCACTCCGAAGTACGCTGTCTGTACCGGAGGAGCCCCCGGACGGGACACCATACTTTAGAACCAGGATCATATCTAGTTAAAGATGGCAAAAAAATAGGCTGACCTGGATATTTCAATGACTGATTTTTAGACAAGAAATTAATCCTAGGTAGAAGCTTAAGGCCTTCCCCTGTAACCACAAAACGGTCAACCTCGGCTGATAAGGCGTGAATCTCACTCCTACGCCTCGCCGAGGCCGCAGCAATTAAAAATACAGTTTTAAGAGTTAACATTTTCATAGAAATGGAACTAAGTGGTTCAAAAGGCTTATCACCTAGTACCTGGAGCACCAGTGATAAACTCCAAGACGGAATCAGTGGAGGATTCCTTGGTCTTAGATTGCCCATGCCTTTAATTAATACATTTAATGTACTTACTTCATCACTTCCCCTATTAGCCAAGCAAGGGATAAGTCATTAAAGCTGATTTATAACCAGCAATAGAGTTAGGCTTGAGGCTATAGGCATCATATAGGTGACAGAGGAAATCAGCCACTACCTGAATAGATGATTCCATTGGATCAATACATCTTTTTGAGCACCACTCTGCAAATCTGTTGATTTTATAATTATATGCTCTGGAGGTTGACCCCCTCCTGGCTTTGGCCATAAACATGGCCGCTTGCTCAGAAAAGCCCTCCTTAATTCTAGATTCCTTGACAACATCCACGCAGTCAATCGGAACATTGACGGATTGTCGTGAAGGGCCTTGCCCTGGAAGATAAGGTCGTCCATCAGAGGCAGCGGAACCGGATTGCAGACCAGAAGGTCCAGCAGATCCGTATACCACGATCGGCTTGGCCAATCCGGGGCGATCAGAAGCACTTGGCACTCCTGCTGCCTGATTCTCTGAAGCACCTTTGGAATCAGGATTGCTGGGGGGAATGCGTATGCATACATTCCCTCCCAGCTGATAGCTAACGCATCTGTTGCGAAAGCGCTTGGGTCTGGAATCGGAGAGACGTACGTCGTCATCTTCGCATTCTTCTTCGTTGCGAACAAATCTATGTTGGGTTTCCCCCAATGGTCGAACAGACGATCCGCCACACATTGATTTAGTTGCCATTCCGTGGGTAAAACACTCATCCTTCGGCTCAATGAGTCTGCTAGCAGATTTAACCTCCCCGGAATATGAACTGCTTTCAAGGTGATCCCATGATCCAGGCACCAACAAAGCAGTTTCCATGTCATCATACAGAGACTGGGCGACTTCGTTCCGCCCTGGCGGTTTATGTAAGTCACTACTGTCGAGTTGTCTGAACGAATCAGAACAATCTTGCCCTGAACATTCTTTAAGAAATGTTCCAGGCCCAGGACTACTGCTCTTAGCTCTAGTAGATTGATATGTTCCTCGGACTGATCCAGATCCCAAAGCCCTGATACTGTGGACTCTTCCAGACAAGCTCCCCACCCCTCCATCGATGCATCTGTATACAGAGTCACCTGAGGGTGGGGAGGGGTCAGCAAAACCCCCGGCAAGAGATTCTCTGTAGCTAACCACCATTGCAAGTGGTGAACCAGAGGCGCCAACACTGACACACTCGAGTCCAGCGAACCCGAACTCTGGGTCCACTGTGTCATGAGAAACAACTGGATCGGGCGCCTGCGCAAGGCGGCCTGTGGAATGACTGGTTCCAAAGAAACCATCAAGCCCAGCATTCTGAAGTAAACCCGTGCCAGGACATGACGACTGTCGCACACCGACTGTATTACCGAGATGAGTATTTGAACCCTCTCCTGAGTGGGGTACACATACCCCATCTCCAGATCGAAGAACATGCCCAGGTAAACAAACTTCTGGGATGGAGTTAGCTCTGATTTCGGGAAATTGATCATCCAGCCCAAGTCCGAGAGAGTTTTCAAAACAATCTCCAGATTGGCTGACAACGATTCCCGGGTGTGTGCTTTCAACAGCCAGTCGTCTATGTACGTGTGGACTGCTATGCTTCTCCTGCGGAGGTATGCAGTGATCGCGAGAACCACACGGGTGAAGACCCGAGGAGCCGTGGAAATCCCGAACGGTAACACCCTGAATTCCCACTGCCTGCCCTGAAATGCGAATCGCAGGAAGTGACAGAAACTCCTCTCTATGGGAATGTGGAAATACGCATCCTTCAAATCTATGGAAGCGGTCCACATTCCTCGCTCCAACCCCGCCAATACCGAGCGCACAGTCTCCATCTTGAAACTGGGCGTCTCTATGAACTTGTTCAAAGGCTTGAGGTTGAGAATCGGCCTCCACCCTCCGGTGTTTTTCTTCACTAAGAAGAGGGTTGAATAGAAGCCCGGGCACCTCTGTGCCGGCTGAATGGCTTCTTTTAGTATGAGGGAACTTATTTCCTCCTCTATACACAACCTCTGATCCGGATCCCGTGGAATCGGAGTCCAGATCGGCGCGAGAGACAGTCGCGATGGCGGGCCTGTCATCCAGTCGGGACGATACCCGACTGAAAGCCATCGCAAGACTAAACGGTCCTGAGTCAACCGCTTCCACTCTGGCAAGTGGCCGGCCAAACGGCCGCCCACCGGTCCACCTAGGGATAGAGGTGGACATAAGGAGTGCAAGAGTGGCACTGTCCTCTCGGCGTGAAACACCGGAGTGGTTCCCACCGCGGTAACCAGCCCATCAGGCCCGATTGCCGCGACCAGATCCCCGCGCGCCGCGCGCACCACGGTGCGCGGGCGGCTGTCTGGCTGGGTGCGGCTGGGGAGCCTGCGGCCCCCTCGCTGCTGGCCGAATCGCACGTGGCCTAGGCCTACGTTGCGACGGTGGCTGGCCTCTGACCTGGCCAGCACCACCTCGAGCCTGCAGAGGACGATACGCAGGGGGTGCCGCGCGAACACGCTCCCGCCGGAGCACCTCAAATTGTTCACGCAGCGCCCTCTGGTTGTTAACCAGAGTGACCGTCTCCTGGAGGTGCCTGCATCCCTCACCTCCAAAGAGACCAGGACCTGTCATAGGCGTCCGCAGCAGCCTATTATACAGGTCCTGGGACGGGCACAGATTGTCAAGGGCAAACGTGCGCCTCGCCCGGACACTTCTGGTCACCGCCCGCGTCAAACAGTCCAAAGCCAGGTTGATACCATCCTGGATGGCTCTCTGGACTGTTACCGGGCTTGGCTGGCGTGATGCGGAGGCCGCTACCACCCCCTGTAGCAGCTGGGAGACGTGGGACAGAGCGGCAATCGACGCCCTCCCACTCTCCTCCCCATCACGCAGCGCGGCATTCGCCGAACGCAACGCGTTCGAGCACAAGACTCCCATGTCAGAACGGGAGCCCGGCCGCGCATCTTCGCCTAAAGCCGCGCGATCATCCACGCTTGGCTTTGGCACCACACCGTACCGCTGGTAGTCCAGGGGCATGATGCGGCAACGCTTCGCCACCTCGCGAGGGGCCTTCGCGAGACGTCCATTAACCTTAATGGACGCCTCCGCCGCTTCGAACATGTCCACGACATGCTCAGCCAGCGGCAGAGATGGCATAGCGGTAGCCGCCGGCCTACCAGCTAACCACGGCCTATGGTCACGCTGGCTAGCCGGCAGCTCCACGGGTAGATCGGGCCGAACACTTACCAGCCACTGGCAAGCGTCCGACCAATCCTCCTCCGTGGCTAACTGCGAGCGCTCTACTAGACGAGGGCCTTCGTCTTCCTCCAGAGCACCCGCAGTTGACGTCGACGGCGGATAAGCTGATACCCCTGGCAAGCCCGGAAAAGCATGCGGGCCCGAGAGAGCAGGCATGCTGAACTCCGCGGCTTGACCAGGAGCAGGCGCCGTGGCAGAGCGTGGGGTAAACACCGCCCTACCGCGGCCCCGGCCAGCACCAGCGACACCATCGGCAAGCCGAGGTATGCGGTATCCGTGGTCAACAGCACCGCCCAGGGACACCTTCTGGACCGTGGAATCTACTCCTGCGAGAGTAGAACCACGGAACACGTCGCCTGTATTCCCCGCGAGGGGTGCACAGACGTCGTATTCCATGTCCACGTCCTCAGAAGGCGACCCTAGCAGGAGATCCTCTTCCTCCTGGCCAGAAAGATTAGACTCCGGGTCAGCAAAGAGAGCTAACCCGGACTGGCCAGGAAAGGTGCCATAGGAGGCCTTGACACCTTCGGCGCGCGGATACCCGGGGTCTGATGAGCAGACCGCTGGTCCCAGCAACAACCGTTGTCCACGGCCCCTCGGCGCGGCGCCATGCCTGCTGCCAGGGTCTTGGACTGCCCCCAACAAAGGGGCCACCTCTGAATCCACAAACGGACCGGACCTAAAGAGACCGGATTCAGAGGCGGGGATCACCTGCTCGGAAGCAGATGCCGAGGACAACAAAGGAGCTGGCCCAGGAAGCATGCTGCGAAGCAACTCTGGGACCAACTCCGTTATTGTCCTCTGCATCTCTCCCAACATTTCGGACCTGAAGGCCTCCATATCCACCGCGGATGAGGCCTTCTTCTTACCCTTCTTACTACCCTCCTTCTTCTTCCTCTCTTCCTCCATCACCTTCTCCCTCGCCTGCAATGAGAGAAAATCAGACATTAGATCTCCCCCCCCCACTGCTTACATACATCGCACTTCAGCAACGGTCCACAGGGACTGCAGCTGAAGCACAAGTGCGGTACGAATCTATTCTTCAGAAACCTCCCGCAGGACGGGCAACCAGGTCTCTGAAACAGGACAAAGGACAAGGACAATGAGCAAGATAGTTAAGGTTAGCGAACTCAAAACCAACTAAAAAGAGAGGGACAGGATCCTAAAGATCGCAAGTCAAGAAGAACCAGCGTTGGACAAAACGTTAAATGTTAATAAAGGCCACGGCCGATTATGACGTCATCAATCCCGTGACAAAAATAATCGATCCGCAACAAGCACCAAGTGCAAGAACGAATTGTATAAGTAACCGGAACATTCCAGTTGAATTGGCATTTCGAGTACACAACAATCAGATATACAGAGATAACTCCTTCCAATTCTAGCATTGGCAAAAAAGGAAATTATCTCCTCTTTTGTTTATCAATAATTAGATACCTGACACCTTGTACAGACAAACCATCCAACGTGATGTACCGGAGAACTCCACCATAGTACGCCTCTACACTCTCTCCACCGAAGGGGAAGGAATTGGATCAAGAGGGCAAAGCGAGAAGACCTTTATAACAAGCCTCCAACTCACTGAACATAGATTTTTTGGTTAGATAACCTAACAGTATTAGTAGGAAATGGAACCGTGGTGGAGAGAAACATATCCTCTTGTGCCGAGAAGTCCATCAAAGCTTCTACGTGATACCTGTGGACAAAAACACAAAGAGAAATGAGACTTATGAAGCACCATGTTGTAAAAAACCAACTCAAATAGGCGCTAATCACGGTAAGCGCGAGTCCCGGAAACACATTATACCGGGACAAAACACGCTAGAATATCATAGAAATCACCTGATAAAGAGATCCAGCTCCTTCCAAAGGTGAGTCCTCTCTTTCCGACATGACACGAACGTACAACAACCGTCAAATAAGTGAAAAACAAGGTAAACGCGCAGAAAATGTAGAGTAGCACAAAACCGCATGTAACCATTAGCCAATAAATGAGCAAAGAGGAAGTAGTAGTCGGCGCATGCGCGGTGGTGGGGCGAGCATCCGCCGGACTACCTCTGACTCCCTGCCCAGTAGGGGCACCTAACTGTTTTTAATCTGAGTGTTTTATTGAGTGAAAGCCGATATTTAGCAATATCAAAAGTATTAGGGAGGTAAGTATACTCTTGATGTGAAAAAACCATTTGCCCTATGAAAGTGAGACTGCAAATATTTAAGGAGTGATAACTCTGGCATTTGACGTCCTATCGGTTTCATCTTCACAAGACAGATATTAGATGCCGTCATTAACGTTGTGACCAAGTTTGGTGTCAATCCGTCAAGAAATAACAAAATGAGCCGTCATTGTTGGTGACGGACAAACAGATGGATGGACGGACATACAGAAGACGGATAGGGTTATCGCTATACGATAGCTGACTGACAAGTAAGCGGAGTTAAGAAAACCAATTTCGGCTTCTCAATCCATCAAATAAAAAAATTGAATATGGCAGCCAAACACGCTAAAATTTGATTGGTCCACGGCGGCCATGTTTTTTACCTATCAACTTCCCATGAACAAACTTTAATGGCCCTTAGTCCATAATCATATCTCCAAATTTCAGCCCAATCCGTTCAGCGGGTCTGCAGAATAAGTCGTTTTTACGAAAACTAAGTCATCCAAGATGGCCGCCAAACCATTTGGCCAATCAAGTTCCTTCGAACAAACTTGGTTCAGCTCTTGCCCTATATGATATTTCGTCAGTTTTGAATCAATCCACCAATCGGTTTCGGAGAAGATTTTTAAAGCCATTTCCTAAAATCGGCCAAAATCCAAGATGGCCACCGGCCAAATCGGCTTTGTTTGAACAAACTTGGATCCCTATGCCCTAAGGATACTTCCTGCCAAATATAATTGAAATCGGCCCAGTGGTTATTGAGAAGAAGTCGTTTAAAGGAAAGAGTTGACGGATGGACGGACAGACGGACGGACGGACGGACACCGGACAGACACCGGACGGTCGCCATAGCATAAGCTCACTTGGCCATTCTGGCCAGGTGAGCTAAAAATGTTCTCTTGGTCAGCAAATGGACATTTCTCATCATCATGGTACAAGCCCTTCCTTGCCGGGTGGACACATAAAATGGTTAATAATCACTAACTACTCACCCCGTCCACAGATGAATAAGCTCCAAACCAGATGTTGTATTCATGCTGATTCTGCAAAGGTACGTTACAATATCCTCCGTAAGTCAGGTTATCACCAACAACAAATGGAGCGTTAACGTCTCTCCGCTGCAGCTGTGCCGTCACGTAGAACAGATCACCTGCATATCAAAACTCAGATATCAGACAACATGTTAGGTAAGTTTGACTGGCAAGCCATCATTAACATTCATTGACTAAATCCTAGCCAAAGACTGGTTAGCTAACCAAAGACTGGTTAGCTAACTAGCTAGATGACCCACCCTACTGAGCTCTTTTGAGAAATACAGTTTTAGCTTTTCCCCACTCATCTCTAGCTAACCTCCACCGACACTTCGCTCATGCTGAGATTGATCGATCGCTGAACTCCCTGATATTAATTTTCAGAAAACTATACAGGTAAGCTGTTGAATATTGTGAAACTATTTGAGTGGGTGCTGTTGCTTCCAATGGCAGCAACAGCTCCCATTCATATTAGTTTCAAAATAGTCAACAGTATATTTATCAAATACTTAAGATATACAATTCATACAACAATGCTTTAGCCCATCACAAATTATGCATTCGTGACACACACTTAATTATATCATTCATGCCGTCATCTTACATGTCACATAGCTGATTATGACATCAGATGATGGATGTATAAACTAGAAATGTCGATTAATGGCCTGCTCACTTGTAGCAAAGCCCTGCTCTCACAACACATGTGATGGAATCAATATTAAGATTTTGACATCTGAATTGGCACAATCTAAATTTCAGGGTACATGTAGCTGTACAGGTAAACTCGGCTCCAAGTCAAATTAGCCTCAAAATATTCAACAGAATATTTATTAAATTTAACAAAACACATACAATTTGTGCTATTTGGTGACAGACTTTTCGACTTTGCGGACAGACATGTCATTTTGATTGCAACATCAATTAACATGCGACATATTTGATTATGATGTCAGATACCTGACTGAAAGATTGGACTGCTTTATTTCAGAGTTGGACTAATCTGATAATCGTAATCTTGTGATAATTGCGCTCATCTCACCTTTTCTCATTGCCCTATGGTAGTCCCTGTGTACATCAGTCAGCGCAGCGGGAACGTCTCTTTTGGTTCTGTCCGACTCAGAAACAATTTCCATAATTACACGATAAAAGCTAAATATAAAATGAATAGAAAACACAGCATCTCTAACATAAGCATAATAAACATATAAACAAAAGCATAATAAAACAAAAACATTTATGACGCCTCAGGTCGCATAATATAATCTTTCTTTATAATCCAACAAAGGGATTCATTTCCACCTATGCCCCACCCACTTCTAGCTGTGCTCCGGTCATATTGTATGCACGTGTAATTCTATTTATACGCTTTGAAATCAGAAATCCACGAATCCCAATCTCATGATAATTATATAGTTAAGCTGTTGAATATTTTGAAATTAATTTGACTGTCTTTGTTGCTGCCAGTGCCCACAAAATGTTTACTAAATTGTAAATTCATGAGAGACATACAATTTGTACTCTCTTATAACAGACTTTTCGATTTATGACAATGACGTCAAATACATGAGTGATAGATCAGATCCCTCAACTAACAAAGTGGCTTCTTAACCCTTTCACAAATGAACTTCCCATATCTCATTTTAATGATACCATTTGTTGAAGGAGTACTGTTTTTAAATGGTTCCGGAAAACTTTCAGAAAATCAGAGATGGCTGACAAAACAGTGACCTATCAAAATTCTGAATAGAATTTTTAGAGGCTACGACACTAGGATCCTTCTAGCCAAATCTGGTTGAAGTTTCCCAAGCGATTAATGAGTAGTAGCATTTTATACAAATTCCCATTTTTCGGAAAATCCAAGATGGCCACCAACAAAATCAAGCCGTCAAAATCCTATATACAAGGTCTGAAACGCTTCTTCCAGCCGAGTTTGCTTAAACTCATTCAAGTGGTTATTGAGTAGCCTTTTAACTGATTTCCCCAAATGTTCAGAAAATCCAAGATGAGCGCCGAAAAAATGGACCAATCAAAGTTCTTCCAGCCGAGTTTGCTCGAACTCGTTCAAACAGTTATTGAGGGGTGGTAGGCTTTTAAGTGATTTCCAGAAATTTTCATAAAATCCAAGATGACAGTCAGAAAAATTTACACATCAAAATTCTGTATGCAAGTTCTGAAACATACCAGCGTACTATCCTCCCAGCTAAGTATGGCTGAAATTGCTCAAGCAGTTAATGAGTAGCGTTTTAAACGATTTCCTACCATTTTTTCGGAAAATTCAAGATGGCCACCCAAAAAATTGACCAATCAAAATTCATCACTGGCTCAACTATTCCTGCGCTGAGTCTTCTAAAATATTCTTTTCTTGGCCTACAAATGAACCTTTCCTGACAGCACTGCAGAAGCAATTGTGGTCAATCTGACCATCACAGTTTTAAGTCTATAAAAGCCATTATTGCTAGCAATATACTAGATATTACAATAGAGGGAGCCATTTCTAGCTATGCTCCGCCCATTTTAGCTATGTCTCTCCCATTTCTAGCTAAGCTCCACCAATCCCATACAAGTGTTGGAATCAATTTATATATTTTGTTTGAATTCTTAATTCGCAGAATCCTAATTTCAAGGTAAAAATACAGGTGCTGTTGAATATTTTGACTAATTTCACTGGGTGCTGTTGCTGCCATAGGCAGCGCCCAGTTAAATTAGTTTTAAAATATTCAACAGAAAGATTTTTAACTGCAAATTTACCAAAGACAAACAATTCCTAAACTTGACAGACATTTCAAACTTCATGACAGAGTTATATTACTGCACTATGATTGTAACATCAGCATACATGTGATGTAATTGATTATGATGTCATATGGATCTCTCTATTGATTTATTTGGTGCAATCGCTTTATGCTTGAATTATGTATCTACCTGACGAGTTCATCATCAGGTGACTGGAGATCTACTGTGATAGTGTGGCCAGTAGCATGCACAATGCGTGGTACTTCTGGCACCTGAGGATCTACAAAGGCAAAGAATCAAAATCAGAATGCAACATAATAATGTAACAGAAATATGTTAATAAAATTGAATATAATATGAATGCAGAAAGGTAATATTAGACAATGTTAGGACAGGTTCCAAGTAAATGACTGAAATGTAGGAATGATACCAGTGCTATAAATGGGGGACACAAACAAAGTGTCAGGCATGCGACTTTCCTCCTGAACCTTCAGGACAAGCATCAGGTATACAAATCCAGTCGTGGCATTCCACGTTATAAATAAAATACAGTGCTAAAATAACATGTAATTATTGAATGAGATCAAGAAATACTAAGATCAGTCTTTTAAATGGTTTAGTGAAAATCTAAAGATGGCCAGGAAATTGATCAATCATAACTTCATAGACAATAGTCATTACACAAAAAAGTTAAGTTGAAATTTGCCAGGAAATTGATCAATCATAACTTCATAGACAATAGTCGTTACACAAAAAAGTTAAGTTGAAATTTGCCCATGTTAAAAGAGAAGTAGTCTTTTACAGAATTTTATTAAGATTTTGTAAAATCCAAGATGCCTGTCAGAAGATTTTACTGATCAGATTTCTGTATAAAGTTCCAATAAATACAATGATAGAGAAATAGCCAGGTTTCTTCCCAATCAGACAATCCATAAATCTTTTTAAAATGTTGACAGACAATGAACAGAGGGTGAATAGTCATTATGGCATGACCTAGTTGAGCTAATAATGGCTGATATAATAACTGATGAAATGAGTTACCATGGTAATATTAACCCTTTACTGATCATGAGTGATCAAGAAAAACTGGGGTTCTGCTCCAAAAATATTATTGAAAATTCACCAATGGAATTACTGGCTTGGTTACTGAGACAGTCATTCTAGTGGTAAATTTTCAAAAACGACATTCTCTTGATCAGAAAATTAACATTTTACAGGACCACCGCAGAGGCTGGTTTTGGCCGTCTTGGCCAGTAAACGGTCATACAAGAGGCTGGATTGGGCAACAAAACCATTCTTTCTTCCACCTACCTGCACCTTTCGTCCAGACCAGTATAGTGCTTTTAGGTCCTGTACCATGACTGCTACTTGCATTGATTCCACACACGTACTGCGTGGCAGGGTTTAGTCCAGTCACTTTATACGTCTTCAGATTTCTAGACACCCGTTCTTCAGTACTGATCAGCTTATTATCTTGTCGTCTTTGACTGAAGGCTACGGCATTCACAGGACGACATGTTATCTGAGGGTCGAAAAAAACGCATATGAAAAGAAAAGAATGGAGATACAGGTACATAAATTAACACAAGAGTCCCAATGGGCCTGTATCGCTCATCTGGAACATTGGCATTTCAACTAATCTTACTTAAGTTTTACATCCATCGGTGTCACTTCCAATGACTTTCAGTCAAATGGTTTAGTTTTCGAGATATTGACAACAATCTCTGGACTGGTTTTTTTGCATTAGTGATTTTGAAAATAGATGATATCAGTGCTAACTACAGCTGGTTTCTTAACTGTCTCACTGCTGTAAGCCAATGCAGCCAATAATTTCAATTTTCAAAAGCTCTCGACTTGTTGAATATTTTGAAAACAATTCGACTGAAAGTTGTTGGCGGCTTAGCCACGAATAACTTTCAGTCCAATTGTTTTCAAAATATTTATCAGGTTCAGAGATATAACCTTTGGAATATGTCGTCTGCAAAAACTCAGATGGTTACTAGAGGTTTAAATACAATTGAAGAAAATGGTCTCTAAAGGCAGGTAGGTGGTCTTTATAGCAGGTTATTCCCCACCACCATACAATCCATTTAACACATGCGCATCTGGCTGAATCACCAAGTTAGCAGCAGGGGTAGGGCGAGCTGGAGTTGATTAAAAAATAATTTGACTGAAAGTCATTGCTGCCTTAGGCAGCAACAACTTTCATTGCTGCCTAAGGCAGCAACAACTTTCAATCAAAATATTTTTAAGAGCATAGATGTCAGAGCACATAATACATATCTTAAATATTTCAGCAGTATTGGAACGGTTAATCTGTTAATTGGAATTTAATATCTAGTTTGGCAATAAAATCTGACATGGTGATAAATCAATGGACGGTGGGAACAAACCTGTATTAGCCCTATCAAAGTGAGACTGCAAATATTTAAGGAGTGAAAACTCTGGCATTTGACGTCCTATCAGTTTCATTTTCACAACACAGATATTAGATGCGGACATTAACATTGTGACCAAGTTTGGTGTCAATCCGTCAAGAAATAACAAAATGAGCCGCCATAGTTGGTGATGGACAGACAGACAGATGGACGGACATACAGAAGACGGATGGGGTCATCGCTATACGGCAGCTGACTGACAAGTAAGCGGAGTTAAGAAAACCAATTTCGGCTTCAAAATCCATCAAATAAAAAAATTGAATATGGCAGCCAAACACGCTAAAATTTGATTAGTCCATGGCGGCCATGTTTCTTACCTATCAACTTCCCCTGAACAAACTTTAATGGCCCTTAGTCCATAATCATATCCCCAAAATTTCAGCCCGATCCATTCCGTGATTCTGCAGAATAAGTCGTTTTCACGAAAACTAGGTCATCCAAGATGGCCGCCGAACCATTCTGGCCAGGTGAGGTAATAATAAACTAATAATTTCGGCCAATAGATTACTTTCTATTCTTCTCCTTCATGTAAATACTTCTGGGAATCTACTCTAAAAGATTAAAAGAAGAAGTCCAGAGACATTGACGCTCACCGGGCTAACACATAACCATTTGACACTTAGTCACACTATCGCAATTTCAGGGGAACCATACAAATAAGCCATTGAATATTTTATAACAAATTTGACAGGAGCAACAACAGCTTCCAGTCAAATCAGTTAAAAAATATTTGACATAATATTTCTTACATTGAAAACAATTTATTGTATTTCATATTTCGTCTTTAAAAGTTTAAAAGCTGTTGAGCCTACATGCTCTATTGTTTAATTCACAAAGCAATTTGAACTGAAAATATTTGGCCAAAACAGCTCAAAAGAATACAAAATATGTTAGCCGAGTACTTCACTATTTGCTCTAATATGAAAACTAGAACAATATATCTGTGGTGCACCATCACAAATCCCCAGTCTCACCAACTGTATCCCCTCTTGTGTCAACAGCGCCCCAAAGCACTCAAAATACTACCCAATATATCAATTAAACATTTTGATGCTCAATATTTTTCAGAATATTTTAATTTTATAAGTCTATTTTTGTAAATTAATCACAGAATTTCTTTTTCATTGGCTTGACCATTAAGGGGGTAATGGTAAAGAAAATTAAAGTTTTTACTCAGCCAGTGTCTATCTCAAGCAGAGAGAAGAGTATTTTTGAAAATTTACCACTAAAATGACTGGCTCGGTTACCGATCCAGTCATTCTAGTGGTAAATATTAAAAACTACTCTCCTCTAAGCCTTTCAAATAGCCATGTCTGAAGACCACTGCAAAGTTGTTTTTTGGTCAGTTTGACCACTAAAGGGTTAAGTTGACAGAATATAAACGAAATCTAGGATTTCTTTTTTCACGAGAGAGTTGATACTTACCTCCCTAATACTTTTGATATTGCTAAATATCGGCTTTCACTCAATAAAACACTCAGATTAAAAACAGTTAGGTGCCCCTACTGGGCAGGGAGTCAGAGGTAGTCCGGCGGATGCTCGCCCCACCACCGCGCATGCGCCGACTACTACTTCCTCTGGCTCATTTATTGGCTAACACATGCAACTACTAAGAGCCTGAAGACCGAGCCTCTGTGGGGCGGAGAGGCCGGGTCAGTATCTAGGGAGGTAAGTATCAACTCTCTCGTGAAAAAAGAAATCCTAGATTTCGTTTATTTCACATCAAGAGTATACTTACCTCCCTAATACTTTTGATATTGCCAGAATTCGAAAGTGAATCTGGCGGGAGGGAGGCGAGGTCAAAAGACCAGCTCTTCCCTATACGCTTTCAAGCGTTTTAAGGCACTTATGACGTCTGAAACTGTGTGAAAACACAGTCAGGATTTGATAAACCATCGGATAACACAACCGATGCCTGAGAGATGACCGATTTGTCATATGCGCTCCCCCCCCCTCCCTTGGGAGGAAGATTAAATGACCTCAATGTCCTACACGCTCTCTTCGTACTAGTGCTAAGTACTATAGGACAGAGACGAAAAGGCTCCATTTTCGTATACTCTCTATAAAGAACCACAACCCACATAAACCATCACCATATTAATAACACTGGGTAACGTGACAATACAAACAATGAACAACACATGAACAAGACTGACCTTGTTGTCCTAGGAAGCTGTCATCATGAATCCAGTAGAGAAGGATGATACAGTCCCGACAAGTGGTTGTCACCGTCGCTGAATGGCGAAGTATATAAGCAATGCGGAGGCACTCTTCACAAACATAAAGCGGTTATTGTTTCAAAATCGACAAGGCGAGAGGGTTAGAGGTGTCACGGAGGTAATGGTCTGTAAAACTAGACTCACAGTGCCACTGAGCCACTGACATAATATCATCCACAGGGACCCCATTAAAAAGGGCAGTGGATGTCACGACACCGCGGACACTGTGAGCCCTGGCCACGTCAACCTGTCGCCCGGTGGCGGATTTGTGACAAAATTGAATACATTCCACAATCCACCTAGAAATGGTGTCCTTAGACGCCCTACCATGGGGTTCAATATATGACAACCATAACGCTGACTGGTCGGTACGCCACTCCGAAGTACGCTGTTTGTACCGGAGCAGCGCCCGTACGGGGCACCATACTTTAGAATTAGGATCATATCTAGTTAAAGATGGCAAAAAAATAGGTTGACCTGGATATTTCAATGACTGATTTTTAGACAAGAAATTAATCCTAGGTAGAAGCTTAAGGCCTTCCCCTGTAACCACAAAACGGTCAACCTCGGCTGATAAGGCGTGAATTTCACTCCTACGCCTAGCCGAGGCCGCAGCAATTAAAAATACAGTTTTAAGAGTTAACATTTTCATAGAAATGGAACTAAGTGGTTCAAAAGGCTTATCACCTAGTACCTGGAGCACCAGTGATAAACTCCAAGACGGAATCAGTGGAGGATTCCTTGGTCTTAGATTGCCCATGCCTTTAATTAATACATTTAATGTACTTACTTCATCACTCCCCCTATTAGCCAAGCAAGGAATAACAGTCATTAAAGCTGACTTATAACCAGCAATAGAGTTAGGCTTGAGGCTATAGGCATCATATAGGTGACAGAGGAAATCAGCCACTACCTGAATAGATGATTCCATTGGATCAATACATCTTTTTGAGCACCATTCTGCAAATCTGTTGATTTTATAATTATATGCTCTGGAGGTTGACCCCCTCCTGGCTTTGGCCATAAACATGGCCGCTTGCTCAGAAAAGCCCTCCTTAATTCTAGATTCCTTGACAACATCCACGCAGTCAATCGGAACATTGACGGATTGTCGTGAAGGGCCTTGCCCTGGAAGATAAGGTTGTCCATCAGAGGCAGCGGAACCGGATTGCAGACCAGAAGGTCCAGCAGATCCGTATACCACGATCGGCTTGGCCAATCCGGGGCGATCAGAAGCACTTGGCACTCCTGCTGCCTGATTTTCTGAAGCACCTTTGGAATCAGGATTGCTGGGGGGAATGCGTATGCATACATTCCCTCCCAGCTGATAGCTAACGCATCTGTTGCGAAAGCGCTTGGGTCTGGAATCGGAGAGACGTACGTTGTCATCTTCGCATTCTTCTTCATCGCGAACAAATCTATGTTGGGTTTCCCCCAATGGTCGAACAGACGATCCGCCACACATTGATTTAGTTGCCATTCCGTGGGTAAAACACTCATCCTTCGGCTCAATGAGTCTGCTAGCAGATTTAACCTCCCCGGAATATGAACTGCTTTCAAGGTGATCCCATGATCCAGGCACCAACAAAGCAGTCCCCATGTCATCATACAGAGACTGGGCGACTTCGTTCCGCCCTGGCGGTTTATGTAAGTCACTACTGTTGAGTTGTCTGAACGAATTAGAACAATCTTGCCCTGAACTTTCTGTAAGAAATGTTCCAGGCCCAGGACTACTGCTCTTAGCTCTAGTAGATTGATATGTTCCTTGGACTGATCCAGATCCCAAAGCCCTGATACTGTGGACTCTTCCAGACAAGCTCCCCACCCCTCCATCGATGCATCTGTATACACAGTCACCTGAGGGTGGGGAGGGGTTAGCAAAACCCCCAGCAAGAGATTCTCTGTATTCAACCACCATTGCAGGTGGTGAATCAGAGGCGCCAACACCGGCACGTTCGAGTCCAGCGAACCTGAACTCTGGGTCCACTGTGTCATGAGAAACAACTGGATCGGACGCCTGCGCAAGGCGGCCTGTGGAATGACTGGTTCCAAAGAAACCATCAAGCCCAGCATTCTCAAGTAAACCCGTGCCAGGACATGACGACTGTCGCACACCGACTGAATTACCGAGATGAGTACTTGAACCCTCTCCTGAGTGGGGTACACATACCCCGTCTCCAGATCGAAGAACATGCCCAGGTAAACAAACTTCTGGGATGGAGTTAGCTCTGATTTCGGGAAATTGATTATCCAGCCCAAGTCCGAGAGAGTTTTCAAAACAATCTCCAGATTGGCTGACAACGATTCCCGGGTGTGTGCTTTCAATAGCCAGTCGTCTATGTACGTGTGGACTGCTATGCTTCTCCTGCGGAGGTATGCAGTGATCGCGAGAACCACACGGGTGAAGACCCGAGGAGCCGTGGAAATTCCGAAGGGTAACACCCTGAATTCCCACCGCCGGCCCTGAAATGCAAATCTCAGGAATCGACGGAAACTCCTCTCTATGGGAATGTGGAAATAAGCATCCTTCAAATCTATCGACGCTGTCCACATCCCTCGTTCTAACCCCGCCAACACCGAGCGCACAGTCTCCATCTTGAAACTGGGTGTCTCGATGAACTTGTTCAACGGCTTGAGGTTGAGAATCGGCCTCCACCCTCCGGTGTTTTTTTGTTACTAAGAACAGGGTTGAATAGAAGCCCGGGCACCTCTGTGCCGGCTGAATGGCTTCTTTTAGTATGAGGGAATTTATTTCCTCCTCTATACACAACCTCTGATCCGGATCCCGTGGAATGGGAGTCCAGATCGGCGCGAGAGACAGTCGCGATGGCGGGCCTGTCACCCAGTCGGGACGATACCCGACCGAAAGCCATCGCAAGACTAAACGGTCCTGAGTCAACCGCTTCCACTCTGGCAAGCGGGCGGCCAAACGGCCGCCCACCGGTCCACCTAGGGATAGAGGTGGACATAAGGAGGGCCAGAGTGGCACTGTTCTCTCGGCCTGCAACACCGGAGTGGTTCCCACCGCGGTAACCAGGCCATCAGGCCCGATTACCGCGACCAGATCCCCGCGCGCCCCGCCCAGCGCCGCGCGCACCACGGTGCGCGGGCTGCTGTCTGGCTGGGTGCGGCTGGGGAGCCTGCGCCCCCCTCACTGCTGGCCGAATCGCCCGTGGCCTAGGCCTACGTTGCGACGGTGGCTGGCCCCTGACCTGGCCAGCACCACCTCGAGCCTGCAGAGGACGATACGCAGGGGGTGCCGCGCGAACACGCTCCCGCCGGAGCACCTCAAATTGTTCCCGCAGCGCCCTCTGGTTATTAACCAGAGTGACCGTCTCCTGGAGGTGCCTGCATCCCTCACCTCCAAAGAGACCAGGACCTGTCATAGGCGTCCGCAGCAGCCTATTATACAGGTCCTGGGACGGGCACAGATTGTCAAGCGCAAACGTGCGCCTCGCCCGGACACTTCTGGTTACCGCCCGCGTCAAACAGTCCAAAGCCAGGTTGATACCATCCTGAATGGCTCTCTGGACTGTCACCGGGCTAGGTTGGCGTGATGCGGAAGCCGCTACCACCCCTTGTAGCAGCTGGGAAACGTGGGATAGAGCGGCAATCGACGCTCTCCCACTCTCCTCCGCATCCCGCAGCGCGGCATTTGCCGAACGCAACGCGTTCGAGCACAAGACTCCCGTGTCAGAACGGGAGCCCGGCCGCGCATCTTCGCCCAAAGCCGCGCGATCATCAACGCTCGGCTTTGGCACCACACCGTACCGCTGGTAATCCAGGGGCACGATGCGGCACCGCTTCGCCACCTCGCGAGGGGCCTTCGCGAGACGTCCATTCACCTTAATGGACGCCTCTGCCGCTTCGAACATGTCCACGACATGCTCAGCAAGCGGCAGAGATGGCATAGCGGTAGCCGCCGGCCTACCAGCTAACCACGGCCTATGGTCACGCTGGCTAGCCGGCAGCTCCACGGGTAGATCTGGCCGAACACTTACCAGCCACTGGCAAGCGTCCGACCAATCCTCCTCCGTGGCTAACTGCGAGCGCTCTACTAGACGAGGGCCTTCGTCTTCCTCCAGAGCACTCGCAGTTGATGTCGACGGCGGGTAAGCTGATACCCCTGGCAAGCCTGGAAAAGCATGCGGGCCCGAGAGAGCAGGCATGCTAAAATCCGCGGCTTGACCAGGAGCAGGCGCCGTGGCAGAGCGCGGGGTAAACACCGCTCTACCACGGGTCTGACCAGCACCAGCCATACCATCGGCAAGCCGAGGTATGCGGTATCCGTGGTCAACAGCACCGCCCGGGGACACCCTCTGGACCGTGAAATCTACTCCTGCGTGAGTAGAACCATGGAACACGTCGCCTGCATTCCCCGCGAGGGGTGCACAGACGTCGTATTCCATGGCCACGTCCTCAGAAGGCGACCCCAGCAGGAGATCCTCTTCTTCCTGGCCAGAAAGATTAGACTCCGGGTCAGCAAAGAAAGCTAACCCGGACTGGCCAGGAAAGGTGCCATAGGAGGGTTTGGCACCTTCGGCGCGCGGATACCCGGGGTCTGATGAGCAGACCGCGGGTCCCAGCAACAACCGTTGTCCACGGCCCCTCGGCGCGGCGCCATGCCTGCTGCCAGGGCCTTGGACTGCCCCCAACAAAGGGGCCACCTCTGAATCCACAACCGGACCGGACCTAAAGAGACCGGATTCAGAGGCGGGGATCACCTGCTCGTAAGCAGATGCCGAGGACAACAAAGGAGCTGGCCCAGGGAGCATGCCACGAAGCAACTCTGGGACCAGATCCTTTATTGTCCTCTGCATCTCTTGCAACATTTCGGACCTGAAGGCCTCCATATCCACCGCGGATGAGGCCTTCTTCTTACCCTTCTTACACACTTTCTCCTTCTTCTTCCTCTCTTCCTCCATTACCTTCTCCCTTGCCTGCAATGCGAGAAAATCAGACATTAATTCGCCCCCCCACAGCTTACATACGTCGCACTTCAGCAACGGTCCACAGGGACTGCAGCTGAAGCACAAGTGCGGGACGAAGCGGCTTTTCAGAAACCTCCCGCAGGACGGGCAACCAGGTCTCTGAAACAGGACAAAGGACAGGGACAATGAGCAAGATAGTTAAGGTTAGCAAACTCAAAACCAACTAAAAAGAGAGGACAGGATCATCAAGATCAGAAATCAAGAAGAACCAGCCATGGACAAAACGTTAATTGTTAATAAAAAGGCCAAGGCCGATTATGACGTCATCACTCTCGTGACCAAATTAATCGATCCGCAACAAGCACCAAGAGCAAGAACGAATTGTATAAGTAAAACGGAACATTTCCGTTGAATTGGCATTTCGAGTACACAACAATCAGATATACAGAGATAACTCCTTCCAATTCTAGTATTGGCAAAAAGGGAAATTATCTCCCCTTTTGTTTACATTATAATTAGATACCTGATCCTTGTATAGACAAACCATCCAACGTGATGAACCGGAGAACTCCACCATAGTACGCCTCTACATTCTCTCCACCTCAGGGGAAGGAATTGGAGCAAGAGGGCAAAGTGAGAAGACCTTTATAACAGGCCTCCAACTCACTGAACATAGATCTTTTGGTTAGATAACCTAACAGTATTAGTAGGAAATGGAACCGTGGTGGAGAGAAAACATATCCTCTTGTGCCGAAAAGTCCACCAAAGCTTCTATGCGATACCTGTGGACAAAACACAAAGAGAAATGAGACATATGAAGCACCATGTTGTAAAAACCCAACATAATCAGGCGCTAATCACGGTAAGCGCGAGTCCCGGAAATACATTAAACCGGGACAAAACACGCTAGCATATCAAAGAATTCACCTGATAAAGCGATCCCGCTCCTTCTAGAGGCGAATCCTCCCTTTCCGACATGCTTCCACCAAAAATAAACGTCAAACGTGAGCGAAAAACAAGGCAACGCGCAGAAAAGTATGAAAATCACAAAACCGCATGTAACCCTTTGCCAATAAATGAGCAAAGAGGAAGTAGTAGTCGGCGCATGCGCGGTGGTGGGGCGAGCATCCGCCGGACTACCTCTGACTCCCTGCCCAGTAGGGGCACCTAACTGTTTTTAATCTGAGTGTTTTATTGAGTGAAAGCCGATATTTAGCAATATCAAAAGTATTAGGGAGGTAAGTATACTCTTGATGTGAAAGGGGTTAACCTTTTGACTTCGCCCCCTAACCTCTCCAAGATCTTAGTCCAAAATACGAATTAGTTGTAAGGGATAAGTTATGGCATTGGTTTCTAGTAAACTTACTGTATAATATAGCAAACTTTGACCGAGTTGTTTGGGTGGCTTCCAGCTAAGTTCTATTTCGTCTTCATTTCGACTTGTGTTCTTCAGAGATGATACAGAACCTGGAACTTTAAAACACAATTTCATTGAAATTCACCTTCTGTTGATAAGCATCAGCATAATACATTCGGATTTACAACTCATGTCCATATATAAAATAGTGCAGTTGAAGGCTGTTGCTTTGCAGAACTTACAGCAGCACAATTTCCAAAATGAGCAGGAGCCGAAACATAAGGGGAGCAGAAATAATGCTAAGATGATGATTAATGAAAATAATTGATGAATTATTAAAATCTACGGGTCATAAAGTAAAAAATAATGATATCAAATTAGCATAGATATAACTTTTCTGTCAACATTAAGGTTTTGCGCTTATCAAAACATCAACTTGTTTTTCACGATTAGTTATCTCTATTAATATGAATTTTCCGTTGTTTAGGAAGCAGTATGGGTGGGGCATTGATGTCACAACAGCAAAGAGCAAGGTTACTGTGACCTTGTAGCAAATTCTGTTTGCAAAAATTAAGTTTTTGCATTTAACAAAATATCTTATCCTTCACAATTCCTTATGATATGGAATTAAATTTTGGATATATGGTTAAATATATCATTGAGAAGCATCACAATAACGTTGAGGTCACAATGTCAGGGTCACTGTGACCTTGGTCTAAATCAGTGGCGAGACAATTAACAAATAAAATTCCAGTGTCTCGATTTCAAGACAACTATACTAGAAAGCTTCTGCAACAGTGGCCAGTCAAATTAGTTTCAAAATATTCACCAGAGATTCCTTACATGAAATAGAATTTCTCCTTTTTGGACTGTAAGGTTTAATGGTATAAATATGTTTTCAGGAAAAGCACAGCTTATCAACAAACATATACACCTGTTTACCCCATATAATATTTATAACTGTTAAATTTAAACTAAATATGATGTTCTAGTACATTTATGCACTTGTTTATTTAATTGAAATATATAATTTGTTCATATATTTATCAGTGTTTATAAATTTAAATAGATTAAAGAAGTGCATAAATGTAATAGAGCAACATACCTAATTAAAATTTAACAGATAATACTGCTTATAGGTATGGATTTAATACAGATCATATCATTGTTCAGAGACTAACTGATTAACAATGGTAAGAAAGCACCAGCTACATGGCTGAGGACAAGACACAGTAGTCAAACGCAAAGACTGATTGCAGCTGTAGGAGGGATCTACTACCACAGCTGCAAAAAACAGTAATCATACAATCATCTAAAAACAAGCCTGTAAACTGAGGTAGCACATTAACAATGATCTGTTTTTAAGCCTACCTCCTATACTTGTTCTCACAATAAGGATATCACTTCCTTCTCCCACACCGGCAGCTGTCACAGCATGTACCTAGACAAACAATAAACAGTCAGCATCAGTGATAACTAACATTTTCAACATTGAAATCCATATACATCCACTTCCACCGGAATCACACACAAATAAGAATTGACGGTTCAGAGAAATCATGAAACCATCCAATAGGTTGGACATTCCTAGAAGCTTGAGTGCTGGTAAACATTTTGAGCATAATTTTGACTGGAACACGTTACTGCCTAAATAGGCAACACCAGCTTCCATTCAAATTAATGTTGAAATATTCAACAAAATAATCCTCGCATCGTAAAGAAATTGTCATACCTGGTAGGTAGGTTGAAAGTGGTAAATCTTTATAAATCAGGTAGAAAAATAGTATTTGTGTTATCTCATTATTCTCTCCTGACAGACATGTATGCAAACAGTTCATAGGCAGTCTGATTATCTAATAGGAATAGTATACACACCACAAACACACAGTGCAATAAAAGCACCTTCCTGTTTACTGACACTCAAAACCATTGATGACAGAAGCCATTACAGGAACAGAGGGATCCATTTCTAGGTATGCAACATCATTTATATTTTGCCACACCACTTTCTAGATATGCCACAGCATTCCTAGCTAAGCTACACCAACGTCGCTAAGTATTTGAATAAATTTATACACCATGAGCACTGAATTCCCAGAATTCCAATTTCACGGTAACTATACGTGTAAGCTGTTGAATATTTTGAAACTAATTTGACAGGGATATTAAATTGTAAATTTTTCTAAGATGTACATGTACAAATCACTCACAATCTGTACAAATGACACAGCTACATGATGTTGATTGTGACATTGGCTAACAAGTGATGTAATGGACCTTTCCAGTTTATCCATCAAACATATGACATCATAATCAACTACGTAACTAAACGAAATCTAGGATTTCTTTTTTCACGAGAGAGTTGATACTTACCTCCCTAATACTTTTGATATTGCTAAATATCGGCTTTCACTCAATAAAACACTCAGATTAAAAACAGTTAGGTGCCCCTACTGGGCAGGGAGTCAGAGGTAGTCCGGCGGATGCTCGCCCCACCACCGCGCATGCGCCGACTACTACTTCCTCTGGCTCATTTATTGGCTAACACATGCAACTACCAAGAGCCTGAAGACCGAGCCTCTGTGGGGCGGAGAGGCCGGGTCAGTATCTAGGGAGGTAAGTATCAACTCTCTCGTGAAAAAAGAAATCCTAGATTTCGTTTATTTCACATCAAGAGTATACTTACCTCCCTAATACTTTTGATATTGCCAGAATTCGAAAGTGAATCTGGCGGGAGGGAGGCGAGGTCAAAAGACCAGCTCTTCCCTATACGCTTTCAAGCGTTTTAAGGCACTTATGACGTCTGAAACTGTGTGAAAACACAGTCAGGATTTGATAAACCATCGGATAACACAACCGATGCCTGAGAGATGACCGATTTGTCATATGCGCTCCCCCCCCTCCCTTGGGAGGAAGATTAAATGACCTCAATGTCCTACACGCTCTCTTCGTACTAGTGCTAAGTACTATAGGACAGAGACGAAAAGGCTCCATTTTCGTATACTCTCTATAAAGAACCACAACCCACATAAACCATCACCATATTAATAACACTGGGTAACGTGACAATACAAACAATGAACAACACATGAACAAGACTGACCTTGTTGTCCTAGGAAGCTGTCATCATGACTCCAGCAGAGAAGGATGATACAGTCCCGACAAGTGGTTGTCACCGTCGCTGAATGGCGAAGTATATAAGCAATGCGGAGGCACTCTTCACAAACATAAAGCGGTTATTGTTTCAAAATCGACAAGGCGAGAGGGTTAGAGGTGTCACGGAGGTAATGGTCTGTAAAACTAGACTCACAGTGCCACTGAGCCACTGACATAATATCATCCACAGGGACCCCATTAAAAAGGGCAGTGGATGTCACGACACCGCGGACACTGTGAGCCTTGGCCACGTCAACCTGTCGCCCGGTGGCGGATTTGTGACAAAATTGAATACATTCCACAATCCACCTAGAAATGGTGTCCTTAGACGCCCTACCATGGGGTTCAATATATGACAACCATAACGCTGACTGGTCGGTACGCCACTCCGAAGTACGCTGTTTGTACCGGAGCAGCGCCCGTACGGGGCACCATACTTTAGAATTAGGATCATATCTAGTTAAAGATGGCAAAAAAATAGGTTGACCTGGATATTTCAATGACTGATTTTTAGACAAGAAATTAATCCTAGGTAGAAGCTTAAGGCCTTCCCCTGTAACCACAAAACGGTCAACCTCGGCTGATAAGGCGTGAATTTCACTCCTACGCCTAGCCGAGGCCGCAGCAATTAAAAATACAGTTTTAAGAGTTAACATTTTCATAGAAATGGAACTAAGTGGTTCAAAAGGCTTATCACCTAGTACCTGGAGCACCAGTGATAAACTCCAAGACGGAATCAGTGGAGGATTCCTTGGTCTTAGATTGCCCATGCCTTTAATTAATACATTTAATGTACTTACTTCATCACTCCCCCTATTAGCCAAGCAAGGAATAACAGTCATTAAAGCTGACTTATAACCAGCAATAGAGTTAGGCTTGAGGCTATAGGCATCATATAGGTGACAGAGGAAATCAGCCACTACCTGAATAGATGATTCCATTGGATCAATACATCTTTTTGAGCACCATTCTGCAAATCTGTTGATTTTATAATTATATGCTCTGGAGGTTGACCCCCTCCTGGCTTTGGCCATAAACATGGCCGCTTGCTCAGAAAAGCCCTCCTTAATTCTAGATTCCTTGACAACATCCACGCAGTCAATCGGAACATTGACGGATTGTCGTGAAGGGCCTTGCCCTGGAAGATAAGGTTGTCCATCAGAGGCAGCGGAACCGGATTGCAGACCAGAAGGTCCAGCAGATCCGTATACCACGATCGGCTTGGCCAATCCGGGGCGATCAGAAGCACTTGGCACTCCTGCTGCCTGATTTTCTGAAGCACCTTTGGAATCAGGATTGCTGGGGGGAATGCGTATGCATACATTCCCTCCCAGCTGATAGCTAACGCATCTGTTGCGAAAGCGCTTGGGTCTGGAATCGGAGAGACGTACGTCGTCATCTTCGCATTCTTCTTCATCGCGAACAAATCTATGTTGGGTTTCCCCCAATGGTCGAACAGACGATCCGCCACACATTGATTTAGTTGCCATTCCGTGGGTAAAACACTCATCCTTCGGCTCAATGAGTCTGCTAGCAGATTTAACCTCCCCGGAATATGAACTGCTTTCAAGGTGATCCCATGATCCAGGCACCAACAAAGCAGTCCCCATGTCATCATACAGAGACTGGGCGACTTCGTTCCGCCCTGGCGGTTTATGTAAGTCACTACTGTTGAGTTGTCTGAACGAATTAGAACAATCTTGCCCTGAACTTTCTGTAAGAAATGTTCCAGGCCCAGGACTACTGCTCTTAGCTCTAGTAGATTGATATGTTCCTTGGACTGATCCAGATCCCAAAGCCCTGATACTGTGGACTCTTCCAGACAAGCTCCCCACCCCTCCATCGATGCATCTGTATACACAGTCACCTGAGGGTGGGGAGGGGTTAGCAAAACCCCCAGCAAGAGATTCTCTGTATTCAACCACCATTGCAGGTGGTGAATCAGAGGCGCCAACACCGGCACGTTCGAGTCCAGCGAACCTGAACTCTGGGTCCACTGTGTCATGAGAAACAACTGGATCGGACGCCTGCGCAAGGCGGCCTGTGGAATGACTGGTTCCAAAGAAACCATCAAGCCCAGCATTCTCAAGTAAACCCGTGCCAGGACATGACGACTGTCGCACACCGACTGAATTACCGAGATGAGTACTTGAACCCTCTCCTGAGTGGGGTACACATACCCCGTCTCCAGATCGAAGAACATGCCCAGGTAAACAAACTTCTGGGATGGAGTTAGCTCTGATTTCGGGAAATTGATTATCCAGCCCAAGTCCGAGAGAGTTTTCAAAACAATCACCAGATTGGCGGACAACGCTTCCCGGGTGTGTGCTTTCAATAGCCAGTCGTCTATGTACGTGTGGACTGCTATGCTTCTCCTGCGGAGGTATGCAGTGATCGCGAGAACCACACGGGTGAAGACCCGAGGAGCCGTGGAAATTCCGAAGGGTAACACCCTGAATTCCCACCGCCGGCCCTGAAATGCAAATCTCAGGAATCGACGGAAACTCCTCTCTATGGGAATGTGGAAATAAGCATCCTTCAAATCTATCGACGCTGTCCACATCCCTCGCTCTAACCCCGCCAACACCGAGCGCACAGTCTCCATCTTGAAACTGGGTGTCTCGATGAACTTGTTCAACGGCTTGAGGTTGAGAATCGGCCTCCACCCTCCGGTGTTTTTTGTTACTAAGAACAGGGTTGAATAGAAGCCCGGGCACCTCTGTGCCGGCTGAATGGCTTCTTTTAGTATGAGGGAATTTATTTCCTCCTCTATACACAACCTCTGATCCGGATCCCGTGGAATGGGAGTCCAGATCGGCGCGAGAGACAGTCGCGATGGCGGGCCTGTCACCCAGTCGGGACGATACCCGACCGAAAGCCATCGCAAGACTAAACGGTCCTGAGTCAACCGCTTCCACTCTGGCAAGCGGGCGGCCAAACGGCCGCCCACCGGTCCACCTAGGGATAGAGGTGGACATAAGGAGGGCCAGAGTGGCACTGTTCTCTCGGCCTGTAACACCGGAGTGGTTCCCACCGCGGTAACCAGGCCATCAGGCCCGATTACCGCGACCAGATCCCCGCGCGCCCCGCCCAGCGCCGCGCGCACCACGGTGCGCGGGCTGCTGTCTGGCTGGGTGCGGCTGGGGAGCCTGCGCCCCCCTCACTGCTGGCCGAATCGCCCGTGGCCTAGGCCTACGTTGCGACGGTGGCTGGCCCCTGACCTGGCCAGCACCACCTCGAGCCTGCAGAGGACGATACGCAGGGGGTGCCGCGCGAACACGCTCCCGCCGGAGCACCTCAAACTGTTCCCGCAGCGCCCTCTGGTTATTAACCAGAGTGACCGTCTCCTGGAGGTGCCTGCATCCCTCACCTCCAAAGAGACCAGGACCTGTCATAGGCGTCCGCAGCAGCCTATTATACAGGTCCTGGGACGGGCACAGATTGTCAAGTGCAAACGTGCGCCTCGCCCGGACACTTCTGGTTACCGCCCGCGTCAAACAGTCCAAAGCCAGGTTGATACCATCCTGAATGGCTCTCTGGACTGTCACCGGGCTAGGTTGGCGTGATGCGGAAGCCGCTACCACCCCTTGTAGCAGCTGGGAAACGTGGGATAGAGCGGCAATCGACGCTCTCCCACTCTCCTCCGCATCCCGCAGCGCGGCATTTGCCGAACGCAACGCGTTCGAGCACAAGACTCCCGTGTCAGAACGGGAGCCTGGCCGCGCATCTTCGCCCAAAGCCGCGCGATCATCAACGCTCGGCTTTGGCACCACACCGTACCGCTGGTAATCCAGGGGCACGATGCGGCACCGCTTCGCCACCTCGCGAGGGGCCTTCGCGAGACGTCCATTCACCTTAATGGACGCCTCTGCCGCTTCGAACATGTCCACGACATGCTCAGCAAGCGGCAGAGATGGCATAGCGGTAGCCGCCGGCCTACCAGCTAACCACGGCCTATGGTCACGCTGGCTAGCCGGCAGCTCCACGGGTAGATCTGGCCGAACACTCACCAGCCACTGGCAAGCGTCCGACCAATCCTCCTCCGTGGCTAACTGCGAGCGCTCTACTAGACGAGGGCCTTCGTCTTCCTCCAGAGCACTCGCAGTTGATGTCGACGGCGGGTAAGCTGATACCCCTGGCAAGCCTGGAAAAGCATGCGGGCCCGAGAGAGCAGGCATGCTAAAATCCGCGGCTTGACCAGGAGCAGGCGCCGTGGCAGAGCGCGGGGTAAACACCGCTCTACCACGGGTCTGACCAGCACCAGCCATACCATCGGCAAGCCGAGGTATGCGGTATCCGTGGTCAACAGCACCGCCCGGGGACACCCTCTGGACCGTGAAATCTACTCCTGCGTGAGTAGAACCATGGAACACGTCGCCTGCATTCCCCGCGAGGGGTGCACAGACGTCGTATTCCATGGCCACGTCCTCAGACGGCGACCCCAGCAGGAGATCCTCTTCTTCCTGGCCAGAAAGATTAGACTCCGGGTCAGCAAAGAAAGCTAACCCGGACTGGCCAGGAAAGGTGCCATAGGAGGGTTTGGCACCTTCGGCGCGCGGATACCCGGGGTCTGATGAGCAGACCGCGGGTCCCAGCAACAACCGTTGTCCACGGCCCCTCGGCGCGGCGCCATGCCTGCTGCCAGGGCCTTGGACTGCCCCCAACAAAGGGGCCACCTCTGAATCCACAACCGGACCGGACCTAAAGAGACCGGATTCAGAGGCGGGGATCACCTGCTCGTAAGCAGATGCCGAGGACAACAAAGGAGCTGGCCCAGGGAGCATGCCACGAAGCAACTCTGGGACCAGATCCTTTATTGTCCTCTGCATCTCTTGCAACATTTCGGACCTGAAGGCCTCCATATCCACCGCGGATGAGGCCTTCTTCTTACCCTTCTTACACACTTTCTCCTTCTTCTTCCTCTCTTCCTCCATTACCTTCTCCCTTGCCTGCAATGCGAGAAAATCAGACATTAATTCGCCCCCCCATAGCTTACATACGTCGCACTTCAGCAACGGTCCACAGGGACTGCAGCTGAAGCACAAGTGCGGGACGAAGCGGCTTTTCAGAAACCTCCCGCAGGACGGGCAACCAGGTCTCTGAAACAGGACAAAGGACAGGGACAATGAGCAAGATAGTTAAGGTTAGCAAACTCAAAACCAACTAAAAAGAGAGGACAGGATCTCAAGATCAGAAATCAAGAAGAACCAGCCATGGACAAAACGTTAATTGTTAATAAAAAGGCCAAGGCCGATTATGACGTCATCACTCTCGTGACCAAATAAATCGATCCGCAACAAGCACCAAGAGCAAGAACGAATTGTATAAGTAAAAACGGAACATTTCCGTTGAATTGGCATTTCGAGTACACAACAATCAGATACAGAGATAACTCCTTCCAATTCTAGCATTGGCAAAAAGGGAAATTATCTCCCCTTTTGTTTACATTATAATTAGATACCTGATCCTTGTATAGACAAACCATCCAACGTGATGAACCGGAGAACTCCACCATAGTACGCCTCTACATTCTCTCCACCTCAGGGGAAGGAATTGGAGCAAGAGGGCAAAGTGAGAAGACCTTTATAACAGGCCTCCAACTCACTGAACATAGATCTTTTGGTTAGATAACCTAACAGTATTAGTAGGAAATGGAACCGTGGTGGAGAGAAAACATATCCTCTTGTGCCGAAAAGTCCACCAAAGCTTCTATGCGATACCTGTGGACAAAACACAAAGAGAAATGAGACATATGAAGCACCATGTTGTAAAAACTCAACATAATCAGGCGCTAATCACGGTAAGCGCGAGTCCCGGAAATACATTAAACCGGGACAAAACACGCTAGCATATCAAAGAATTCACCTGATAAAGCGATCCCGCTCCTTCTAGAGGCGAATCCTCCCTTTCCGACATGCTTCCACCAAAAATAAACGTCAAACGTGAGCGAAAAACAAGGCAACGCGCAGAAAAGTATGAAAACAACAAAACCGCATGTAACCCTTTGCCAATAAATGAGCAAAGAGGAAGTAGTAGTCGGCGCATGCGCGGTGGTGGGGCGAGCATCCGCCGGACTACCTCTGACTCCCTGCCCAGTAGGGGCACCTAACTGTTTTTAATCTGAGTGTTTTATTGAGTGAAAGCCGATATTTAGCAATATCAAAAGTATTAGGGAGGTAAGTATACTCTTGATGTGAAAATGTAGGATGACATCATAATCAATGTTATCACGAATGTCGTATATAAGCCATAGGCAGCAACAGCATCCAGTCAAATCAGTTTCAAAATATTCCACAGCTTACCTGTAGTTTTCTGGAAATTGAGATTCAGAGAGTGCAAGGATCGACCGATCCAAACAGTCAAAAGGTGAGTGGAGCTTAGAGAGAAATGGGTGGGGCAAAGCTAAAACTGGATTCCTCCATTAATTATGACATCAAATACTTGAGTTATAGAGCAGCTCCCTTCATTCACTTGTTTCCTGATACAACAATATACATGTAGAACAGCGTATTAATACCTACCTGTACTTTATATTCAGTGTATGAATCAAGGCCAGTAATTTTCTGCTCCTTATTCGCATTCTCAGGTGGTAGACTCAGTTTCTTCCTCTCCTCAGACCAGTTCCAGAAGATGATGTGATAGCGAGAGATTTTGCCATGAGGACGATCTGGTGGTGGCCAGCGTATAACTATTGAGTCGCTGGACTTTCTTATGAGAACAGGTTTCTGTGGTGGGCCAGGAGCTGAAGACAAGTATAATTTCTAGCATCAAAGACATAATGTACACTCAATGTACTTGTCTTGACAATTTAAACCTAATTCTAAAATTTCTTCAAGAAAATTAAAATTTTCTCATAGAAAATATCAATTTGCAGATCCAAATAATATTTTTGAAAATCTAGCAGTGTCAATCACTGGTTTAGTTATCGAGCCAGTCATTTCAGTGGTAAATCTTACGCAAGAGTCCCAAGGGGCCTGTATAGCTCACGTGGAACATAGCCATTTCAACTTAGAGAGGCTATAGCCTATAAGTAGAACCCTAAGGCTTAGGCCAGAATTGCCACAAGAATAAGGATGCATCCTACCAAATTTTGTTAAAATCCATCCAGTGGTTCAAAAACACATTAAACTTCCCATTGCTTTACTATGGGAGCAGGAAAAAACCCCAAGATGGCTGCCAACTGGGAATCTGTTTGTCCAACTGTTTCAAAAGTGGCAAATTTGAAATCAGCATACCCAAAACCTAAACAAATCAATTTCGGTTCAAAATACATCAAATAAAAAATTTCAATATGGTCGCCAAAATCCGATTGGTCAATGGTTGCCATGTTTTTTGATGTATCATCTTCTCTTGAACAAACTTTAATCGCCCTTAATCCCGAATCATATGAACCAATTTCTTCAAAACCCACCAAATAAAAAAATCCAACATGACCGCTGAACCAACTTCCGTTGAACACACTTCAATGGCCTATCTCCTAAATTTCAGCCAAATCCATTCAGCGGTTCTGTAGAAAACCTTGTTTTCACAAAAACTAGGTCATCCAAAATGGTCTCCAAACCATTTGGGCAAACAAATTCTCTTGAACAAACTTGGTTCAGCGCATGTCCTAGATAATCTTTCCTGAGTTTGTAATTGATGCCCTCAGCAGTTTCGGCAGAGTTTTAGAGATTTAAAAAAATCGGCAAAAATCCAAGATGGCCACCAGTAAAATTGGCCTATCTGCTTACTTTGAAAAAACTTGGATCTCTATGCCCCAAGGATACTTCCTGTCAAATTTGATTGAAATCTGCACAACAGATGCCTGACTCCTTAACCCTCGAATTTGTTCAAGATTTCTCATAGAAAATGTCCATTTGCAGACCAAGAGGACTATTTTTGAAAATTTACCACTGGAATGACTCGCTCGGTTAGTGAGCCAGTCATTCTAATGGTAAATTTTCAAAAATAGTCTTCTCTTGGTCAGCAAATGGACATTTCTCAAGACCACTGCAGAAGGCATTTTTGTCTGATATGAGTGTTAGACGGTTAGCAGCATTGTGCGAGGAATGCCTCCTGTGAATGGACAGCATTGTTATTCATATTTCATACAAAATACTTATTGACTACTAGTCAGCTTACAGAGCTCTGGTGAAAGTTGGCAGACTTGGTATGTAGAAAAGATTCAACGAAGTACCATGTCATTTCAAAAAGGCGCTACAGAAACAATCAGAAGTTCAGAAAGGAGTAATGGAGGTCATTGATACTAAAGCCATGTCCAATCTCATAACAGCTAATTCTCAACCCATTAGTGTCATTTAATTTACAAACAAGTTTCAATGTCGAATATTTTCCATCAACAGGTACAGTCTAGAAACTAATTAATAAATGGCATAATTTTATTTGGATTGTTACCTTTATCAGAATTATTCCATTGGTTATTCAGACGCTAGGACGTAGGTTTGTAAAAAATATTGTGTCATTTGCCAGACTATTTAACATATGGACAAATAGACATGTACAGGTGCCAGGTGGACATGAAGTGGTACAGATGCATTAGCCATAATTGGACAAAGGGTCATTGATATAAATCAGCTAAATTCTAAATCAGCTAGTTAAAGAACTTGGACCTGCTGGACTACTGGTTTCTTTGCCAAGAGAGAAGATATGTATTGCCAGCAAAACAGTTTTGAAATTTATGCATATCTAGTTGGCACATGAGTTTAACCCTTTGAACCCTGAATTCCCAGAATTCCAATTTCAATGTAACTATACAGATAAGCTGTTGAATATTTTCAAACTAATTTGACAGGAACCTGTTGCTGCCATATGCAGCAACAGCTTCCAGTCAAATTAATTTCAAAATACTCAACAGAATAAGTATTAAATTGTAAATGCTCCTTGGTGTTTGGGCTTCTGAGATTAGTGTTAAATCAGATATAAATATTGATACTGACCTGCCTCTGGTGTCCATGTACATACAATGTTTGAATGCTCACTGCCAAAATCAGCATCAGTTTGGAAGCGTATATCGACACAATACTCTGTGAATGGTTCCATATCATAGACGGTATACCTTGGCTGTGTGCCACCATTCACTGTGATGATTTTGGGAGGACTGTCCTTTTTATGCTTCTTACTCACATATACAAAATAGCGAACAATATTTCGGCAATTCAGCGTTATTTTAGGTGGATCCTGAAATACAGAATACAGAGACGGCTTATTCTTGTACATATCACACTATCAATCACAAACAGATTTGAGTGAGCGAGTAACTACATTCTGTAAGCTGCTTATCAGTTGATATGGATTCACTCAGGGTTGGCAGTTTCTTCCGAATGGTGTTTTTTCTGCATTTATTTTCTCGCATGGAAGAAATCATTTCGTTCACTAATTTCAAATATTTAAGCTTAGATTTTGTGATGTCCTATTTTGTCGCTTTACCATGACAAAACTATGACAGGAAAGGGTGCATGATATTGCCCAAGAGAATATCGAAAGGTATAATGCAGAAATTTTTTTATATATCGACATATCATATGGCCAAATATTGGAAGATGGCTTGATGAGTGGAGTGGCATAAGTCTGCATGCTACACATGCATGCACGCACATGCCTGCGCATACATGCATGCGCGCGAGCACACACACACACACACACACTGGCGCCAATTAAAATCAGCATTAAGCTGTTGAATATCTTGAAATTACTTCAAGTGGAAGCTGTCCTTGCCAAAGGCAGAAACAGTTTTCAGTCAAAGTAATTTCAAAATATCAAATATGACAGCCTAAGTTGTTCATGATTTTCCTTTTATTAAGAGTACCGTCATTAAAAAGAATAAATTTAAATCGGATCGAAATATCTAAAAAACTGAGCACTCTTACTGACAAGTGATTTCAGTTGAAGTGAAGTCAGTTGAACAATTAAATGAACAGCTGCATCACTTGCGTGATCGACTCTGTTTATCGCTAAACAGTTACTGATTATTGTGAGTGTTTTGACTACACGTATACCTACAAACAAACGCATGCAGATATACACACATAAACCATTTCCTCATCAGTCAGAGTAAGCTAAACATGTCAATAAGTTAATACTGAAAAACATAAAACTATTCATCATCAAATATTAAACTAGATAATTGTAGTCTCCAGAATTCGCTTACCTTCCAAACAATAGTCAATGCAGCTCGAGGCTTGACCATGCCAGACTGTAATTTACTCGTCACACTCTGCACAAACACAGGCTTACTGGGCTCTGATAATGATACAAGCACAGTATCCTAATAAAACACGTCTGTTTGATAATGCTTATATATCCATCCACCGTAAATACAATCTCTAAATACTATCTATTGGAGGATAGAATATAAGGAATAGTAGGATACAAGAAGGGAGGAGGGTGAAGTAGTGGGACACAGAGACAGACAGACAGACAGACAGCTGACAGACAGACAAATTCATGCACACACACACACACACACTCAAATGGAATATTCTTCCCCTTATTGGATGAGGTAATTAATTCAAAAGTATATTATTAAATCCGTCTGATATAATGGAGGAATCCGAACTGTCAATCAAGTATCTGATGTCATAATCAAATACATCACATGGCGGCCGACATTACAATCAAAATGACGAATAGCTCCGTTACGAAGTCAAAATATCTGTCACAAAGTGTACAAAATTTATGTCTTTGATGAATTTGCAATTTAATAAACATTCTCTTGAATATTTCGAAACTAATTCGACTGGGAGTTGTTGCTGCCATAGACAGCAACAGCCCCAGTCAAAATGGTTTCAAAATATTCAACAGCTTATCTGTACAGTTACCTTGAAACTTAGTTTCTGGGAACTCAGGTTTCAAAGTTTCAAATCAATTCCAGGTAAGAAGTTGGCTGAGGGTAACTAGAAATGGGCGCGGCTAGAAATAGACATCCCCCCCCCCCCCCTATTGAACATAATATGCACAAACCTGAGCATGTGGTTTTCACATTAACAGCAGGTCCTGGAGGGCCATCGCCACCATCGCCCACTCTCTGAGTTATTATATAGATAGAATACATAGTGTTCGGATCCAGCTTTTTGATCAGGTATTTACATATAGGTTTACAGTATGCATGGTAAATGATTCCAGCCATCAACCAATCAGAATCTGCCTTTTTCTCGGCACGTATCCAAACACTGTAGGAGACAATACGTGGATCACCGTGGTCACCGTTTAAGCGACTCCACGGTTGCCAGTGAATGGAGATATTGGTGCTCTGCACACCATCACGCGCTATCGCTGGCTTACGATTCAACACTGGCAATTCTGGAAATAAAAATACAGTAAGTTTAATTAAATAAATTGACTACAAACTGCTAAGCTCCACCAACACTTTACCGTTTTGGGATTGATCGATCCCCAAATTCCCTAACTATTAATTTCCTGAAAACTATACAGGTAAGCTGTAGAATATCTTGTAACTAATTTGACTGGGTTGTTACTTCCCATGGCAGCAACAGCGCCAAATCAAATTAGTTTCAAAATATCCAACAAAATATTTATTAAATAGTAAATACATACAATTTGTGCAACAACGCATAGTTCGTCTTCAAATATGTATTCATGAGGTACATATCTACATCATTCATTATGATGTCATTCTACACGTCACATAGTTGATTATGACATCATACAATGGATGGATAAAGTGAAAAGGTCCATTATTAGACCTTTCGTTAACATAAAAAATGACTTGTCGTGTCATCATCATCCAATCAGTTGGCCTATATGTAGGGAATTATATAGATACATGACAGTAAATGATTGATAAAATACCTCATTAGCTTTTCAAGCTAGTAACCCGTTCATGTTCACGATTGGGTAAGAAAGGCACGAGTTTTATTCATTCAATGTCTATTTGCAGGCCAAGAAGACTATTTTTTTTTTACAAATTTTCACTGGAATGACTGGCTCAGTAATTGTGGTGGTTAATTTTCAAAAGATTGTATTCCTTTTGACCTCCAAATGGACATTGCCCAAGATCACTTCAGAGGCAGATTTTTGCCCAGCTTGACCATTCAATGGTTCAAATTACACATAGCTAGGAATGTCTACCTTATTAGGTCTAGCAACTATGTACCATACATGTAGGAATTAATCATTCCAATTTCGACAAAAATAGGCCTCTCTTACTCTGCAAGTGAACATTAATCAAGGCCACTGCGGAAGTAAGTTTTGTCCTACTTTAGAATTAAAGGGACCTGAATTGATGCAATCCATTTCAAATAACAAAATATTTATAATTTTATTTCATGATAATTGATGAATCTAATCTGTCACTCAAGTATTGACGTCATAATCAACTACATCACATATAGGTTGACATTACAATCATAATTGACAGACAATATTCCGTCGTAAACCTGGAACAGTTGGTCAAGTTGTATGAATTGTTTGTCTTTACTATTTAGTAAAAATGTTGTGGAATATTTTGAAACTAATTTGACTGGCCGCCCTATCAGTCAAATTAGTTTCAAAATATTCAACATGTTAACTGTATAGTTACCATGAAACTAGGATTCTGGGAATTCAGGATTCGGAGTATATAGCTAGAGATGGGTGGGGCATAGCTAAAAGTGGATTCATAAATTCAACCTTTACATTACTAATTACCATAGACTTGTGCCTGTAGAATTGTTGTTGTAACACCGGCCACACTTCGAACGTCACATCGATAATTCTCACCCGGATACACCTTGTCAACTTGGAACACATTTATTCTGGTGTATGAAAGGTGCGTTGGAGTGCCGGAATGCAACTAAAATAACACAATATTATTGTTATTTCATATAATGCATCTTTACTGGTGCACTGGTGAACATTTTCAAATTTCATTGCTGTAAGGAAACCTCTATTTAAAGTAGGGAAACTGGTAACAATTCAATGCATGCTCTAGGATAGTTTAAAAAATCATCAATTCGCAGTTTCGAATGACTGACATCTTTAATTTTATATTTAAAAGTAAAACATACATTAATCTCAACAATCCTAGCTTAACAAGAGCAATAGAGTGCCAGATTTGCAGGCAGTGCCAAAAAGGGATCGAGGGCACATCTCAACACCCAAAATTTAGAGGTGGGTGGGGTGCAACAGCAGTTAGGGCATGGGGTGTGTGGGGGGCACTAAAATTGAAGAGGATATGAAAACACAAAGCTAGATAACATCCCTGGCACTATGACTTTGTTTATCCATATCTTGCTTGCCTTTTAGGGCAGGCTAAGAATCAGAGCTGTGTAATGGGGCGTGTCCTACAAATCACATTTGACAGCTCTCCAGATAAAATTTCTGTAACTCTTTAATGGCCAAATATTGTTAAAATATTTATATTATTCCAATTTCAGTACCCGCTTGTAGGTAAAGAGAAGACTTTTTAGAAACACAGGAGATGGCCTCTGAGAGCATCTAGATTTAAAAAATTTTCTTGGGGATTCCCTGCGATGAGTCAGTCCACTCATTAGTGTGGTGAACCACCAACCAATGATCCATCATTATTATGCCGGTGAGGCTATCTGTCAGCACCCCGATTTTACAATTTTCTGGTGGGGTGGGACGGGTGGGGGGTGTCAAATCCTTTTTGATTTGACTATAAGACTCGGTCATACTCTGCTTAACATGTGCCTAGAGCCTACGAAACCCTTAATCCAGCCCTGCATACATCACTCTAAATATGCTTGAAAGGGCCACTCCCAGCATCTTAATTTCACAATTTCCCAAAGCACTCCCACACACCACATCTTAACACCCCTCACTGATCCACTCTTTGACTAGGGCGCCATGAACCCACAGCCGGCCCAGACAGACAGACACAGAGACAGAGACAGAGACAGACAGACAGACAGACAGAGACAGACAGACAGACAGACAGACAGATGGATCACCTTTCCCACACATGAACTCCGAATTTAAAGATGATGGTGATTAATAAATTGTAAATTATTGTCATAAATAAGAATTCAGGTAACTGCATGGATAAAAGACCAGTGCTTCTAACGTGTCATTTGAGACAGGTAGCAGCAGTCCAAATATACAATAGGGTAGATTTCTAGCTATGCTCTGCCCATTTCTAGCTGAGCTACCACCCACATTTCATGTGTGTTGGAATTGGTGTGAAACTTGGAAACCAGAATTCCCAGGTTATAAATTTCAAGGAAACCATGCAGGGAGTGTTAAATATTTTGAAATTAATTTCACTGGGAGAAACAGGTTCCAGTCCATTAGTTTCAAAATATTCAACAGAATAGTCCGAAAATAATCACAAAAGACATACAATTCAAACACTTTCATGTGAGACAATTCAACTTCATGCTGGAGCAACATTATTCAACTATAACAAGTGAGACATTTTAACTTTGACATCAGATGATTGATTGACAGATTGGATCCCTCCCTCTCAGTTTCAGAGTTGGAAAAAGAAATGGTGGTGTACATTCTAAAAACAATGGCACTGACAGGCATGTGCAATTATTGTTTGGACCGATCAGACAATCATGATCGAATATTTAAGAATAATTGTGATTACTCGATTAGTTAGTGTGGGTACAAATTACATAGATATAATGGCGATGACAAATCAATGACGAAAACTGTAATGTAGTGTAGAAATGTTCATTTGCAGGCCAAGAGGCTATTTTTGAAAATATATCACTGGAATGCCTGGCTTGATGCTTGTGGAATGATACATTTTCAAAAATAGTCTTGGCATGCAAATGGACATACATTCGCTGACCAAAATGTCAATTTTCATGACCGGTCGCATTAAAGTAATTAAAATGTAGGTTTTGAAATATTTTATGCAATAGAAATTATTCACAATTATTTAATTTTTAATCATATGAATTGATGATTTAAAAGATAATCATGATTTTTGATTTAATCATGTAACCGCGCAAGCCTAGTTACTGAAACATGATGCTGCCATGTACCACAGCTCAGCTAACAGCAACAATGCATCCAAAACTCATTATCACTTGTCAGTTATCATATAAAATGGAATGGAATTATAGCACCTGGAGTTTTAGTGGTCTAGAAGTTACAATGACCAAACTCAATCTTGACTTGAGGACAGTGAATGGGTAGTACTTACCAATTTAATCACCTTGTCAGGAGGCCCCAGAAGATGAATCTCAGATTTCTCCAAAATCGGGACTGCAGAGGCGGTGCAGTTGAACTGACTCGGTTGACTGGGATTTACTTTTCTATTGGAAAATGTGATTACACGAGGAGAAGTGACTGGAACAGAGATGATATGTCATTACAATAAAATTAATATCATCTATGTACATGTACCTAGGACCATAGTTTCTCATACAGGTCCTTTTGAGGGTAAACCCCGAAAATGTAACTGGGGCCCCCAAAAAGTTGTGGTAGTATGGGAACCCTGAAATCTTGCATGATTGTTAAATATTAATTATTCTTATAGATTTTTGCATAAACATACCCAAAAAATCTAGCATGGGATTTCCATAATTCATAGTTGTTCACCCATGGTCAAGTTTGACTCCTAACCATAGTTAGCTATAGCTAACTAGAGTACCAGTCGAACTTCAAATAGTTAACTAGCTAGTCAACTATAAGTCAACCGAGCACCCGACCTCGGTTCAGATGGTTAGTGCGATATTTGCGTAAATTTCAAAATGCCAGACACCGATCGCTTGCCACGAATAAATGCATATAAAAGTGTAAATATTTCACTAAATAACTTAGGTTTTGATGAAATTATGCTTTCCCATTGTATGTCAATGTTCCCAAGCCCATATTCCTTCCCACCTTATGCCATATGGACAGTTTTTGACATCTTAGCGGACAAAAATAACCTATTTTCGTAGGTCATCTAAACGGATGACAGAAAGTTTAATGAAGACTGGTACCTGGCTCCAAATTTTCTGCAATAGTAATTCAATAGGGAACTGGGTACCAACGAACTATAGTTGACTACGATCAAATTCGACTGGGCATAGCAACTGCGTATGATCAGTAAACCATGAAACTGACTATGGTTAGCGAGTCGAACTTGACCCATGGTACTCTCTAATTTTAGTATGGATGAGAAAAACTGCATGAGAATCTTAAGTTTCAGTTTGTGACCCCCATATTTCAGGCTGGGACCCCTAGATTCCTAGGTGTGGGGTCCCTGGGACCTAAAAAATTTAGATGCCATGAAAAAACTGGCTAGGACAAACAATTACTCCCAAATATGTCCAGTAGTATAATATTGTATTACCTGTATCTCCTGAATTGGTTCACAGGGAATGTTGTTTTTTATGCTTAGTAGTGTCTAGATGGCCAGTTATATATATGTTCAGTGTGGAAAGCATTGCTATGCTCGACACAACACCTCCTAAGGCGTGCTTAATTCACCTTTCCAGAGTATCCATCCATCATCTGACCTTATATGATGTCATAATCAGCTCAGCGCGTGTATGATGATGTCACAATCATTACGTCTCAAAGGGTTCCATATAGACCGTCATCAAATCTCAAACAGTCCGACACGTTGTATGAATTGTATGTCTTTGTAATTCTTTGCTATTTAATAAACATGCTGTTGAATATTTTGAAACTAATTTGACTGGGTGCTGTTGCTGCCTTAGGCAGCAACAGCACCCAGTCAAATTAGTTTCAAAATATTTAACAGCTTACTTCTGTAATTTTTGGGAAATTGATAGTCATGGCGTTCAGAGATCGATCGATCCCAACACGATGCATCCACAGATAGTCCCATATGAATCGTCAGTGTGTCAGTATATCAGACATGTAAAAGCTGGTCTGCTAACCCGAGACTTTTTGTCTTGGCGTGGTGGTCCAGTGGAAAGATGTCTGGTTGCTGATGCTATGCGGAGCTGCAGTATCGCGGTTTGATCCCCCGACCGGGAGATGGTGATCAACAAATTAAACTAAAGGGTGCATGACTGTCGGCTGGTTAGCACATGGAAATTGAAGCCACATGTTGCCAGTGCGTCAATAAAATAAAAATACATATACTGCCAGAGCCGTGATGGAGTCAGAGTACAATAGGATTAAATGCCTAGGATTGAATCGTGGCAGGTGCATCCACAGATAGTCCCATATGAATCGTCAGTGTGTCAGTATATCAGACATGTGAAAGCTGGTCTGCTAACCCGACTTTTTGTCTTGGTGCGGTGGTCCAGTGGAAAGATGTCTGGTTGCTGATGCTATCCGGAGTTGCAGTATGGCGGTTCGATCCCCAGACCGGGAGATGGTGATCAACAAATTAAACTAATGGCTGCATGACTGTCGGCTGGTTAGCACATGGAAATCGAAGCCGCACGTTTGCCAGTGCGTCAATAAAATAAAAATACATACATACATACATACATACATACATACTGTTTAGAAATTAATTACAGCATCAGAAATATTGTTTTCCAACAAAACAGTGGTTAATATTATAACACAAAAGATGCCTGATGCCGCTATAGCATGGAAATACACTAACCATGAACAGAACACACACGTGTCTCTTATGGCAGTTAAATGTGGTCAACCAATATAGTAGTGATGTGATCCTTCAATGGAAATGCTGATGTGGATGATTGCGAACAATAAGGGAATTTTGCTTTAATTTCTGTGGTTCAGAATATATCAGTTCTCTCTTACAAGTCTAGATCTTTGTAGAAGCTAGGAATGACTGCGACCTACCATGCATCTTTACAATGGTGTTGCAAGAGAGGAATCTATTTCTAGCTATGCCCCACCCATTCCTAGTTAAGCAGCTTAACTTAACCATTGAATTAATTTTTTAAATTTCAATTTTCTCATACAAAATGTCGATTTGCAGAGCAAGAGAAGAGAATTTTTGAAAATTTATGATTGGAATGACTGGCACGGTTATTGCGCCAGTCATTCCAGTGGTAAATTTTCAAAAATAGTCTTCTCTTGGTCTGCAAATGGACATTTCTCAAAACCACTGCAGAGGCCGTTTTGGCTGATATGAGTGTTAAATGGTTAAGCACCGCCCATTTTCTTTGTGTAGTGGAACCAATTTATATACTTTGAACCCTGAATTTCCAGATTCACAATATCAAGATAACCTGTTGAAAATTTTGAAACTAATTTGACTGGAGGACTGTTTCTGCCTATCGGTGAATGGTTATTAAATTACAAATTCATCAAAGACATTCAATTTGTACACTTGGCAGACTTTTCGAGCTTCATGATGAAGTTATAATACATCATTAAATTGTGACAACAGGCTACATGTGATGTAATTATGACATTATATACTTGATTGACAGATAGGATCAAACCATTGCTGTCATTGTCAAATTCAACAGGTGTTGACCTCAGATGCTATAGGTTCTGTCTAAGTTATGGGACTAAAACACATCACACATGTAACTGCTTAGATGTCAAGCCGATCAAAACCTCCCTCCGCAATAATCTTCAGATGTCCATTGACATGAGACCATTTTTGAAAATTTATCACTGGAATGACTGATCTAATAATTGAGCTAATCACTCCACTGGTCAATCTTCAAAGATAGTCTTCTCTTGGCATGGATATTAACTAAGCCGAAAACTTGTAAAATAACCTGGATGCTTACTGAATAAGAAATTTCTAGTAACTACGATCGATCGCTACACTTGTAAGAGATACATCATGTACATGCATATCTTGAGGTCATTCAATGAAATGCGCAAACCTCATGCATGAGTGAACTCAAGTCCATTCAGGGGAAAACGGGAGTAAGATATGATAGGACATTAGTAGGTATATTAGCTAGATGTGATCATCAAATTATCCTTTTAGTGGTCAGGTAGGCAAAGGCCAGTTTCTGCAATGATCATAAGTAATATCCATTTACAGAACATGAGAAGACCATTTTTGAAGATTTACCACTGGAATGTCTGACTCAATAACGAAACCAGTCATTCCCATGAAAATCTCTTAAGATAGTATTCTCTTGACCTGCAAACAATGGACATTCACTAAGTAAAAATTGATGAAACTCGACCAATAAATGGCTAAAGCAGGCTCAGATTATGATAGGAAGAAAATTCAAGGCAATGCAGTACTACATGTCTATGTATACTCGAACAAAGATTATTTATATTTCTACATTTATGATGACCATCTTACCCAGTTCTGAAACTGATTCATATACAGGTGCTTCTGCTATTGACCCTTACCACTCTGTTAAAATGTTAAATTTTCAAATTGAAGTAAATGATGAACTGGTGTTTATTTTTCAACAAATTCGGTGGAAGATGGTGCTGTTGTAGCCAGCAACATCTTCCACCAAAATTGTTGAAAAATGTACACTAATTTCTTTGCTATTGACACCGTAAAAGATACAATATTGACATTTGTTCAGTGGGTAAGAGAACTAACGATACAATGTACCATACAGTAAGATAAGAAATAATTTCACAAGTTCCCAAACCAAAATAAAATGTACTGTTGAATATATTGAAAATAATTGGATTGGAAACATTGCTGCCTAAATTTCTTACATCTTTGAAGTATTATTTTGTTTAGGATTTAGAAAACATGTTATTTCTGAGCTGTAATGTATTACAGTAATAAGAGATAAAATGATTACATAAGCTTGCCAATATGAAAGTGAAATTTTGTTCATCTCCAGAAACTATAAATTTTCTCCTAGCTACAAGAATATACCGATTGAAGGGAACGTTGGTAGAATTACGTAGCTGCCATAAAGGTGCCCTATTTGGATTACACTTATCACAAGACAACACTAGGATACACTAGAACAAACAAGATTACCTGGCTCACAGTGGGGTGGACTGAAATATCCGCTCTCACATTGGCACTCAACTGATGGGCCAGATAACCGTACACAGTGACGGGCATTATGACAATGACATCGCAGTGAGCAGTCCCAGCCCCAGCGGTTACGCGGACATGAGGTAGCTATAAATTAAAATTGTGAACATGCGTTTTTGTGATGGTGAGTATTTTATAATGCAGAAAACACTAGAACAGGGATAAAATCATCTGCAAAGACTGTATAAATTAAAACAAGCAGCCTAAATCATTCACAATAAATTTGCATCATGTCGTTGAAAGGTCACATGTTCTCCTATATCAAACACGATACCTTGTAAAGGCAATGAAGACGCAACTTGGCTTATTGAAATATTAGATCCCAGGCAAATACCTGTCAATTTTTTCAAGAACTGAAGTTAATTTGTGTTGCACTAATTCCCTTAAATCAAGGTTTGTATACATCTCACATTGCAACATTACAAAATTTCTTGACACTAAGAATTAAACATGTTGATTAAGGTGCATCATGTTGTATGGTTTCTCTATGACTGCCTGCCAATTAGTATTAGATAACATTACTTCCGAGACATGAAATACGAAAAATCAATATTCAATTTAATATTTTGCTGAGTAATTTGGACCTATGACTGGAAGCTGTTGCTGACTATAGGAGCAACGACTTCCAGCTAAATTAGTTTAAAAATTTATGTTTTATCTGCATAATTATCTTTAACCTATACCACCCTGGTGTCAATATTCTATCTTTTACTGTGTTAATAGCAAAGAAACAGCTGTACACATTTTTCAACAATTCGGGTAGACGATGTTGCTGTCTATGACAACATCAACAGCTTCCACCAAATTTGTTGAAAAACGAACCCCAGTTCATCTTTTAATTTAATTTGAAAATTAAAATTTTTTACACAGTGGTAATGGTTAAACAAATATTCTAGAACTTGAGAGTTTGGCTTACTATTCTACGATAGCCATGACAGATGTGAATACAAAATGATTTACCTTCATTGGCTTATTTCTGAATTTCCAGATTCCGTCACTTTCCAGGATGTCAATGACAAGAAGGGACCCCATTAAATATGCCTTAATACTTAACCCTTTGACCTGTACAAACCAGAAATGTCAAATTGTATATAAGGAATATTCTGTTGAATATTTTGAAACTAACTTGACTTGGAGCTGTTGATTGTCTTGGAAGCAGCTGGTTCTAGTCAAATTAGTTTCCAAATATTCACCAGCTTTCCTGTATAGTTCTCTTGAAATTGAAACACTGGAATCTCAATAGTTCAACGGTTAACATTAAAATTTAATTTATTTTCAAATAAAAATGAATGGCTATATGTGAATTCTCCTTAGTAAAGATTCCAAGATGGTCGATGGTATATCATTGCAAAGCCACTCTTTTTAACTTTTTGACATATGCCACACCACCACCACTCTCCACATCCAACCTACCACACCTAGAGGGGATGGGTGGGGGGGGGTCCAAATGCAAATACCAAATTTGGTTGAATTCTATCCAACAGTTTCGGAGGAGTTGCACTACAATCAATTTCCTTTAAAGCGTAAGAACTACGTCGTTTAGGAATGAGCACCTATGATCAATCACGTGTCCTCTTGCACTCCGGAATTGTATGTGTAAATCAGTCACATAGCAAATTTGGTTGAGTTCTGTCCAACGGTCTCGGATGAGTTGCATTACAATCAATTTCTGCACAGACAGATGGGCAGGGTGATATAATCCCCACTTTTCGTGGGGATGAATACTACAGTATGTTTTAAACATTTGACAAAAATATAAAATACATTTTGTATATCCAGCTCCCGAACCAAGATGGGATCTAGCCATTTAATTCCATACTACTAATGACATGTTGTTCTGAAAAAGTCAACGCTGCTTAAACATGCAGTGAAACTTGCCATTTAACTAAACAGTTCTAGTAAAAATATTCTAACTAAGTGAATATTAGTCATGGTTATAAAGGCATACTTAATTCTTCTAAATTATAAATTCACTAAATTTAAATGTGCTTAAAACACTGCATTGATCTGTGAATTATAATTTATTTTATTAATCCTTATCATACTTGTTTGGCATCCTAACCCACGCCAGCCCACAGCACAGCCACTTTTACAGGTTCCCAGGATGCTGTCACAGGCTTCAGTGTAATTAGCACAATGACATTCCTTCTGACAGTTCTTGCCAAATCTGCCTTTGGGACAATCTGGTTAATGTGAAAAGGACAACAATAATACGCATAGCAATTTTTGATGAGAAAATAGCGCACCAACACAAACTGATAGTGGAATCCAGCCTGTTAGTCAAATACATGACATCATAATGAATTACGTCACATGCATGTTGACGTCACAAGCAATTACGTCATGAATGACAAATGTAAGTCCATCATAAATGCTTACATGTAATAGTCCGACATGCTGTACGAATTGTATGCTTTTACTATTTAATAAACATTCTGTTGAATATTTTGAAATTAATTTGACTGGATGCTGTTGCTGCCATAGTCAAATTAGTTTCACAATATTCAACAGCTTATTTGCATAGTTTTCTGGAAATTGAGATTTCCTCCCCACCCACCCCCCTCCCACCCACCCTCCAAGTTTTACTACACGCTTACGAATAAGTCTGCAATAATCCCCCAAAGCATATTCATATTCAAGAACACTGTTGTAATAAAAATACCAGTAAACAATTACATACCACAATTATTAATATTGCAGTAGTCCCACCGCTTTCGTCGGTTGGTTGTGTAGCACCATGGTCGATGAGCGTCATTTGTTGTACGACAGAAATCATCGGGATAACGTGATTCCAGAAAATCACCTGATTTGTACGAATGCCGTTGTGGCTGCTGTCTGTCCCATCGCTGGCATCGGTAACCATTTTGTGTTATACCTTTCGTGCCGAGATAAGCTTTCTTCTGTCCATTATAGTAGCAGCTAAAGGCTGGAGATAAACACACAGATTAACCATAAAATAAATAAAGCATGTATCTTTGCGTGTAACTGGCTTGAATGGCTTCTACATTCAACAACAGATAAGGAAATAAGCTACTAAGATCTTCTTCTTCTTTTCGTTCGCGGATCACACCGCCAGTCCTAGCTACTAAGATGTGTCTTAGCCATTTAACTCTTACTGAACAGACAGACCAGAAATGATAAATTCTTTATGATGGAAGGAATCCTGTTGGAATATTTTGAAACTTATTTGCCAAGGAACTGTTCAATTAGTTGTCAAGATATTCAACAGCTTTCTTGTATAATAAGTAATCTTGAAATTGAAACACTGGCAATTTAAGGGTTAAACAGTTAAGCACTAACATATTTTAACCCTTTAACCCGCGAATTTGTTCAAGAAAATTTATATTTTCTCATAGAAAATGTCTATTTGTGGACCAAGACAATTTTTGAAAATTTACTGTGGGAATAACAGGCTCGGTTATTGAGCCAGTCATTCCGGTGTTAAATTTTCAAAAATTGTCTTCTCTTGGTCTGTAAATGGGCATTTCTCAAGACCACTGCAGAAGCCGTTTTAGGCTAATATGAGTCTTAACTAACTGTAGCACCATTACATTGATGCCAATAAACACAGGAGATTAATAAACTGTGTGACACAGGAGCTTAATAAACTGTGTACTTCTCAAAACAAGAAGGCCAATAAGTTGGATTAAGGAACCTTGAGGCAAAAACTGATTCATTTCACCTACTGGACTCCTTGACCTCAAGAAGTTATATTGTTGATTTGCTTAGCATATATCTTGTCCCTAATTTCTAGGTACTAGTCAGGCAATATCTGGGCTGGTTTTATTTTCATCAAGTATACCATTATGGCTAAAAGGAGTTTTTACACCGGTATGCATTTATACCCCTTTATGGAGAGGCAAACGGCGAATGAAGGAAATTAACCAGGAGGAATGCCAAGTACCATAACTAAGTATTAATTTTCTGTACACATTTTAAAAATAATTTTCATAACAAAATTCTGTCGTAATATATTATCTAGGGGATGATGATAAAAAAAATACCATCACTTGACTTCACAGTCATCTATCACGTTCTGTCAATCGTCCGCTAGATAGCGCATCATTAATAACATAATTAGCTGTCTTTAAGCTGTGATTGATTACAGGGAAGACCCTGTTTACAGATTATTCTCAGGTCTCACAACTTAATCCGGACTGCAAGATGACTATTGCCAGCCTGACATGTGAGTGAGTAATTACTGTGCCTTCTTCTCTAATCAGAAGAAGGTTGTGAGAGTCAGGGCCATAGAAATGTACTATAAGATTTCTATGGTCAGGGCCAATAGCGTCATCTCTACTGATTGACCCTTCTCCACCAGTTGACCCTGTATAATACGCTATATCTTCATTAACCCTTTAACCCGTACCATTCCATCAAAATTAGAAAATTTCAAATTAAATTAAAAGATGAACTGGTGTACATTTTTCAACAAATTTGTTGGAAGATGTTGCTGTCGTATTTCAGTTTCTTTGCTATTGACACAGTAAGAGATAGAATATTAACGTCAGAGTGGTGAGGATAATTAAACACAGCAAAAGTGGCTTCTGTAGTGGTCTTGAGAAATGTCCATTTGCAGATCAATTCAAGAGAATCTTTGAAATTTTAACACTGGAATGACTGGCTCATAACCGAGCCAGTCATTCCAGTGGTAAATTAAAAAAAAATACTCTTGTTCTACAAATGGAAATTTTCTATGAGAAAATTGAAATTTTCTTGAACAAATGTGACATTTAGAGGGTCAATGTGATATAGTGATTTATGTACAGTAGCAGACTCATAACAGGGACTGACCAACCAATTCGTCAATTAGCCAAATGCTAGTAAAATTGAGATCTGGCTAATAAAAAGGAGAATTGGCTAAACATTTGGCTAATGATTAAAACCCTATTATTATACATATTTTCTAAGTAGAGAACCATTAAGTTTAATTGTGAAGAACTTACTAGTACATGTACTTATATTATGTTTCTTGTTACCAAATACCGTTAAAACTCGACTAAAGGACGCAGTTTTTTGGTCAAAACACATGTACTAGAAAGGGGGGTGCGTACTATAATCGAGAACATTCCTTCCCCACATTTTTGGCTCGAAATTTTTCTTAAAAAGTCACAGATTATACCGCGGAAATTGAACTAAATGTTACCCTAGACAATTCACGCCGCCTGACGACTATGTTTAATGTATACTCCAAAAACACCAAGCGGAAGTGAAATTATTAAATTGGGGCGCAGTGAAAACACTGAAATCTCAATATCTCAGATTAAAAGTATCCATACAGGGCAGCTGTTGAATATTTTGAAACTAATTTGACTGGAAGCAGTTGCTGCCTTAGGCAGCAACAGCTTCCAGGCAAATTAGTTTCAAAATATTCAACATAATTGTGTATTAATGGTATGTAGGGTTCAGTTGAAATGGTTACCTAATGGAGATGGATTGTATAAATTAGCTAAAATTGTTACGATTTGGCTAAGAAAGTGTAGTTGGCTAATCTACTGGCTAATCTGTTATTGGCCAGGTCTGTCCTCGCATAACAAATTGATACATTATATGTGACAAAAAAGCCACACTACTTGTAACTATAGCGTGTAACAACATAGAATTTAAATCAGAAAACAGTGAAACATTAATATGGAAACAAATTTGCATGCATAATATTACGTTACACAGATAATGTAAATGTATTTAATTTCGTGCAAAAACTCTTGGGTTATTGAATAAATTAATAAAATATTTTGGTGCATAGCCATAGGAAATTTTATGCACCAGACTGCCAGGAAATTGATGAATCCAATCTGTCAGTCAAGTATTTATAGACATTTGAATTACATCACATGTAGGCTGATGTCACAATCAGAATGGTAATGAAAGACATAGCTACGTTCGTCATGAACTTTTAAGTCTGTCAATTGCACGAATTGTATGGCTTTATTATAATAAACATTCTATTGAATATTTTGAAATTATGTTGACTAGGCTCTGTTTCTGCAGCAGTCAAATTAGTTTTAAAATATTCAACAGTCTGAAATTCGAACTCTGGGAATTCAGAGCTTAAATGGGCTATCGTTGATAGAGCTATCAATTTAATATACGAAACCATGTACATACAATGCTCCCCGTGGATCAATACTCTCATTTCAACATCAGTTCTTATATTGTATTGTATTGTTGGATACTCTGTCTAACTTAAAGAACACACACATTTAAAAACAAAACAATTTAATCCAACTAATTGTCTGCTTTACTAAATTCATTATTTGGTAGTGCAGTTTACTTTATATACAGCTATATACAAGTACAACAATGTTTAAACCTTAGTGTTTCTACGTGCCATAGTTGGTCAGTGTTCAGTGAATAATGGCAACTCCCCATCATATTATCCTCGGCCATTTATAGGGTTGGGCTATACGTGTACGTGTGTTTCAAACACCGGCGTGTTCCTGTGATTCTCTCACGTGTCTCCGCTCTGTGTATCTCCGCACAGTGTGTCAGTGGACACGGCGGAGATACAGTGATTGGAGAAATATTCAGTTACTATAATAGAGTACACCTATAGCTAGCTGTCCCTATAGAGCCTCAGTCATGCAGTCTGTAAGTCTGTGAGCTAAATCTAATACTCTGGTATGCCGCCGCTGCTACTCTCCATTCAGTTCAGTACATGCACACTCACACCCAGGCATAGCGGCATCCAAGGCATCAATAGCTTGTCTCCCCTTATGAAATACCTGTAAGCAGTTTAAATAATTCTCATAATCAGTCAGAAAAATACCCTAACAATATACATGTAATAATGACTACTCAATATCCAGAAGACGCAAATTATAAATTCCACAAATATAAACCAGAAATGTGGTTGCAATGCAACAATGAAGCTTTCCTTTACGACTTTGCTATGAACTATGAAGCTTGACGTCAAACATAAAATAAACATAGAAGGCCTTATCAACAAGAGGCCCCAGGGCCTGTAATGATAACCTGGACCATTAGGATTTGAACCATTTGCATTTAAATTTGGGTAGACATGATGGATAATTTTTGAAAAAATCCAAGATGGCCACCAAAGAAATTGACCAATCAATATTCTTGTTTGATATGTTGAAGCCTACCGCCAGAGGATCGTTCCACCCAAGTTTCGTTGAAACTGGCTGACTAATTAATGGGCTACATTTTAAATGGTTCTGGAAAGTTTTCATAAAACCCAAATGGCCACCAATAATTTGACCCCAAAAAATTCTGAATAAGGTGCTAGAGCCTGCCACTATAGAATCATTCCATCAAAATTTGCATAAAATCCACCAGCCAGTTATGGAGAAGATGCATTTTGACAATTTCTGGTAAATTGTTCATAAAATTTATGATTTTCATCAAGAATTGACCCATTAAAATTTTGAATAGATGTTCTGGGGCCTATCGTGATAGGGTTTATCTAGCAACTAGGGTTGAAATCTTTCAAGCGGTTAATGATGAGTAGCGCTTAGACAATTTCTGGTAAATCTTTGATAAAATCTAAGGTTTTCACCAAAAAACTTCACCAGTCAAAATTCTGTATATATGTAGTATATGCTCATACGGTCCTTCCAGCCAAAGTAAGTTGAAATCTGCCAAGCGGTTAATGAGGAGTAGCGTATTGACAATTTCCGGTAAACCTCTTCATAAAATCAGATTTTCATACAAATAAATTGACCAATCAAAATTCTGTATACATGTTCTGAAACCGAAAGCATTAGAGTCCTTGCAGCAAAATTAGGTTGAAATCCACCAAGCGGTTAATGAGGAGTAGTGTTTTGACAATTTCTGGTAAATTTTTCATAATATGTAAGATTTTAACCCAAAGGAATTGACCAATCAAAATTCTCTATACAAATTCTAAGGTCTACCCCTATAGAGTCCATCCAGCCAAATTAGGTTGAAATCAGCCATGTGGTTAATGAGGACTAGCATTTTTAAACAAAGGTTGACAGTTGGATGAAGGATGACAGACGGTCGCCCTGCATATCAGTGATCCTGACCTTTGACCTTTTGACCAAAACATCATGATGTGATGCTGTGTATCTATAAGGAGGCATTTGTCCGATTAACCAAATCTGAGATATAAACAGAAAAGTTGTGCTAAACGGAAAATGTTAATGTTGAAAAAATAAGGTTTTTACCAAGGTCACAGTGACCTTGACCTTTGACCTCAAGGTCATCGTGAGATGCTGTATCATTATAAGGAAGCATGTGCACAAGTTTGGGTCCCGTATGACTAACCAAACATGAGATATAAACAGAAAAGTTGAGCTAAACGCAAATTGGACGCCGCCACCGCCGGACGACGTGCAGGGTATCGCAATAGCTCATTTTACTTAGTAATGTCAAGATAAAAATGGAAACACAAATCTGATGGTTGAGTTTATCTCTTTTTTGCAGAGAAACAAGAGTATTTGGTACTTAATGATCCATGCAATTCATCTCTGCTCTTGAATAACAAAAAAAAAAATATTATGCAACTTATTTGCTTGATTTTGTGATATAACAAATGTAATTGTTTTGCGGTTTCTGTCCACCCAGTGTCTAGCTCTTTGATGTTCCTGGATCTCGCTAGTGTTTTGTGTCGCCGGCGAAACTGTCGAGACATATTTAACATTTTCTGGATTAGTTCGTATATATAATGCTTCCCTCAATTGACAAAACTCTTCAGCTCACACACACATTTCCAGAAAAACTACATTGGAAAGCATAGACAGCAACACCTCATGGTCAAATTACATTTCAAAATATTCAACAGAAAATTAGCTACTATAATAGAATTACCGTAGTAATTTTTAGCATTCAAATGCAAAAGACAAAATGTACAGAATTACTGTACAGCTCATAAATAAGACAAAATGTTTACAAAACAAAAAAAAACGGTTAATAAGAAATGTTCTGTTGAATATTTTGAACACAATTGAATTAGAAGACAGTGCTGCCTAAGGCAGTACTGTCTTCAAATCCAAATATGTTCAAAATATTCAACAGTACGTTTTATTTTGTTTTGGGAACATTTAAAGTTATTTCTGAGCTGTACTGTACAGGAAAAAATCTAAGATTTCCTGCATATATATTGTCAACAAGAATTCCGTGGAATTAAATGTCTCGCCCCTTTCCTGTTTGTCAATGGCATTGACGTAACTTGACGTTCTGATGTCCATATTATTATGCTGCTTCCAAACATTATACAGTAGGTAACCATGTATTCAATTTAAGTTCCACTAGGATTAACCAATCCTGAAAGATAATTGATTTGCTGAATCGAAAAAATTCAGAATGAAAAAGTAGAGGTCAAATAGCTCTATCTGAATGACCTTGACCTTTGACCTGGTGACCTACATGTCACCATCCTGTATCCGCTTGGTATAAGCAACCATGTACCCAAGTTGTGTTCCATTGGGGTTAACCAATCCTGAAATATAACATGATAAGATTTGCTAAGCCTAAAAACTTAACATTGAAAAATAACAGTTTTGGAGAGGTCAGAATGACCTTGACTTTCGACGTTGTAACTTCAGTGTCAACATGCTACTTCCTAACATTATAGGTAACAATGCATCTAAGCCTAGTTTCAATAAGATTAACCAATCCTGAAAGATAAACCCGAGAGGTTTTGCTGAATGCAAAAACTTAACATTGAAAACACAGTTTTGTATCACGGTAGTACTGACCATAACCTTTGACCTTGTGACCTTAGTATCAACATGCTGCTTCCTCATGCTATAGGTAACAATAGGTTTACCCAATCCTGAAACATAAGCTGAAAAGTTTTGCTAACCACAAAAATGTAATGTTGAAATAACAGAGTTCTGTATCAAGGTCACAGTGACCGTGACCTTTTACCTTGTGACCCCAACATCATCATGCTGCTTCCTAACATTATAGGTAACCATGTATCCAAGATCCAGTTGCAATAGGCTTAAACAATCCTGATATATAAGCTGAGGCTTTGCTAAATGCAAAAACTTAATGTTGAAATAACAGTTCTGTATCAAGGTCATTGTGATCTTGACCTTGACGTTGTGACCCCAACATTATCATGCTGCTTCCTAAGATTATAGGTAACCATGTATCCAAGTTTAGATGCAATAGGCTTAACCAATCTTGAAATATAAGCTGAAGTTTTGCTAAATGCAAAAACTTAATGTTGAAAAAGCAGAGTTATGTATCAAGGTTAGTTACCTTGACCTTTGACCGTGTGACCCCAACATGATCATGCTGCTTCATAAGATTATAGGTAACCATGCATCCAAGTTTAGTTGCAATAGACTTAACCAATCATGAAATATAAGCTGAGAAGTTTTGCTAAACGCAAAAACTTAATATTGAAATAACAGAGTTCTGTATTAAGATCACAGTGACCTTGACCTTTAACCTTGTGACCCCACCATCATCATGCTGCTTCCTATCATTACAGGTAACCATGTATCCATGTTTAATTGCAATACACTTAACCAATCCTGAAATATAAGCTGAGACGTTTTGCTAAACTTAATGTTGAAAAAGCCGAGTTCTGAATCAAGGTCACAGTGACCTTGACCTATGACCTTGTGACCCCACCATCACCAGGCTGCTTCCTAAGATTATAGGTATCCACGTATCCAAGTTTAGTTGAAATAGGCTTAACCAATCATGAGATATAAGCTGAGAAGTTTTGCTAAATGCAAGAACAATGTTGAAATAACAGAGTTCTTTATCAAAGTCACAGTGACCGTTGACCTTGTGACCCCAACACCATCATGCTGCTTCCTATCATTATAAGTAATCATGTATCCAAGCTTAGCTGCAATAGGCTTAACCAATCCTGAAACATAGGCTGAGAGGTTTTGCTAAATGCAGAACCATAACGTTAACGCCGCCGCCATCGGAAAAGTGATACCTATGTCTCACTTTATGCTTCGCAGGCGAGACAAAAATGGCAACAATCTACATGTATAAAATCAGCCTCTTGTGATTTGCCAATGGCAATATTGTTAAATGCTGGAGAAGTAATCTACATTATGTATGTCCATAGGAAAACCCCATCAGAGATAAATGCTGTAGCTGAGCAAAATCAAATGTTATCCCACAGGGTATTAATTATGGAATGGTAATGAATTTCTGCACTAACAGAAATGCAAGATGATGGTCAACTCCTGGGCTCACAGGAATCCATCATATTACAGATAAATTAATTATTCATGGGAATTGCATGCCTGGCAAGTTTAGTGAAAACTAAATCCGGGGTTACACATTAGGATTTTCGCTAGTTCGTAGACAATTCTAAGGGAATCGTAGACAAGCCTTAGTAAGGTGGCAACCCTGATTTAGAATCACAAGCCCAGTACATATGCTGAACATGAGTCGGTCGGAACGACTGTAGCGGTCATAATCCATGTACACAGACGATTTCATTACTTCTTTGATAAGCTTTTATTCAGATATGATTTTACTAGCTTACGGCCTGCAACAAAATCTTAAAACTTTCCTGATTTGACTATGGTCATTTCGATTTGCGTACACCTTCGAAAATCATGCCGTACGTGACTGTACCGTAGAAGCATACACAATACAGTCAGACTAGAGTTTTGCAAGGATTTTGCTTACTGAGCCGGGCCGTGCCACATTTTAGCGAAACATCCTAATATGTAAACCCAGATTTAGTATAGGACCAAAGCAAGTATTTCACTTTAACACTTCTAACGACTGATCCAGGAAAAAATAAATTCTTTACAGTGTAGAGCATATTCTGTTGAGTATTTTTAAATCAATATGATTGGAAGCCTAAGGCAGCAACGACTTCCAGTCATAAAATTTTAAAATATTGAACAGCTTGCCTGGTTGTTTGCCCTCAGATTGAGATATAGGAGAATTTATCGCTAGAAAAGGTTGAGTGTTTAATTTGGGAACTTAATTGTATTCTGGAGAAACTATTCTTGCGTCTGGGTGAAATGGAAACAGAGTTCAACATTTTGATGTTTCATTTCATCAAAACCAGTCACAAAATAATTAATATAGATATAACTCATTATTTTATATATTTTTATAATTATAATTACTGTTATTTGAATAATCAAATAATTGTCCAAGCCTAACACAGGGAGCTGCAGGTCTACCCGCAGAACCTTTGGCTTTCTGAGGAGCCATTGAAGGCCATTTTAGCAGCACTACAATACTTACTGTACAAAATTTGGTATATGAACGATTAACATTAAATATATTTAAAATCCAGAACTTAGTGGATATTAGACAAATGATCACTGTTAATTGAGATGGGGATGGACATCCCATATGGTGTACACATAAATAAATATTTTTTGGTGGGGGTGGGGGGTTATGCCGCTGTCATACGTCTGGATCATTGTATTATTTCCCTTGCCACAGATAACCCTTTAACACTCAGTGGCCAAAAAAGGCTTCAGCAGTGCTCTTGGGAAATGTCCATTTGCAGACCAAGAGAAGAGTATTTTTTGAAAATTTACCACTGGAATGTTGGCTCAATAAACGAGCCAGTCATTCCAGTGGTAAATTTTCAAAAACAGTCTTCTCTTGGTCTGCAAATGGACATTCAACAAATTTAAGGGTTAAAGTCTACCGCAATTATTGAACTGTTCAGTTTATAATCGCTTACAGATTCAGTTGATGGAATATGTCACTTACTGTAAACAATGTGCATGGTATTTTCAAATTTTTACCAAAAAGATACATGAGTTTTAATAGACTAAATGTCAATCAATTTCTCTATTCAATTCTATAGGCTCGTGCAATCTAGTTTGACAGTGCTATGCAAAAGCAATTATACAGGTAAGCTCTTGAATATTTTGAAACTAATTTAATTGATATCTGTTGCTGCCGAAGGCAGTCAAACTAGTTTTAAAATATTCAACAGAATAGTCATTATTTTACAATATATAATCAATTTGTTGTTTTTGGGCCTGGACTGCACATCACAATCTGTCACTTTAAATATCATATTTTAATGCAATTTAATGAGCGCAATGGATATTTAGATATCTAGACTCTGTTGATAACTGTTTAGTCGAATATAGGAATCCAATCTGTCACAAGCATATGATGTAATTTAATAAATTACACCACAGGTCACAATCAAACTAGGTAATGAAAGTCATATGAACGCTTAATTGTCCATAAGTTGTAAGAATTGTATGTCATTACCACAAGTTTAATAACCATTTATTGAATATTTTGAAACTAATTTGACTAGGCGCTGTTGCTGGTATAGTAACAGTGTTACAGCACCCAGTCAAATTAGTTTCAAAAGGTTCAACAGCCTACCCGAATCCTGAATTACTAGAATGCCAATTTCAAGATAACTATAGAAGAAAGCTGTTGAATATGTTGAAACTAATTTGTCTGGGTGCTGTTGCTGTGTATGGAAGCAACAGCTCCAAGTCTAAATAATGTCAAATAGAAAACACAATCTTTATTAAATTGTAAATTCATTAAAGAAATACAATTTGTCAAAGACATACAATTTGTCAAAGACATACAATTTGTCAAAGACATAATTCGTACACTTGACATACTTTTCAATGTTCATGATGGAGCTAGAAACGTAATATATAATGAGACATCTGCCTACACGTGATGTAATTGATTATGACATCACACAGTTGACCGACAGATGGGGTTCCTTCATTCTGTGTACAATTTGTCAAAGACATACAATTTGTCAAAGACATACAATTTGTCAAAGACATATAATTCGTACACTTGACATACTTTTCAATGTTCATGATGGAGCTAGATACATCATTATATATTGAGACATCAGCCTACATGTGATGTAATTGATTATGACATCACATAGTTGACCTACAGATTGGATTCCTTCATTCTATGTACACGTATATGTTCTGCTGTTATCTCTATGCAAAGATGTACAATCACATCATGCCTGCAAATGGACATTCAGTAAGAAATTAATATGGATTTCTTTTACAAATCCTGGCCATTAAACGATTAAATTTGGTTATTGTTATTATAATAATAAAGCGGTGAATCGAAATATGCATTTTTATCCATTATGTTTTTAAATTTCATGTGCTTATTTGAAATTTTAATTAAAAGAACATTATTTTCTTTTAATTTTAATTGCGACCGAAGTTAATATTTTGGTCAAATCGTTGACATTTCTGACATAGTCATGTACCGCTATGTCATGACAATAACATGCCATACTTCTTAAAAAGGACACAATTATCTTTCTAACATGTCAAATGGAAACATGATTCTGACACAGCCAAAGATATGACAATAAATTTCGCTAAATGACAGGGATACTGATGGCTGCAGGATCTCTGATAAAATGCCTCTAGAATAATTGATCAATGCTCTGTTACTCTCGATTTCTCTAGCAGTAATTTATCAGTGTCCACTAAAGTTTCACTATGCTGCAGAAATGCTGTTGTATGATCCGCCCTCTGGGACAGGATAGGCATTAACCCTTTAACACTCATATCAGCCAAAAACTCCTTCTGCAGTGGTCTTGAGAAATGTCCATTTGCAGACCAAGAGAACTATTTTTGAAAATTAACCACTAGAATGATTGGCTCGATAACCGAGCCAATCATTCCGGTGGTAAATTTTCAAAAATACTCTTCTCTTGATCTGCAGATGAACATTTTTAATGAGAAAATTGATAAAACAAATTTGAGGGTCAAACCTGGCTTCATTCTATAGCCTCATATCACGCAAGAGTCCAGTGCACTTGCTATGCATTAGAGATACTTTAGCTCTGAGAATAAAATCCCCTGATAGCCTGATCTGCAGAATAAAGAGCTTCAGGAGTTCTGTATTAGCTCAGTCATGTACACTCATTTAGTTTTGTGGTTGGCCATGTTAAATTGACATCAGACAATCAATGCGTAACTGATCAATGAAGATGATGATTCATTATTGTTATCTAAAACAGCCCTAGACACAGGGTATTAACCCTTTAATCCTTTCACCGAAACATTCCCCCTATCTAATTTTCAAGGCAACCATACAGGAAAACCGTTGAACATTTTGAAATTAATTTGCTTGGAAACAGTTGTTGCCTTAGGCAGCAACGGCTTCCAGTCATATTAATTTCAAAATATTCAATAGAATAAGTTTTATATAGTAAAGAATCTACCTTTTCAGGGATTTATCGGTGAAAGGGTTAATGGTCAAACTGGTCATCTTGAAATGACTTCTGTAGAGGTCTTGAGAAATGTCCAATTCGCGGGCCAGATACTATTTTCAAAATTTTACCAATGGAATGACTGGCACAATATATACAGGTACATTTAATCATGCCCAATCCTATTCATACATGTTTTCTCTCTATTTTTTAACCAGAACATTGGTAAAATATGAAAAAATCAATTGCAATTTAATAAATATTTTGTTAAATATTTTGAAACCAATTTGACTGGGAGCTGGTGCTTTTACTGGTAGTGGGGGTGAAAGAGACATGCTGGAACTTCCTAGTTTATATATTTAACTTTTCATGACTTTTCAATGACTTATGTGAAAATTCATGCTGATTTTCCAGGACTTGCTTCTACAAAAATAGCATGGTTCCAAGACAAATAACACATACTGTTGAATATTTTGGATTATGATCATGGCTTCCAATCAAATTAAGTCCAAAATATTCAACAGAACATTTCTGACATATTGTTTTCAAAATTGTACTAACTAACTAACATGTTTCCATTCTTGTTACATGTATGGAAACATTTTAACTTATTTATGAGCTGTACTGTACTGCATGTTCTGATTCATCGCTACCCTGAAAACGCAGATTACTAGGCCAGTTACTGGGCCAGATAACCTGCATTATCATGATATACATGTAGCTTTACTCTGACAACACTCTGACACACAAGGTGTTTCAGGCCATGAAAATTACACATTCCAGCGGTCTTGGGCAACCATATTTTACTGCAGGGCAACCATATTTTACTGCAGGGCAACCATATTTTACTGCGGGGCAACCATATTTTAACACATTGGTTGCCCTGGGGGACAACCTAGATATTTTTATATTTTTCAGGGCCTGTATATGTACTCATGGTGAGTATTTATTTTATATAATCTTAACCCTTTCACACTTAAATTTGTTCAAGAAAATTTCGATTTTCTCTTAGAAAATGTCAATTTGCAGACCAGGAGAACTGTTTTTGAAAATTTACCCCTGGAATGACAGGCTCTGTTATCGAGCCAGTCATTACAGCAGGAAATTGTCAAAAAACAGTCTTCTCTTGGTCTGCAAATGGATATTTCTCAAAACCAATATAGAAGCAGTTTTTGGCTGATATGAGGCATAAAGGGTTACTATAAAGCTTGAGTTGGTATTTACAAGGATTCTGTAGTTTGTATAGCTTATAACAATACATATTTTCAACAGAATTGACAGAAATGGGGCAACCTGGAAGTACAGGCGGGAAGCCTAATTTAAATGGCAAATTTGCCCCTGGGGGCAACACATTTTTTTCTAATTTTTGAGCCTGTGTTTTCATTGTGATAATTTATTCCCAGAGGGATAACCCGAGTACGCTTGATTGGACACACAAACTTCCATTGTTGTTAAAATTTCATTCAATAATGCATTTTGAAATGGTGATAACATAACCAGGTTTACCGATTTAATCCTCCAATTTGTTCAGTAAAATTTCAATTTTCTCATAGAAAATGTCCATTTGCAGAACTTCACAAGAGAACACTATTTCCGAAAATTTCTAAATGGAAAAGACTGGCTTGTTTATCAAGCCAGTCAGTTCAGTAGTAAATTCTCAAAAATAGTCTTCTCTTGTGAACTGTAAATTAACATTTCTCAAGACCATACAGAAACTGTATTTGAAAGCCTTGAGTATTAAAGGGATAATGTTCAATATAAATGCTCATTATATGAATAATTTTGCTTAAAGCAATAGTTCCAATTACATAAGGACATTTTATTTTTCCATAATTTCTCCATCTAATATCTGTTTTTGATGTTATCATGTTGATGCTAGAGAATATGCAGACAGAATAATCAACATATTTTATTGCGATCTGAAAGCTATTCTGTGCGACTGAACTAAAGAAGAGCGGACTCAAGATTCTGTCTTCGAGTAATTTATCAACGGACACAGATATTGCTCACGTTGTTTCTATGAAGTGATCCAGAATAGACAGGACAGGACAAATAAAAAATATTTGCACTCCAGAGTGTTTGCACACTAAATTTATTAGGTCAATATGAAATGAGCGAAGCATGCATTAACATCACATAATTGAGGAATCCAGTTTTAGCTATGCCCCGCCCATCTCTAGATAAGCTCCACGCATGCTTTGCCCATGTTGGGATCAAACGATCCCTGCACTTTATGAAACCCAATTTCCAGGAAACTATACGAATAAGCTGTTGAATATTTTGAAACTAATTTGACTGGGCGCTGTCGCTGCCAATCTGGTACAATTCGTACAATGCTTAGTCTGTCATTAATTATGCGTTATACCGAGACAGCAGCAGCACCCCGTTAATTTAGTTTCAAAATATTCAACAGCTTACCTGTATAGTTTTCTGAAAATTGATAGTCAGGGAGTTCAGGGATCAATCGATCACAATACAGGTGACATGTGGGTGGAGCTGAGCTAGAGACGTGTGGGGCATACTGTGACGATGGTTGCTATCATATGATCGTAAGATCATACATAGCAATCACATACAATCACGTTAGCTTATGCCACCCGCAACATATTTGGACTCCAAATCCGCTACAATATAGGTAGACAGATTGTTATTCAGTCTTGCATGCTTTCTGGTTAATTTAATGAAATAAATTACTTCATGTCAATTATAAAAGCGTAGGGGATATTCGTAATCGAGATTTACATTTATACAAAATTTATATCAGTTAGAATTAAGATAATTGTATTTTGTTATTATGATTAGGTTATAATCAATGTAGATTTCATTATTTATAAAATGTATGGAATCTTTATGGATTATCTGAGCAGTTATGTAGGAGTTACAAATCAACATGTTGTTGTATATCCGCGTGATCCAGACGGGTCACAATACATTGTGTGCATGTGTTAAAATCGTCGCCTCAACAAGCATTCAGTGGTTGGCCTTCGTGAGAGTTAGTTGCGCCTTAGCGAAGTTGTGATGTAGGCAGCCATCGTTTCACGTGTATATACTTCTACGCCGGCCATATACACTGGCGTGGCTGAGAGAATGTTTCGATTGTGAAGTTCAAATATAATTCAAGTTTGTCCAGGCAATATACGTTTTGATTTGTGGGCACAATATGAACTTTCATCCAAGAATCTCTCCATGACTTTGGGTCATTAATATCAGCTATAGCCAGGTCTCCAGCTCCTGGTAATATCAGCTATAGCCAGGTCTCCAGCTCCTGGTAATATCATCTGTAGCCAGGTCTCCAGCTCCTGGTAATATCATGTGTAGCCATGTTTCCAGCTCCTGGTAATATCAGCTATAGCCAGGTCTCCAGCTCCTGGTAATATCATTCGCAATCAGGTCCCCAGCTCCTGGTAGTATCATCCATGACCAGATTTCCAGCTTCTAATAATATCGTGCGTGACCAGGTCTCCAGCTCCTGGTCATCATTAACTATCACCAGATAACCAGCTCCTGGTTAACGTGGTTGTGGGTCAGATAACCAGCTACTGGCCATTCGCTAATCCATCACATCTTTAGCTTCTGGCGGCCCGTGGCCAGGCCTATTCAGCATTTCAGATCAACCTATATCATAAGATAAATTCCAGTTGTTTATATTTTTGTGTTACGCATTTGTCTGGGTGCACCCACATCTTTCCGTCGTCTTCAATACGATATCAGAAAAATCGTATTGTGATCATTCGTCCGCAGGACCCTTTCGTCTTCAAGCCACAAAGAAATGACTGTTTCCATTGAGCATTTACAACAGCTATACTACATTCAGGTCGTATCTTATTGATTTATTATATGAAAATTTTATATTGATTGTTGTCATAACTATTAACACATTAATTAGGTTAATATTTTCAAGGTTAAATTCTGAACCAAGAACCATTAAGTCTTAAGTTTATCGACATAAAATCATACATGCTGCCATAAACTCTGGGGATTATCCGATGGTCAATATCCATCCTAGGTTCTAAATGATTCAGTAGTCGATAGTGGTCTTATGGATCAGATCGAATGGGGATCATTTTCAACTTGGATAGTGGATGTACCCGGATCTCATCTTACATTAATTTTGAACATTTATGATTTCTGAAGTGAACTAAATCATCTGTGATATTCTTTGAGGATTGATATAAATGACATCAGATCGAAAAATCGATTTGATGTGATTGTTATCAAAACTCAAAGTCAGAGCAGGGATTGGATCAACCAGGATCAATCCGTTGGATCGATAATGGTCGTTTCGATCTAGATATGACTTCAAGGATTAGAGTTCTTGTTTTGGGTCAAATTAGTTTATGAATATTCAACGTAAGACATGAGGGCTTCAGTAGTTATAATTTTGACATCCTGCTTCAACAGAATCATTTTATATTCATATAATATATCAATTGTAACAATCATGTCAACTGTACAATACTGCTATAATTTTACAACAGATCAGAAAGTAGGCAAGAATGAATGAATAATATTTTTCAAATCTGTCTTTGTTTATTTCCTCTTAATTACCACTATATTTTGAATCAATAGGTTAAAGTTCAAATGCTAATGCAGATTACTCTTCCATACGTTGAGCCAAGATACGGAAGTGTTGGAATTCACCTCAAATCGGTCCCATAAGCTTTCCTTCGAATAAAAGGGTTAACCATTGATAATGGAAATCATTTAGATACCCCTAGACATCTATTCTATCGTTTCCATTTTGGGTTAAGCATTTTGGCAAAATAAAATATCCGGTAATCATTTGATTAATGACGTCATAATCATTACTAAGGTTTTGTCTTTTGGATAAAACGCATTGGTGTTTCACATAGTACAGTAATCTAATCCACGCCAACATCAGCTAATTCCCTTACAATACCTAAATCCGGATTCCTCCATTGAAAAAATCTGTACAATGTTACAAAAGCGGAAGGGTGAGGAGCTGTAATCTTGGATTTCTCTTCTTATTTATTATTGTCATTGCCCCATAGGGTATGCACTTTCTGTTTGCTAGTATCCCGTGGCCATACTTAAAAAACCCTGACTGAACCCATTTTGCTTAAATCTTAGCACAACAACGGATGATCAGGTTAACTAGGGATCGATCCCCAAATTTGGTTTACGGTTTAACCCCTAAAACACCTACATGTATGCAAGGGCTTGTCAAGCTCTGAATGTGCTTGTTCCATGTATTATTATGCTGCTAGTGATAATGAGCCTGGTGCCATATTTTTTACCTGATGTCAAAATTCTACTTTTTACTGTGTCAATAGCAACAAAACTGATATACATGTACATTTTCCAACAATTTTGGTGGACGATGTTGCTGACATAGACTGAAGGAAATTTCAATTTCCCTTTCTCCGAGATCTAACAATACATACCATTATATTACTCTTGATAATACAAGCTAGCTTGCTAGCTGCTCTAGGAATCTAGATTTAGAAAGCTTTACCGGCTCCTGGAACCGGGTACCCGGTTCCCAACAACAGGGTACCCGTTTGCCAGTGAGGCTCATATTGTTTGCATAGCTACCAAACAAGAGAATACCTATGGCTTACCTCCGTGGGGCTGGGAGGCAGGGTCCGTAATATAATGGTAAGTATTGTTAGATCTCGGAGAAAGGGAAATTGAAATTTCCTTCATTCTCCTTCGATCAATACTTAATCTTGATAACACCAGATTTAGACGACAACCTGGTGGGAAGGGGCAAGCCATACATAGCTTCTTTTGGCCCTGGAGAAAGATTTAGACTTAAACTTGACATACAGAGACCTAAAACGACCGACAAGTTTGGGACCGAATCACATTCACATCCCCGCCGCCCCCCCCCCCCCCCCCCCCCCACTCCCCTTTTTTTTCTCCTAAGAAAAGGGAAAGAACTGACGAACATGCATCTCGCCTGATACACGAATATGCGAAGAGGGTTAACTGCTCTTTGCATATATTAGCCTGGGAATGAGCATGAATATATTAGATGAATGATCATGATATATAAACATAAATACACAAAAAAACTGTCAAACTTGAATTACCTTATGATTTTCGATTTCAGATGTGGAGCCATCAACCAAACACATTTTCGACCATCCGTGACAATATTGGTTGTAATCCTCTCGCTTGACCATGTCTGTTCCATAACTTTTGTTTTCCAAGTATCAAAAGGGTGTGGCCGTTGAACTATCGTTTCAAAACAGCTAAAGCGAGTGGATTGGCGGAGTCTGACATATCCCTCATATAGTAATCTGTGAAAGAGGACTCTAACGGAACACCATTGTAGAGGGCGGTCGATGCGGCTATTGCTCTAACATCATGTGCCCTTGCGCATTGCACCTTGTGCCCAGTCGCAATCTCATGGGTAGTCTGAATGCATTTGACTACCCAACAAGAGATAGAATCCATGGATGCGTCGCCATATGGCTTCTTATGGCAGATCCACAGATGTCTATCATTTGGCCGTGAAGAGTCTGTCCGCTTTTTGTACTTAGTCAAAGCACGGACTGGACACCAGAAACTGGCATCACGATCAAACCTAGTTAGTTTTGGTATAATGATTGGTTTGCCGGGATATTTCAAAGATTGATTCTTTAACATAAACTCTGCTCTTGGCAGTAGTTGCAGACCCTCTCCAGAGACAATAAATTGGTCCCTCTCTGCTGAAAGCGCATGGATCTCACTGCGCCTTCTCGCTGAGGAAGTTGCCAATAGAAAAACCGCCTTTAGAGTCAAATGCTTTAGACTAGCTGAACCCAAAGGTTTGAAAGGGTGCTTGGCCAGAACATTAAGCACCAAACATAGACTCCAGGCTGGAATGACTACCGGTTGTCTCGGTCGGAGATTGCTCATTCCCTTCACCATCAGATTCAACTGGGCCACCTCTGGACTATCCCTGTTGGCTAGACATGGGATAACTAATTCCAAAGCTGACTTGTATCCAGCAATTGTGACAGAAGCCAGTCCTGAATAGAACAGCTCACAGAGAAAGTATTAATACCCTTTCCTTCAAACCATTCTACAAATTTGTTACGCTTGTGGTTATATGACTTGAAGGTTGACCTCCTTCTCGCGCTGCGATGAAGCTCACAGCCTGTCGAGAAAAGCCTTCCGACGTGAAACGTTGTTTGATAACATCCACGCAGTCAATTTGAACATTTCGGGATGCTCATGTAAGAAGCATCCCTTGGCCTGGGAGATTATGTTCAGAATCTCGGGTAACTGCACTGGATTGTCCACCAGCAGATCCAGAAGATCCGTGAACCACGACCTGCTGGGCCAAAATGGCGCTGTTAGTAGGACCAGGCACGGTTCCTCCCTGATCTTCACCAAAATCTTCGGTAGAAGAATGGTGGGCGGATGCGTGTAAGCATGCATCCCTCTCCAGCTTATTGCCAGAGCGTCTGAATCGATGGCATTTGGATCTGGAATCGGTGAGACAGAAGTCATGATTTGAGCATTTTCCTTTGTGGTGAACAAGTCCACGTTTGGTTTGCCCCAATGCTCGAAGATCCTGTGAAGAACTGGAGGGTTGAGAGACAATTCTGTTGGCAGAATCCTCTGTCTGCGAGACAAAGCATCTGCCAGAATGTTCAATCGCCCAGGAATGTGAGCTGCTTTCAAAACAACTGAGTAATTCCTGCTCCATTGAATGAAGTGCCACACCTTCATACATAGAGTGGGTGACTTGGTCCCGCCTATAATAATTTAATAATGATACTACTCTCGAATTGTCCGACCATATCAATATCACCTTGCCCCTGACTTCTGGAAGAAACTTATCCAATGCCAGTTCCACTGCCATCATTTCCAACAGATTGATATGCAGCTGACTCTCTTGGAGAGTCCATGTGCCCGAAACCTGGTGTTCTCCCAGGTAGGCCCCCCCCCCCCACCCGTTCAGCGATGCATCCGTGTACACGGACAGCTGGGGGCGGGGTAGGTGCAGCGAAACTCCTACTAGGAGATTCCGACGCTTCTTCCACCATACAAGATGCGACATTATTGGCTCCAAAACTGGTACCACAGAAATATCAGATACAACTGGATAGGTCTTCGCATCAGAGCAGCGTACAGGATTACCTGCTCCATGGAGACCATCATGCCCAGCATCTGAAGAAACCTCCTTGCCTGAATGTGTTTTCCCAATCGAAAACTCTTGAAGATGGCTAACAGAGACACCACTCTGAGATCTGACGGGTTAACCCTGCCCTCGAGATCGAATCGCATCCCCAAATAAACGAAATGTTGAGTGGGTGTCAACTCGGATTTCTCTCTGTTGACTATCCAGCCTAGATCTGAAAGCAACTTCAGAGTCAGAGCAGTATCCACTTCTAACCTGGCTGGTATGTCCGCCTTGATAAACCAATAGTCTATGTATGTGTGAAGCGCCACATTCTGTTTTCTGAGAAATGCTGTCACCGCTAGGACCACTCTGGTGAAAACCCTACAAACTCCCATACCCGATTCTGAAACGCGAATCCCAGAAACCTGTGACAATCCCTGTTCATTGGAATGTGGAAATATGCATCTTTCAGATCGATAGACACACACCACATTCCTTTCCTCAACCATGCCATTACTGACCTCAGAGTTTCCATCTGAAACCGAGGTGTATGGATAAACCAATTCAATGGCCCGAGATTGAGTACGGGTCTCGATCCCCCCCCCCCCCCCCAGAGCTCTTGGGGACAAGGACCATGTTTGAATAGAAGCCTGGAGTGTTCTGGTTTGCTGGTTTTATTGCTCCCTTCAGAAGCAAACCTGACACTTCGTTTTGAATGGCTTCTAACTTGTCTGGGTTCCTTGGAACGGGAGTCCAGACAGGTGCCAAAGACTGGTTTTGTGGTAGAAAATCCCACCACTCTGGCATGTACCCCTTGGATATCCATCCCAGGACCAGACTGTCTGACGTCACACCTCGTCAAACCTCGACGAAACGCATGAGCCTTCCACCCACTATAGATGCCTAATGCAGGTGTCTGGCTCGTGATCCGCTCCCCCCTCTCTTGACGAGAGAGAACCACTTTGGTCTTGGCTTGACTGGTCTGACTGGCACCGCTGTTCCTGTCGTACAGGTGCGGTCCAGGCAGATACGAAGATCTCATACCCTCAGGTACGATCAGCTCTCTTCTTTCCGCCCTTGGAGGACTTACCCTTGCCCTTCCCGCCATTCTGGCATTCAGGAGCAACAGTGGGGTGGGCAGGAACCTCCACAACCTTCCTCGCCTTCTTAGCCGCAGGCAGCTGCGAAGACCCAGCAATAGCAGAAGAAGCTGGCATGTCTTTCGCCTTGCTCTTATGCTTTTCTGCTTCTTGGAGGAAGCTTGAACAGTTAGCAGTTTACCTACAGCCCCTAGTGCATGCGCTTGTCGCACCAGTTCTAGCTGCAGATTGACCGTCAACCGATTCTGCGCAATGTTGGCCGTGTCCTCTAAGATGGCCCGTGCTTGGCCACCAAAGATGCTAGGGCTGTTCAGGGGCATTCCAATCAAACACTCCCTGACGGCGGTAGCTGGACACATATGGTCAAGGACCATCTGCCGCCTGGACTTGGTCACTCACGCTTGCACCCTGGCCAAAGCGTCCATTGACAGCACCAGGCCGTTATTGATGTAGGATAGCGCCACAGGTGGCTCAGGGCGGCCTGCCCCAGCTTCAGCCCACACCGACTGAAGCAAGCGATAGGAGTGATTAACAGCAACCTTGCTGCTCTCACTCCCTCATCGCACAGGGACAGGACTTCTTCGTGGTGTACTTGGGACCTGTCCACAAGTGCCGGAGCGGGGGCCACCCGCTCCAGCACTCTGACCTCCAAGCACCCAGCGGTTATCCTCAGTGACCGCTGGCATCACACCATATCTGTCATATTCCCCACGGGGAATACGGCACCTTGCCCGCACCTCCCTGGAGGCTATAGGGAGCCGACTCTTGGTCAAGAGTTGCTTGCTATAAATAGCATCCAACAACTCTTTAAACCGTGAATCCAGTCCAATGGACTGGATCCGAGCCATGGGCAAGACCCCCGTCCTAATCGACGCAACCGATGGACGGGGTGTGTCCTCCTTGGCCATGGACTAAACCACAGACGGGTCCACCCTGGCTAGCCATGCCAGAGCCTCGGAACAGTCTGTCTCTGAAGAGGACACTCCCATGAATACATCACCCATTGACGTATTAACGGTTCTACAGCACCAGCTTCCCGGCTAGGAGCCACCGCTGGTAAGCGAGAAACACTGGTACCGTATGGTTCCGCCGCACCCCATGGAGTTCACCGGCCCATGGAGTAGGCCCGCACAGAAAACCGTGCAGACCCGTAGCGGTTATGGAATCGTGGCCATACATGGGCGCCGACGGCACCCCATGTGTGGCCGCTGGACCAGGCGAAATAGGCGTGTACCAAGCCTGGCCAGCAACACCCATCACCGTGTCGGTTGGTGGCAAACCAACCAGCACTGGACGGGTGTCCGGTACCGGTGTGGCCTCAACCACGAACGGATCGACTGTCCTGCCTTGCACCAAGCCAGACAGATGGAGGGCGGTTCCGTCCAGGACGGAATCGACCTCCATGCTCTCCACCCATGGCATCTCAGGCCGTAACAGTCTCCCCTCCTCTGCTTCCTCATCTTCAGACCCCGAAGAGTCGTCACCAGATGAGGAGACACTGGCGCCGTCCTGGTGCACGGCTCCCATGCCCGATGGACCGGCAACCACTACTGGACCACCCGGAGGTGACCGCAGAGACAGAACCCATCAGGCCGGAGCCCGACGGGACTGCCAGGGAGCCATCTCGGTAGCCAGTCCAGCACCCTGTCCAAGGACAGGGTCCATACCAGACACAGGAAGAGGCTGTCCTACAACCTTCGGCATTAGGGACGACACCAGCGTGGGCAGGACGCTATGCAAGAAGCCTTGCATAGTGGGCCCGAACCACGCCGGAGGTGCCATCTCCAAAACCTCCCGTTGCGGATGTGGAGTGCCCCAGGGGCCGAAACGGATGCTCCACGATTTGTTTTCGAACTGCCTGACCCCGCATCAGACCCAGCCGAGTCCTTATGGGAAAGGAACTTGGCCACACTGAACATACGTTACACCTATTATCAACATTACATGGTGAACAATGGTAACAGACATGGTCTTTGTAAACAAGCTTGACAAATTTGTGGCATTCCGGGCATGATGGCGGGGTAGGCTTGGCCTAAAAATAAGCACAAAACCTAAAATAAGCAAGCGGAACGAAACAGGAATGGAAGGAGACAAATAATTTTCAAATATATTGACCATAAATTAAGTGAAACCCTCCAGCACCCCATCCTGCAACGTTACAACAAAGATCGCACTTACGGATGACAAGAACAAACCGGACAAATACACCCATATATTGATCCTAACGGATGTATAAAACGGAACCAGGAACCATATCGCATAGCATTCGCAGTATATTTAATAATAAATTTCGAATTATACTCTCAAATGAAGGCCAAAACGATATGTGAAGAAAACAACAAAATGATTTTTACAAACTGCTGTAGATCACGGTAAAACCGCAGAACACACATCTTAAATCAAGAATTTTGAAACCACCGATCAATACAAACAGATCGTGATTACCACGCAAAACTTGACATAATTCCAAAGTTTTCTGGTACAAAAAGTACGCAGCACCCAGAACAAGATGCGCGAATACATGAAACATTTTCTTCACCATAAAAATCTGAGAAACAACACGAGTGTGATGTCACCTGCTCGGATAATACGGAGAACGACGTCAGCCGATTTTCGTGTTAAAACTCCGTACAGCCAACACCCCATTTCATATTACTGCCGATCGCCATTAAGAAGGCAATCAATCTGGCATATTTTGTTGTCACCACACGTCCCAGATTCGGGGTAAGAATTTTAGAGACCTAAGTCTCCATATATGCTAAACAATAACATGAGATTCAGCGGCTCCTTCCATGATAAATCCAAAATCCTTGAAGCGAATAAATAGCTAACAAATTGGCACAGAAAACACTTAAAGGTCATACTTGGAGAAATCCCTTTTATGTACAATTTTACAAGTGTTTAAGGCATTATTGTATAGTAATTAATAACAAACCAGCTGTATGTGTCTAACAGTCTCCAAATAGCTAATATTAAGCCGCGAAGTCGGCGTATGATCGAATACATAAGATTACGCGATGACTTACCTCCCTTGATTTTGAGCTCTTCAGCGTCAATAATGACGTAATAGTGGAACAAGCTATTATACCGTAACGTTGAATACATGCAGCTTCGTTCAACTTCAGCAGGAAATAAGTACAGTTTGGTTGCATTTTCCCGGTCAGGCAAAGATAAAATTAGCTTTTACAGATCTTATGCCAACAAAAATAATAGAAAGTTATTTGTTGATTGATTTTAACTCTAAATAAACAACTGACCATAGAGTCTAATGCGCGCTCTTACTTAACATACATAATATAGCCTACATAGCGGAATGACAGTTTTTTGTTGTTGAATTAAATACACGTGCATACATAAAACAGACACACGTAAGTCAGCTAGATCTTTCCCATCTGTCTAAAACAAAAATTGTATGAGATCTCAATGCATTTTCTTTAATTCTGACATTTTTGCTGCGGCTATGTAGGCTACATGGTTTAGGCCTAGAGGGTGGGTGTGTAGTTAGAATCACGCAAAAACGGCAACAGCTACGAAAAAACAATGCGGCAGATTTTTCTCGGTTTTATGTTTCCAGACATGTTTGAGAACATGATTGCATCAATGGCGATTTTGGCTCAATAGAAATGTGTGTGAACAAATTTAGCCTGTAAATGACAAGATAATTTAATGTACAAGTGTGTGAGTTTTTAAAGCTTATAGCATATACTCATCATTTTCAAGACCAACTGTTTGTAAGTTTTATCAGAAACCCTTCTGGTTTTACCTAACATGCATAGGCCTGTGTCACGAGTAAGATTACAGTTGAATATGCGAAGAAAAATAATCGATATTACATGAACATAGGAATGGTTGGATGGTGGGGCGGGGTGGGAGGTGTAGGGGTGGGGAGGGGCTGCCAGTTGGGGAATCGACGGGCCTGCATATTTTCACGTTGATGCAAAGCATATTATTTTGAGAAATTACCACCAGGCTTATTGAAAATTACCACCAGGCGATAAAACAAGCATTCCGTGTGATGGAAATGCATAAATAGTAGCAGATGAACGAATTCATAGGAAGACTGACATATCGGTTATCGATCGTCTCTCTTTCACTTCACGCCGACGTTAATGAAAGCTTATAGTAAACAAACAATTTTGACAGTCTTCGACGCAAAAGCTATCCAACATAAATTTGTGCACTGTTAATAAACGTAGCTCTATCTAAATATGACAATTTAGTTCATCTTACCCACCTGTTATAAATTATTATTGTCACGTTTTTTGCGCATCTTCACTCATATATGTCCTTTTTCAGTATACATGACAATTGTCCTTTCCAGAGTACCCACCCGTCATAATGAACTGCGTGATGTGTGCAATGACATCATAATGAATGACGTCATGAATGATGTCGATAAGTACATCACGAACGCATATTTGAAGATGGTCTATGGGCTGTTGTACAAATTGTTTGCCGTTACTATTTAGTAAATATTCTGTTGAATATTTTGAAACTAATTTGACTGGGTGCTATGGCAGCAACAGCACCCAGTCTAATTAGTTACAAAATATTCAACAGCTTCCCTGTATAGTTGTTAGGAAATTGATAGCTAGGGCATTCGGGGATCGATCAATCCAAACACGGCGAGGTGTGGGTGGAGCTTAGCTAGTGATGGGCGGGGCATAGCTAAAAATGGAAAGGTCTATTGTACACACTCAGGGCCAGCATTTGTCTCTAGTACGTAAACCTACAAATTACTCCAGTAAAAGCGTGAAAGAGTGAGTGACGTTATGCGTAAATTTATATGTTAGCTACATTACATTCAAAGAAGTGGTAGATATATACCCAGAATTTACCTCCTCGCCCACATACATATAGGATACGCACGCATGTGTAGGCCTATGTTTAGAATGACAGGAAACATAAGTAGCAATGTGTAGGCCCGACCACAGGTATTTTTGGCATAATTTTTGCAACTGAATGCAGTGTTATTTGCTTGTTCAAGTAGCTTAATCACGTAGCCCATGAGAAGTCCCACCCCACCTCCCCCACCCCCGGTCACTCATTGCTGGCATAATGTATATCCCTAAATGATATTGCAATCAATGCTTATTAAAATTGATGTTTTAGATTGTCACAAATAGTTTGGCTTAAGTCAACAGGAGATTTAATTATATAGGCCTATAAAATTTATCCAATATGGGCCAAGCTTTCTCCAGTCTTAGACTTAAACAAATCAATTGATTACCTTAGGCAAATTCGCAAATTTGGATCTACCGGTGGACTTTGCATTTGGTGTGTGTGTGTGTGCGCTCATGCTTACGTACTTGCATACAAGTGTGCGAGGAGGAGATATGCTGTTTATCAAATGGAATGCAAAAAAATGACTTCGCATAGCGTCAGAATTTTCAGGGAGAAGAACCAGCACACCCATATCTCCCCAAACGGCCATTTGGAAGGGACACGCCCTCACTTACAGACCCTCTCTAATATTGAACCAACTCAATAATAAAATCCTAGATCTGCGCTTGACGGCCATCCCACCAATACTGGATGTAGCAAGATATAGTATCATAAAAATACAGTATCTACAGAATCACGCTGAGATATTTTCTCGAAGCAGATCTCATCTAAAAAGGGGGTTTTCGTGCCCGAGATATTCATATTTAAATATGGCATTGGCGCTATTATAAACTTCTGACTAATGTCTACCGGGAATATCATTGAGATCATTGCCTATTTAAAAATTCATTGCTAAATACAATAGAATGAAAAAGTTACCCTGGTTAAAAAGTGTTGCCTGTATTAGCTTTGCTTAGCGGGTGTTCCACTATGACGTCACAGATGCTTGGAATTCAAGGGAGGTAATTTATGACGCGATATTCTAAAGCTATATACTTTATCAGCGATAAATAAAAAAATATGCCATGTATTAGCAAATTGATAACAGCTACATGATTTGGAAGGACTGGATATACTACAATGTCTTAAAATACACTCTCCATATATGACCTTTCAGAAACTCTTAAGAAAACTCTAAGAAAATCTAAAGATCCCCAAATGCAAAAAGCATGTATGCTCTTGTTGCTATGCAAACAAGAATGAGCCTCACTGGCAAACGGGTACCATGTTGTTGGGAACCGGGTACCTGGTTCCAGGAACCTGGTTCCAGGAGCCATTAAAGCTTTTAAATCTAGATTCCTAGAGCAGCTAGCAAGCTCGCTTGTATTATCAAGAATAATATAATGGTAAGTAATGATCGAAGGAGAAAGCAATATCTTCAAGCAAATTTATTGAAAAACAACGACACGTTCATCTTTTAATTTAATTTGAAAATGTAAAATTTGGACATCAGAGTGATAAGGGTTAAGTGTACATGTACTTACATAATTGGCATCCTGGACCCCAGAATCGATCTGCACATCCATTCTGACAATCACCTGATCGCTTGTCACAGTCGGCACTATGATGACAATGGCAGTGGAATCTGCACTTGTACCCAAAAACACCATCCTGGCAGCGATGGTATAGGTCACCAAAATCACCTATAATTAAGAAAATAAATGATCCAATGAATGAGATGTTAATGACAAGCAAATGTAATTGTACTATGGACTGATGTGATTTCACACCCTGTCCATGGCCCCTCAAGTTTATGAACTGGCCTGGATTACCATACCCAATTCTTATCCACATGGTTAAAATACAGTACAGTACAAAACAGTAATAAACAAATGTAGTATGTTGCATCCGTTGATGATGTCCAACTATAACTATATCATTTCATATGGCAGCCATGTATTGTGCCCATTCCGTGTCGAGTCTTGATTTGAAGCTATTTAGTGTTGGAGCTGTTACAATGACATCAGGTAGAGCATTCCATAAGTCTACTATCCTTGAGGAGAAAAACTGATGACAAAGTGCTGTCCTACAGTAGTGTTTCTTAAGTTTATATGGATGACCTCGCATTACTGTGTTTGAGTCAAGGCTCTACGAGTTTACTATCAGCTGTGTAAATACCATGCATGTACTTGTATCCTTCTATCATGTTGCCACATGCTCTTCTGTACATCAGACTCTGCAGTCTCAGGGTTCTTAGTCTGTCCTCGTACTGAAGTGTTGACAGTGATGGGATAAGCTTTGTCGCCCTCTTCTGGACACCCTCTAGTAGCTTCATATCCTTAACATATTGTGGTGCCGCGACTACGTTAGAATACTCGAGGTGGAGTGTACTAGAGCAATAAATACTCTTCAGTGACTGCATCAAAATATTCCTAAGACCTTCTTATTAGCCCCAGTATCTTATTTGCTTTGGCCCCTCTGTAAGTACGGAGAACTTTAACTCGTCGTCGACATTAACTGAATCTTGTTGCTTTATTTCACTGATTATTAGTTCTATATCAGTATGCAGAAGTGGACACATACAGTTTACAGTGTTTGACAATATTATGACCAGAATATTGCTTTGACGTCGTAATCGTGTGTATGCATTAAATGAATGGGGAATGCGCTGTTCATGTGATAACCACGTCACCACTTCTAGCTGCACGTTGATTGGCTACTGCTCGCCAACTGATTGGCTGGAGTGTCCTGCCTCTGACGTCACGAGTAGTATAACAGGAGCCAGAAATTGTGAATCGAGAGCACTTCGGCGTGGAAGCCGACACAGTCAGCAAGACTGCTGGACCAGCGCAGTGCAAGACGTGGGACAACTGCTAACTGACTGTGGTACCTACACCACAGCTTTGCCATTCGGAATTGAGATCTCCTGCACCGGTGAGCAGTCTTGGACATCCGTGATAGCAATTTTGGAAGCTCCCGGGCGGCCATCTGGGGGCAAAATAAATTAATATAAGGACTCCCTTTTTCCGAAACACTCACAGAGGAGTTTCTTGTGGATGGGCCTTGCGGGCCCGATGTAATTCTACAGGATGTAGAGCCGAGGTGATTCTTGGTGGATAACTCGCCAGATCTTCCGGACCACGCTGAAGTGGTATCAAACTTCTGCGCAATATGTCGCGTGTGTTAATTAACTTTTAGGCCAGTCTGGTAGGACTCTGCTCGGTGCGTCGCAAGAGCTATGCGATGTATCCCGCACCGTGTACCCAGTTTAATGTACATGCATATTTAATTACAACTGTAGCCCTCCTTGTTAATGGGCAACTGTCAACCTTCCGTCGCCAAACGGGAACTTTATAACACTGTGTATCAGTTATTCTGACTATCTAATGGACATCTTTCTATAACTGTTCTTCTTCACCGTCTTGAGAGTGAGCCGCATCGACAGTCTGCTTGTGGAAATCTTCCCTGCATTCGGAATCGTGCCATCTCGCGCTATTCAGCTGTAGCGTATCAATTTCCGTGATTTATGAACTCTTACTGTACTGATGACCAATAGGTACTCAAGTAACTATACTATTGTACTATTCATTATTTCCGTACTAGGTACTGATGACTAATAGGTACCTACCCAGTCTTAAAGACCACATTTTTATACCTTTTGTGTCATACCGTATATATTATCTTTATTTCCGTGTGCTTGCAACTAACAAGCACCATAAGGTCTTACGACCTGATACTCACAGCATTGTATTAGTTAGTTATGTATAGGGCAAGTAGCCATCCTAGCCAACTCTAGGCTCTTCGGATACCAGTTAGTTTAGATTCCCTCACCAATGTAGAAAGCACTGCAAAAAGAAATTATATCATGTAGACCGGCCTGCAGTGCATCTCTGGGCATTCTGGAACATAACCCTAATGACAGGTGAAATGTTAATTCGGTAACACACGGGTGACGGATGAGACGCAGATCTCCCTCCAACTTGGTATAGCGACTGGGTGAGGTCTTAGAACCCACCACGCCCTCACGGGAAGGTCACTAGCGATGGATATCTGTCTCTTACTCCCAACCATAAATGCTATTGCACTTTCTAAATTGCCTATGTGAACTGTAAATTGTCCTAGTGATGTTATATGTGGTTGTGGGGCAATGGTAACCGGATCATCATATGATTCGGGAGCCGTCGCTCTGCAACATGTACGCACGCTGTCTTTCTGAGGAAGATGCTATGTGGGGCGACCTTCGGGATGCTGGGCATCTTCGCCAGTTAGATGTATGTGTCTAAAGATAGGTAGAAATCCCTGCCACTTGCGGCCAAAGCTTGGAAGCATATCTAACAACTAAAGGGTAGGTTAGACTTTAGCAGAAGGCCTGCATAAATAAAGCGGCAACTACCAATGCAGTATCTTTGGACCTATGTAAGACGGTGACCTGTGAATTCTTCGGAAATCATCCGACCCGTCTTCACGTAAACCAGCGTGCATCACATTAATTATGGCATCACTAGGATTGACCACTGCACTTAGCATTTTGTTTGAACAAGAGTGGCCCTTTGTGCCAGCTCTTTTACTCCGCTTCAGCGTTGAAGGCATTTTCCTGTGACGGAGGCCCACGCGAGGCACTTTCCTCTCACAACAAAAACATTTTGTGAGTGTTAGGGGTGTAATTAGTTTTTATTAAACTACTCAAGTAGCCTCGTTGTGATGCTCCTTTGCGGGAATACCACTGCGGATTTACGAATCTGTGTGGTACCTTCGGCGAGCCCACGTAGGAAGAACACCAGTCGGTTCTATGTACTGTATTATTTTTGCTCATTTACTATCAAATGAGTAGCATTGTTTGCATAGGCTATTACTATTAATTATATCATCAGGCCCAGACTTTTAAACTAGTTAATGGACCGACATACCGGTGACATGAATGGTTGGGATGAGACCATGAGGTTCAATCTCGGCGGCAATGGTCGCACGGCCCCACTGGAACGTGATTGTTCCACCGGCTCCAGAAGCCGGTTTTTGTACCTTCCCAAGAGTCGCGATACGGGATCCGTAACCCCGAGAACCGTAGCTAACCAGCCCTCCTGCGCATCCTGTACATGTGGTGCAATGGAGTGGAGCAACATAGCGGACCAGCGTGTATCCTCACGAGCTACAGAACTTTCGCTACGCATACGCTGTGTAACAACACAAGTTCTCATGTCATAATTTTGTAATCAAACAGTATGGTAATTATCAGTAACACTTACCGGGTTTACCCTCAAAAGTCAGCACTAAATCAACTTTAGCATGTAAACAATTGCCGATTTTCTTATTACTTTTTATCATATGCCTTTAAAACATTTTATTTTAAATAAAAAACTAAAATTTTTTGTTTCAAATATTGGAAATTCTTCACCGTCGTCTATTTTATTTATACCACGTGACCAATGACAAAATCCATACTGGACAGGGTTGTTCAAAAGTCAACAGCTCAGTACCTGTCCGTACCATGTTTTTATCAAAATCAAGGAGCATACACATAGTATAATATTATTCAATATCTTTTGCATATTTCCATTTGATGCTTCAGTCAACCCCTCACAACTAGCTCCAGTCTGAGGAAAATGACCACCACCATCACCCGAGAAAAAACAAGAAAATGACAATAAAACACTTCCTCACTATGACAACTTTGAAGGTCAGCATTTTTTTATCCATCTGGTAGCTGTATTGTCCAGAAAGAGAAATTATGGCGAGACTGTATGCGGTATCACTGAAACAGGATACCATCGTTTTTGTTTGTTTTGAAGTATGTCATCGCCTAATGGCGCTATGCACCATCATACCAAGCAATACAATTATGGAATAGTACAGACCTAGCCTACGCGCACAAATCATAACACAATTGTCACTTAAACAAAACATTAAGAATACGATCATCAGTAAATACTAACACAATGTTTGACCAAGGACCAAAAGTTGATCATCACGGCAGTCAGCAACTAGGTATAAGCCACCCAGCCACCAAAATCACTAAAACACCCAAAACAAATAATATTAACTTTAACCCAAAGTCAATAATAATAATACTAATAATAATAATAATAATTAAACGGATAAGCACCATTTTCCCCCCACTCTATGTAAATGTATGTCACATAAGTGTAAACTGTTGTCACCTTCGTATAATGTGTTATCCATGTTGTCCAAATGTTTTCTAAATGTTAATATTATACTACTATCATTACCTTTTTAACTTTCTCTACCATAATGTTGATCTGTTAGCCACCATATGATAGTGTTATGGTGGTGGTGCTTTTATTTGTGTTGTACAATTGTTCTCGTGTTATGTGTGTAAGGAGTTTTTCAATTCAATTCAAGTAAATTTTATTTGCTTATTTATAGTATTACTTACAAAATGCATATAGGTGGCCCATCAAAGGCAGAGCCTATGAGGTGACGGGCCCCTTACATATAACATTCATACATGACATAACATTACACACGATGAATACATTGGAGACATTATAGACAGTTATAAACATTTATCTGTTATGCTTGATAGTCTTAATCCTGGTGATAGACAGTATATATATATATATATATATATATATATATATATATATATATATATATATATATATATATATATATATATATATATATATCATCGCGTTAATTAGTTTATTATTATTATTATTATTATTATTATTATTATTATTATTATAATAACAATAGCAATAATATTGTTGTTATTATTAGTATTATTATTATTATTATTAGTAGTAGTAGTAGTAGTAGTAGTAGTAGTAGTAGTAGTAGTAGTAGTAGTGGTAGTAGTAGTAGTAGTAGTAGTAGTAGTAGTAGTAGTAGTTGTAGTAGTAGTAGTTGTAGTAGTAGTAGTAGTTGTAGTAGTAGTAGTAGTAGTAGTAGTAGTAGTTGTAGTAGCAGTAGTAGTAGTAGTAGTAGTAGTAGTAGTAGTAGTAGTAGTAGTAGTAGTTGTAGTAGTAGTAGTTGTAGTAGTAGTAGTAGTAGTAGTAGTAGTAGTAGTAGTAGTAGTAGTAGTAGTAGTAGTTGTAGTAGCAGTAGTAGTAGTAGTAGTAGTAGTAGTAGTAGTAGTAGTAGTAGTAGTAGTAGTAGTAGTAGTAGTAGTAGTAGTAGTTGTAGTAGTAGTAGTAGTAGTAGTCGAAGTGAACGCACGCGTTTATTTAGCTCTGCAATTGCTGCCCGAATTTGCTAGTTTCTAGCGCGATTTTGTAGATAAATTTTATACATATATTTCGTATTAGTGTTTCCTTTCAAACTTTATGTTTAATTTGTAAATTCTTGTCTTGGTTGGAGCGCATTTTGTGTCTCCATTTTCTAAAGGCATTCCTCTTAGCTGGCCGTTTTCGCCATTTAGTAGGGCTCCTCTTACTGTGGTCAATGCAATACATTTCTCGCTGCGCCAGTCTGCTATTTCTATAGTTCGTAGGCTAGCGCATTATATTTGGCCAGATCGCTTGAGTGAGTGGATTTAATTCCTTTGTCATTTGTAAGCACAAGCCTAGTTCTTTAACTATATAAATCCTTATAGTCAGTTGGCTGTCCCCGGTCAACTCGAACAGACTAACAAATATATGACTGTAATATGTTAGTATGCATTAGGAAACCACTTTAATCGGTTAGGTGTTAGTGAACCATGTAGAAAGTGGTTCAAACTAACAAATATACGACTGTACTCTCTATTCGTATATTTGTTGGTAGACGTCAGGGTTTCAAAAGGGGACACTATTTATTTAGTGTTTAGCTCTTTCCCCGACGTCTTGGTGCTATATATTTGTATTATATATTGTAGTAGTATGGGGTTCCTCTTTTTATAAAACACCATGGCAACCTCATATAAGCGTACCCTGAGTCTTAAAATCACGACAAAGGCTTGGGGTGTTTCGGCAATTGAGGTGTATCATGGGTTGAAGGATGTAGTTGGGGCAGGGCCACGGGTCCTTCAAGGTCTCGTTAATGTTTCCAAATCTGTATGGAATGTCACCGTAGTTAATGAAAGTGTGAAGGAAAAGTTTCTCGACGAGGTCCTTGTCGTGAAGGGTGAGGTGTGTAATGTGGAGGAAATAGATTCTGATCGTCTATTAGTCAAGATGAAGGTTCCATTAGAGATCCCAGATGAACGGGTTATCACTGAATTGATCAAGTATGGCAAAGTGGACAAAGTAGAACACGAGACCTATCCATTCCATTTGATTGAACCTTAGAAAATGGCATCAGAAGAATTTGGTTTGAAAAGGTAGAACAACCTCTCCCAAGCAAGGTCACCATAGATGGTCGATTTATCTTGCCATTATGGTACAGGGGGCAAATCAAAGAGTGTAGAATCTGCTTAAGCACAGAACATCTTGCAACAGATTGCCCTAACAAAAACAAATGTCTAGTTTGTGGATCATCTGACCATTTTAAGTGGCGATGCCCGCAGAACAAATATGTCAAAAAGGGTGCTGATAAAAGTGCAGAGCAAGTTGTCTCTAAAGAGAATGTCATAGAACCGATAGCTGCTGAGATTGTAGCTGAAATCCATACTAATGGGAAGCACGTTGCTAAGGAAAATGTCATCGAACCAGTTGTTGCTGAGATTGTAGCTGAAGTCCATGTTAATGAGAAGCATGGGGAAAAAACTAAGAATCCAATTGCTGTAGTTGCAGGCGATGAAATAGACGTTCTAGATGAGGGGCTAAGTCTTACTCCAGTAACAAGTCAATCCAAGTTTGATGACAGAGAGGCTAATTCCACACAAGTTGAAGATGATGATCAATACCCTCTGGAAGAGAGTTTTAATTTAGGACAAGTAAAATTCAGGTCGCAAGATACTGAAACTAACAACGATTTTCCACTGAGTACACTCAATATAGACGATTTAAATAATATAGAGAAAATAATTGGTGTCTCGGATCGATTGAGTGGAACAAAGCGACAGAAAGATGGAGAGAGTTCTGAATCAGAAATAGAGGAAAGTGATATAGAAGACGATAATATGTCAGTCGCTGAATCTGATATATCCATTCAAACACAGAGTTCTAAATCACCTGATGAAATGGTCATGTACAGGTCAGAGGCAGGAGAGGTGTTAGTTCCATATGTGACGGCAAATGGTGTTAAATATAGGCATCTGCGTCATGATTCAGATATATTAAAATATAAGCATTTGGAAAAAGTTGAGCTAAGTAATGCAGCGTTTGTGAGTAAAATAGGTAAATGGTCTAAGAGAGGGTGGAAAAAACCAAAATCTAGTTAGCTTAATAATGGCGGTTTTACACAGCATTTTATTACCTTTTATGCTAATTTGCACACTCAATTGTAGAGGCTTAAATAGTGACATAAAGCAACGTCACTTACTAGAGACTCTGAAAAATGAGCAGATTGACATTGCTTTGATACAGGAAACAAAAATTCAGAAGTCAGAATTATACGATAATTTAGAAAAGATTTCTGGAGCCAGAATATTTTATTCGTTATCTCAAGATAATAGTGCAGGCGTAGCAATTGTTATACTCCCTCGTTGTTCAGCCTATGTAAATATAATCTCTTCAGTATCAGGTGCAAATGGTCGCTGGGTGAGAGTCACGCTAGATATACAACAAACACGTATCACGTTGCTGTGTCTATATGCACCTACATCTCATCAACTACGTCGTCATTTTTTTAAGGAGATGTCTACAACAGCACTAGATAACATCACTGAAAACTTAGTAATGGGTGGTGACTTTAATTGTGTCTTAGACAAAGAAAATGACAGGAATGCAACTTCAACTTATAATGATACATCACATAGACTCTTAAAAGAAATATGTGATAATGAAAATTTAGTGGACACCTATAGAATATCAAAACCTCATGGTAAAGATCTTACATGTTTTTCGGTAGATGGTAAAGTTGGTTCAAGGATCGACAGAATTTATGTGAATAGTTTGTTAACAGGGTACTGGAGAGATGTTAATATTAAGCCAGTTGCATTCTCCGATCATAACATGGTTTGTGTAACCTTTGCCAATGCTGACTGGGTAACAAAAGGGGTCGGGTTTTGGAAATTAAACACAACACTGTTGGGAGAAGAATTTTATAAGAATAATATAGAGAGTTGTTGGCAACATTGGATTAATAGGAAAGCATCATATAAGAGCACATTGCAATGGTGGGAGGATGTTAAACTGGATTTAAAGTATGTTTCCCGAAAGTATGCTATTAGAAAAGCACAGGAAATACGCAAACGCAAGAAAACACTTCATCGATCACTGATGAAAATTAGTGCTAAAGTAAATAATGGTGAAGAGAATTATTATGAATTACTGGTTAAAATTAAAAGTAAAATAAGAGATATAGAACAATATGAGTTTGAGGGTGCAAAAATTAGAGCAAGAGCCCAGATGCACGCAGAAGGGGAAAAGCCAACCCGATATTTTTGCGCATTAGAAAAAGCACGGGCAATAGATAAGGTGATGTGCTCATTAAACATGCCGGATGGTTCAACCGTCTTTACCAACAATGAAATGAGTACTATTGTATGCAATTACTATGAGTCATTGTACAAGTCAGAGGGGATTGATGAAGATGCAAAATTGGATTTGTTAGCAAATATAGACAAAAAGGTGTCAGACACAGGAAGTGAATTTTGTGATCAACCCTTAACACTAGAAGATTTAACTAAATCCCTTAAAGGTATGAAACTAGAATAATCACCGGGGTGTGATGGCCTTCCAGTTGAATTTTACCAAACGTTTTGGCACCTTGTAGGTCCAATAATGGAAGAATTAGGCACTGAAATTTTTTAGAAAGGCCATTTACCACCAACTATGGCTAGGGCATACATAAGGCTAATATATAAAGGAAATGACAGACGTCTAATTCAGAACTACAGACCAATTTCTCTACTATGTGTAGACTACAAAATAATATCCAGAGCACTAACATTGAAACTAGGTAGTGTTTTAGGAGAAATCATTGGAACAGAGCAGACATGTGCTGTATCCAGGAGGACAATTCTAACCCCGACCATGGTAATAAGAGACCTTATACAATTGGTTGAGAAGGATAGCATCCCTTCAGCTGTGATTGCCTTGGACAATGAAAAGGCATTTGACCGTGTGGAATGGGATTTTCTTTTTAATTCTTTGCAATCGTTTGGGTTAGGCTCAAACTTTATTAAATCGGTAAAGATTTTATATACGGATATCAAGAGTAGCTATTTAGTGAACAATCAATTATCCAGAGAAATTGTCTTAGAACGTGGGGTTAGACAGGGGTGTTCCCTATCGCCATTATTATTTGTTATTGTGATGGAATCACTTGGCATAGCATTGAGGCAAAATAATAACTTTCAAGGCATATGTATTCGTGGCATAGAAAGACCACTTAAGCTGTCACAATATGCTGATGACACAACTGTGTTTACCAGTTCAAACAATGATTTTGCAATTTTAAACCACGTACTAGAAAAGTTCCAAAATGCATCTGGTTTGAAAATCAATAAAGGAAAATCCAAAGGATTATTTCTGGGGCCATGGAAAGAGCGGAATGACCAGCCACTTGAAATCAATTGGTCTAATGGTACCATTAAGATTTTAGGCATCTATTTTGGCAGGAAACCGAATACAATACAAAATTGGAATGAACGAGTATCTAAGCTTAAGAGAATATTAGCAAATTGGAAGCGTCGTCGTCTTTCAATCTTTGGTAGAGTGTTTGTTGTCAACAACTTGGCATTATCTGAGCTATGGTATACAGCATCTGTTGTACACATGCCAAAACATGTAGAAAAGGAGGTTAATGAGTTGATATTGTCATTCATATGGGAAGAAAAGAATCATTTAGTTTCCCATCGTGTTCTCAATAATGCCAAGTTAGAAGGAGGACTTGATTTAATTGATATTAAAGTGAAATGTGTTTCTTTAAGGTTAAAATTTTTGGATGATCTTATTACATCAGATGAGACGTGGGCATGTTTTTCACGAGCTCTCATGGAGAGAATTGTAGAACCATTTCTGGCGGAGCATGTTTTTACCTCAAAGAAGCCACCTCCGAATAGCCAAATGATACCAGATGTGTTTAAAGATCAAGTTAAGGAGTTAGAAATATTTGACAGATACATGCCTCCACCTACGTGCTGGAAGGAAGTACTAGAACAGCAATTGTGGGGCAATAGTAATATATGTTATAACAATGCAGTACTTTATCTACCGTCCTTTGCAAAATATGGCATTCAACATTTATCGGCTATGATACACCCTCAAACACGTAGATGGATTTCAATGCAAGACGTAGCTAGAAAAACACATATGAGGCATATAGATGTCCAGCGGTTGCTAAATAAAATAAAACATGCTGTACCAATTGAATGGTTTCGTCTGCCAAATGTAAATAATAATAGTTTGACTCCACAACCCGCATTAGTTCTTGATGATGAGATGTTAAAATACAAGATGAGATCCAAGGAATGGTACCATATTATGAGACGAAAACAAGTAACACCTCCCATAGCAATTAGAAGATGGGATGACTCAAGCTATAAACCATCCAGTTGGAAAAATGTATGGAAAATCTTACATTCTCCATACATACCAAATATGGCTCGTGATTTATTGTGGCGATTACTACATCGACGGCTATGGGTGGGACATTTGACATACAAGTGCAATATTACGACTTCTGATAGGTGTTACTTATGTCAAACAGACGAGGAAACAATCGAGCATTTATTTGCGGAATGTCCAATATCGTCACAATTTTGGGACTATATCAGCCAAATCTTGGCAAAATTTGGAGCGAAGCCCATTGTTCTAGACACGCATGTAGTCTTATTTAGAGAATTTGGATCAAGCGGTGTAAATATCATAAAGTCTGAAAGGACTATTTTAATAACAATACTAACCATAGGTGTTTGGGCCATTTGGAAACATCGGTGTGCGCAGACGAAAAATCCATCTATGGGCAATCACAATAGAGCAATAAAGGCAATATTTCGTTCATTGCTGCTGAATCATATTCCTTGCGAATATTTTAGATTAAAGCAGCATGGTAAAGAAAAAGTATTCAAGGACATATGGTGCAAAACAAACATAGTTTCACTAGAGTTGGGAGCTGTAAAAATAAATGAGCCTGCACTAGCTTAAATCATTTACCGTAATTTCTCGACTAAAGGCCGCCCTCGAATATAGGACGCTGTCCCAAATTTGACCAAAATCAGTCCAAAAAACTCTTGTATTCAAGTATAAGACGCTGTTAAATTTAGAAAAAACGTACCTTTAAAAAATCGAAAATTGGTATCAAAAATAACCATCACTCCGCGTCATGTTTAATGCATGACTAAAAATTATCATGATGTTAGAGAAATTATTAAATAGGACCGCCTAAATATCGTGTATCTTCAATAAAGATTGTTTATTACATCAAAATCAATCTAATTTTGGCATAAAATGTCTCCTTGAAAACATCGAAATCGCGTGATAGAAACAGATTGTAATGGCTCTTTTGCGTTTGGAGGCGCTGTGTGATCTTATGCGCTAATGGGAGTTGGTTATCTGGCTCTTGTGATTGGAGGCGCTGTGTAATCTTATGCGCTAACGGGAGTTGGTTATCAAACAGGTACGGGAACACTCAGTTCCTATCGCGCAATGATAATATATAGCAATTTCCGAGTTCCGAGTCCAGAATATTTATGTCCGAGTACTCGCTCTAATTAGAATAAAGATCTTTTGCGATTGGAGGCGAATCACGTGATTTCTACACGTATCTTTTCTCGACGCCATTTTATGTCAAATTCTGGATTAATTTTGATGTAATAAGTGATATGTATTAAAGAATAAGCAATATTTAGGCGCCCCAATTTAATAATTTCACTTCCGCTTGGTGTTTTTGGAGTATACATTAAACATAGTCGTCAGGCGGCGCGAATTGGCTAGGGTAATATTTAGTTCAATTTTCGTGGTATAATCTGACTTTTTAAGAAAGATTTCGACCCAAAAATGTGCGGAAGGAATGTTCTCGATATAGTACGCACCCCCCTTTCTAGTACATGTGTTTTGACCAAAAAACTGCGTCCCTTAGTCGAGTTTTAACGGTAATTACTACAGCTGATTTATCTGTGTCTTTTAATTAATCTGTGTCATGTAATTCATTTTAGTCTGCACTTTGATATTGTTATGTTTAATAATTCATGTTAACAAATAAACAGACTGGGGTAATTTAATAATCAATCGATAAAGTAAGTTGCCATTGAATTATAAAATTGTCCAAGGTAATTTTAGGAATTTTCACAGAGTTTTATAGGGTTATTTGTTCCCGGGTAATTTACAAAACCTTACAACAAAGTAAATCAAAAATGGAAACAAGAGCGCCATCTATTTCCATCTATTTTTCTGTAATTTTCCTGCTGACTATATATGTTATGCTACCCAAATGCTACTACGCCCGCTGATCTTTAAAGACTCAGCCCACTGGCGTCAATGATTGACTTATTTGTCATTGATTGACGAGTCACTTTTCATTTGTTGAATAGTTGCACTCGCCACACGGGTCTACTACCACACATGGATTGAATGGTAATTTACAAAACCTTACAATAAAGTAAATTGAAAATGTAAACAAGAGTGCCATCAATTTTTCTGAAATTTGTCTGCCGACTATATGTATTTTCCTACCCAAATGCTACTACGCCCGCTGATCTTTAGAGAATCAGCCCACTGGCGTCAATGATTGACTTATTTGTCATAGATTGACGAGGCACTTTTCATTTGTTGGATAGTTGCACTCACCACACGGGTCTACTACTACACCTGGGTTGAATAGTAATGCCTTTGTTAAGCTTTGTTTTGCTATTGGAGCTTTATCAGCCTATTGTTTTGTATATATACTTTTTAAGCCATATGTATTTATAGATTGTATTAATGCTCATTATTTATCATTGTTTTGGTGTAATATTAATCAAGATTACTAGTTCACCAGGTTTTTTTCTGGGGGTTTGCAAGCCTTTTAAAGGAGTTCCTCCGTGAAGTTTGTCCGACTGCGTCAGCGTCGGTTTTTCAAAAAGAAAAAAAAAAAAAAAAAGTAGTAGTAGTAGTAGTTGTAGTTGTAGTAGTAGTAGTAGTAGTAGTAGTAGTAGTAGTTGTAGTAGCAGTAGTAGTAGTAGTAGTAGTAGTAGTAGCAGTAGTAGTAGTAGTAGTAGTAGTAGTAGTTGTAGTAGTAGTTGTAGTAGCAGTAGTAGTAGTAGTAGTTGTAGTAGCAGTAGTAGTAGTAGTAGTAGTAGTTGTAGTAGCAGTAGTAGTAGTAGTAGTAGTAGTAGTAGCAGTAGTAGTAGTAGTAGTAGTAGTAGTAGTAGTAGTAGTAGTAGTAGTTGTAGTAGCAGTAGTAGTAGTAGTAGCAGTAGTAGTAGTAGCAGTAGTAGTAGTAGTAGTAGTAGTAGTTGTAGTAGTAGTAGTAGTAGTAGTAGTAGTAGTAGTAGTAGTAGCAGTAGTAGTAGTAGTAGTAGTAGTAGTAGTAGTAGTAGTAGTAGTAGTAGTAGTACAGGCATCAAAATTGGGCATAACCAAACCAATAATTCCTGTGTTGGTTATGCAGCTTAAGTAGTGCAGGATGAAAATTATGTGAAACTGAGCTCTTTATTTATTTTCAAATCTGAGGCAGAAAAGTGTTTACATTAACCAGAGGCTCAGAATCATGCCTAGCACATATAATCAGGTCACGCAGATGACTAGCATGTAACAGAATTATTGGTCTCGTTGCTAATAAACCCGTAAGCTATTATTATTTTATGCAGATTGACCAGCTCTCATGGCCTGTGCTATTATTATTATTATAATGTTATTTCCGAAAAGGTTGGTCCTGATCCCAGGATGATTCATAATAAGGAAAAATTAGTTACCGCTCCGGGGTGTAGAAATTGTTTGAGTGTAGCTTTCGTGACCATCTCGGTCACTTCTTCAGCAATAACTGACGGTCGCTGGCAACGTCACTCTGGTCAGTTCTTGTGGAGTCACGTGACAGCATGGACTGGTAGACTGCTGGTATACGGTAGCCCTCATCTCTGTTCATGGTTGGTTGATGCTTGTAGATTTCTATGGCCTCTTTAACCTTCAGTTTGAATAAGTTGGTCTCAATGTTGATGACCGAGGCACTGCTGGCGGGGATGACATGGCCAGTGGATTCTGTATGCTCTGCCATAGCTGAGTTGGAATTGATTTTAAGATGTTCTTTGACTCTGGTGCTGAGAGGCCTTTTGGTTTCGCCTATGTATATCCCCTCACATTGGTCACATTCGATCTTGTAGATGACTCCAGTGCGTTCATCTGTGGTCAGTTTATCTTTGGGTCTTACTAGTTGTGATCTTAAGGTGTTGATGGGCTTGTGGTAGGTTTTGATGTGGTGTTCTCTGAAGAGTCTGCCAAGGTGTTCTGATAGGCCTTGGATGTACGGAAGTCTGACTAGTGGAAGCTTTTCGACATCTGGAGGTTTATTACGAGGTGGGGGATGTGGTTTTCTCATTGTGACTCCACAAGAACTGAGCAGAGTGATGTTGCCAGCGACCGTCAGTTAGTGCTGAAGAAGTGACCGAGATGGTCACGAAAGCTACACTCAAACAATTTCTACATCCCGGAGAGGTAACAATAATGTTGTTGAGATGACTAGACTAAGCCTGTTCTCTATAGTATTTAACAGCCATGGTGGTGGCCCTGGTAATCTAACTCTGGTAATTCTAGATTTGTTTATGAATGTCCAGGAATATGATAGCATAGTCATTGTGGCCAGCATTGATCTAGTAATTTTCTATTATCATGTTTTTAAGGTTTCGTTTGTAGGATGTTTTGTGATAATTTGTGTGCGTGTTTCTTCGTCAGTGCAGTTCCAAGGTTTTATGGCTTGTGTTGATGTTTTGTTTCTGGCTGTTTCTGTGCGGCAGTATTGTGTATGTCAGTTATGTTTGGCTCTATTGTTGTAAGTGTATTTCCGTGTTGTGTGTAAAGAGGTCTGAGAGAGGGGCTGGTAAATTACCGTTATGGAAGTCTCTTAGGATCGAATAAAGTTGCAGTTTGCCAATGTCTTTAAGTTTTATTAGTTTCTCAGCTTTGAAAATGTTTTGGCCCTTTGCTGCTTGAGAGAATAACTTAATGGCTTTCTTTTGCAGTGATTCTAACTTTGTTAGTTTTGTTTGATGTGCATTCGTCCATATAGTATTACAGTATGTGATATGTGGTAGTATTAGTGCGCTATAGAGTTTTTATTAAAATAATTGGTAGTAGGATTTAAGTCTACGCATGATACCAATGTTCTTTGCTATCTTGGATGTAATAGTTCCTATGTGCTTCTCCCATGTGAGATGCTTGTCTAAATACACACCTAAAAACTTAACAGATTGGGCCTCATGTATCTCCTGGTTATCGATATAAATTTTTGGGAGATCAGCATTTTTTGCATTAGTAAATAATATGTAATTAGTTTTTGAGATGTTTAGTGATAGTTTATTAACTTTAAACCATTGAATTACCGTTTCCATTTCATAATTTACATTTTTGTATAAAGTCTCTATGCTCTTATGGTTGCAAAATGAATTGGTATCATCTGCAAACAGTATCAAGGATAGATGGTGACAGATTTTTGGAAGGTCATTCATGTATAATAAAAACAGCAAAGGGCCAAGAATTGATCCTTGCGGAACACCGCATACTAGGTTGCCACTCCCAGATAAGACTTCATTGTATTGCATGCATTGCACTATGTTAGTTAAATAACTCCGAAGCCAGTTTGGTGCAATGTCACTTATTCCATAGAATGTTAATTTTTTAAGTAGAATTTCGTGATCGATTGTATCAACGGCTTTTGAGAGGTCTAGAAATATACGCAATATGTGTTCTTTGTTTTCAAGAGGTCGAAATCTTTTCCATCATATCCACAAATGCCAGCATGGTTGAATGCTTTTCTCTGAAGCCATATTGGGATTGGTAAATTATTGGATTTTTGTTTAGATATTTTGTCAGCCTATTATAATAGTCTTTCTAGGAGTTTTGAGAAAAGGGGGAGTACTGAGACTGGCCGGTAGTTAGTAAAATCTGATGAGTAGGCTTGCACGATTTCGCGATTTAATAAAGAACCGCGATTTTGAAAAAAATCATGATTTTCTACGATGCAATTGAAAAAAATCGCAAAATCGTGAAAATTTTTAGCAGACTATGATTTTAAAACTCATCATCCAGCAGTAAAAGAATACAGTTATAATCCATTTGCCCATGTATCCATTGTTTATTCATGATCGCTTCACGCATGTGTTCGCTAAGTCCTAATCAAAACACAAAGCTTTATGGTAAACCAGCTAACAATAGCGAGGTAAAACCTTTGTCATTGAGAAAACCAGCTAGTTACTCGGTCGAATCGCCATATAATTTTCTTTCTTTGGCTGCAGACCCTGAGTCTGTCGTGAAATACCAAGTATATATTTAGTTGTAGAGTGTTAGGCAATAATCACTGAACATAATTCTTTTTAATTCTTTTAGCAATTTCAGGCTGTGTACTAATTTTTCCTTTTTGACTCGGTTGTCATGCCTAATTAAACAAAATAACGCAACAGCATTCCAGAGTGTTGTATTTTGAACTGTGTGCTCTGTTGATTACTCTTAAATGTAAATCGTACATTCTAAAAGCAACTACACAATGTATAAACTGCACTATAATAGGACGAGTTTACGCCGTTACTATCGTAGCTACTCAAAGCTACCGTCCTATGTATATGGATTGCCCAGTATCTCCCCGGGTACTAATATTAGCGTCTTCGCGCTACTCGGGTAATAACCCAAACTCGTCATACAAAAAGGGAGGCTATAAGTGGAAGCGGGATTTATACATTTACTCGACGACATTTTATGTCAAATTTTGATGAAATAAACGATGTTTATGAAACTATGTGCAATATTTAGGTGGTCACAATTAATAATTTCAATCCCGCGATTATGGATATAAGGTATACATTAAGCATAGACATAGGATGGTAAGAACTTGTCGCATGAAATTGTGTTCTAATTTCGTGCTATTTATGTATCATTTATTTCAACTTTTTCTAGAAATACCAAGACCCAGTTTTGGTGACTTGTCACGTCACCCCGGTTTATACTTTTGGGAATTTGGACCTATGATTTAAAAATCGTGATTTTTTTTATAAAATCGATCGCGATGTTTCAAAGCTAAAATCGCGCAACCCTACTGATCCTTTGCCTTTTATATGGGTGTCACACGATAAAATTATCAATTCCAGCACTTTTGTTAGTGCTAATTTCATGAGAATTTTGTATATATCTCCTCTGTATCAGTAGGATATACAAACATTGAGGACTGACAGCTGCCAGTTAGATAGTCTTGTATGCTTTTATCTGAATTTGTTTGAATTTTCTGCGATAGATTTGGTCCGATGTTAATAAAATATTCATTAAAGTTATTGGCAATTTCGTGACCATCAGTTATAATCTTATTTTTGTAAACAAATCGTTGATTCTGCTTTCTTGTTTTGTTTGTTAAGCAGTGTCTTTATGCGTTTCCATGTTTCCTTTATTTCGTTGACATTAGTCCACCGCCCTATAGTCTCTGCCTTAGGTGGACTACCTGTTGTGACATTAAATTTGTACAAAAAAAATTAATGAAATAAATAACACTAAATCTTGAATCGTTTGACATTTCGCTTTGGGGGATTTTCTTCTAACTTGGCGCTGGATAAGGGATAAAGCCACTAACAAGTAAAGCCAATTTATTTTCAAATATCTAAGGTATTTATTAAATTATTAGCAATTTCTGCTTGGCCCCTCCTAAACTGGATACTCGACACTAGTTCAGTTTCGCACATCCGGGCATCTTGAGATCGGCCACCATAAAGTTGGGGCAAACTTACTATATGCTGAAGAGGACTGCCCAGAGCAATACGTTTACATTTTCCATGAAGCTCAAACCATCAAATCTGGTATCTGAAAGTGTAATAATTCCGCCCGGTATCAGAAAACAGTAAGTGTAACTCAAAACATCAAATCATGAGTGAATTTTGCAAGATAGTAAAGAAAATGTAATTAAGGTTTTACGGCCCATTGCTCTTAATGCTAAATTAGCCCCTCCATAAATGGCGTCGCTCCCAGGGTATTATGGGAAATTTCATTGTGATGACGTCATCGCGATTCTATGTATTAGCCAGGTGAGCTAAATTGAAAACGAAAACTGGTTACTTAGTTTAAATTGCTTGCAAATTGGGATATAAAACGTATACTTTCCATTTAACAATTTCAACACATAGAGATGTATTCATAGCAACTTTATCGCGTAAATTTGTCTTAAAACAGTGTGCAATAGTCAGATAGTTTTGACTCATATTTCTTCTTCTTGTACATACATGTAGATTACTCCTCTCTATTTGAAGAACCTTCTGGAGTATGTAGACAATGGTGTAAAACAAAACTATAGACGTTAAGTGAAGGTTAACAAGAGTCCTGTATATGTGGTCATTGTATAGAGAGTAGACGCATTCTCTCTTTGTGACAGGCATAGATCCAGTCCCCCACCCCATCCCTCTCCCACGCTCCATTCCTTTATGTTCATGAATGTAATTGTCCTGTTTTACTGTTGTATCCTTTATGTATATACTTACTGTTCATATATGATCACGTAATATATGTCTGTTTATGTTACATCATATTATATATGTCATAGTATATTTTGCAATGAATGTTAGGAGTCCACCGCTCCATAGGCTTGCCTTTAGTGGACTGCCTATTGTAATCTCTGATAATGACGACTAAATATGAAAATAAATAATCTTGAATCTTGAATCTCTGCTGATACGCTCCATATTCGAGATAATGTAATTTGGAAGAGAACAGGGCAGGTCTGGATTCTCTGGTTTGCCACCAAGTATGTCACACAGGGCACGCACATGGAACTGTCTGTCGTATTAATTGATGTACCGTGTAAATACATATCCCTGAAAGCGACCTTCCAGGTTTAAATTCCTACCTTGGGTATAATGACGTATTCTGGAGTTTTGACAGTTGAGTTCAGTCATGCATATCTAACGAAGATATATGTCCACGTATATGTTCCCGAAGCCTCCCTCATGAATAAATAGTAATCTACGAACATTTACTTATGTATTCCACCTTCCCAGGGCCAATCTTTATATGGTGTCAGGTACCATATGAACCATTAACGACAAATATGAACAAACCAATGACTCAGTCAAATCAAAATCTCCAAAAAAGAAGACAATATTGGAAGGAGCACTAATAGTAGATGTATATATATATATATATATATATATATATATATATATATATATATATATATATATATATATATATATATATATATATATATATATATATATATATATATATATATACACCTGTGCAAAAGTTAAGCACCAGCAAAAACAATAGAACGTAGAAACATGATGGTACAACTAGGCTGCCATACTTTTTGTCCCCGCGTTAGCTGACATAATTCCAAGTACGAAATGCACATGCATGCATGACTTCACACCGCTTGATGTCCGTGCGTGGCAGGAAACAGCACACGTGTTCAGTTATGTAAAAGTCCAGTTTGAGGTGTAGAACATTACATACAGATTTAGGCGACAAGATTAGGAATTTTGTGTTCATGACCGTGGTTTATTTGTACAGAGAGAATTAGCTCTTGATTGTGAACCGCTATGGCAAGACGAAGGTTAAGTGATCGTGTGAAATGGCAAATCATAGGCATGCATACCATTGGTATGTCATGCAGAGAGATTGGCAGACAGCTGAACATTAACCATACTGTAATCAGTCGTTTGATTGCAAAACATGGGCAAACTAACGAGGTGAAGGACAGGCCTAGATCTGGAAGACCGAAGAAGACTACTGCCCGTGATGATCGAGCCCTAGTACGCCTTGTTAGGAGATCTCCATTCACCAACAGCAGAGTGCTCAGCCAGCAATGGGAAACGCGCAATAGAGTGTCAATGTCTACCGTCAAAAGGAGACTGTATGCTGCTGGCATGAAAGCTAGGAGACCTGTCAGACGTCCTCTCCTCACTGCACACCACAAAGAGGAGCGTCTGAGGTGGTGCAACGAAAGAAGACACTGGAACATGAGATCCTGGAGACGGGTACACTGGTCCGATGAAAGCCGGTTCCTGCTTCATGCCACAGATGGTCGAACTCGTGTATGGAGGTCCAGGCGCACGGCGTACAACCAACGTAACATCATGGAAGAAGTTCCATTTGGTGGAGGTTCCATTATGATATGGGGGTGCATCTCATTTGATTGTAAGCTGGATCTGTTGATTGTGCCTGGAACACTAAATGGACAAAGATATCAAGATTCCATACTGGATAGAGTTGTGGTCCCTCATTTTGTAAATCATGCACCTGGAACCCACCCTATATTCATGGATGACAACGCCCGACCACATCGTGCTAGAGCTGTGCATGAATACCTCCGCCAGAATGCCATCGAAACCCTACCATGGCCAGCAAGGAGCCCTGACATGAACCCTATTGAGCATATCTGGGACATTCTGGGAAACATGGTGAGAAGGAGGGATCCTCCTGTGCAGAACCTACAGGAATTAACAGACGCACTCCATCTTGAATGGCAACGAATACCACAATGGCGTATCAGTCGGTTGGTGACCAGCATGAGACGTCGTGTCCAGGCCGTCATCCAGGCACAAGGGGGATATATAACCGGTATTAATAATGACAGTCTCAAACTCGTGCACAGATGTTAAACTTCGTTTTCAGACACAATTAATGACAATCTAGCCACGTGTGTCAACTGTAGGGCAATAGTTGTCAGTTGTGTCAACGTAACCATATTCAGGCCTCGTTTTCAAGTTCAAACAAAAACATACAGTGTTTCCCCACCATCATAATCAGCATTCCTCTAGTTGCATTATTACCTCTTGCACTAAGATGGATGGGTACATAAATGTTTATGCTATTGCTTTCTTCATAGCACATGAATATACCCTCGCATGTGCGTAAAAATAGGGTGGTGCTTAACTTTTGCACAGGTGTATATATATATATATATATATATATATATATATATATATATATATATATATATATATATATATATATATATATATATATATATATATATATATATATATATATTATCGGGGAAGACATCCACTGCACAGAAAACTCTACCTACAGACATATGCATCTACATCAATGCAGATAGTCTGCTGAATAAAAGAAATGAACTCGAAGCAATAGTCCATGAAACCTCTCCAGCTGTTATATGTTTTACTGAAGTTTTCCCTAAATACCAAGATCCCAGCACAAGCATCAAATTAAATGAACTGCAACAAGATAACGATGATTTATTTCTTAATAATAACCCAGCTAGGGGAGTTGCCATCTACAGCCACAAACTACTACAATCCCAACCCTGTGAGACACTAAGTGGCGATTCTTTCAAGGAGTCAGTTTGGTCTGCATGGACTACCCAGAATAAAGAAAATGAGTCCCAACAGTGATAGAGACAACAATTTAAATCTCATGGCCCTAATAAACAACACTAGGAAATTAAAACCAGACCACATTTTTATTACAGGAGACTTTAACTTCCCAGATATCAACTGGTCTTTTGGTCTCTCATGCACTCATGATAGTGACAACTTTATCAACACCATAAGAAACAATTTTCTCCACCAGTTTGTATTAAAACAACAAGACACAGGATAAACCAGAAATCAAATATCTTAGATCTCAATTTGGGAAACAGTACAAACATTATCAATAACATATTTCATCTAGCCCCGTTAGGACAAAGTGATCACGATGTTGTGCAAATAAACCTTCACGCCTATATATATTTAATGTTTCAACTGAATCAAATTTGCACAAACGTTTGCTGAATAAAGGTAGGTACAATGACATGCGCAGGGAAGTCAGCAATATTGACTGGACAAACATGCAGGAACTTCATACACCAGAAGCATGGAACCTTATTTACAACATCTTAACCACAATGCTAAATCAACACATCCCAAAAACAAACAAGTTGAGTAAACGGAAACACCTATAGCTTACTTCCAGTGCCACACACACCCTTAAAGCAAAAAACAAACTGTACACAGATACAAGAAAACAAAGAGTTCTGATGATTATAACCAATAAAAAAACTGCAAGGAATAATTCTACATCATGTATCAAACAAGCCAAACGGTCATTTGAACGAAATATAGCAAAAGAATGCAAGAAAAACCCCAACTCCTTTTGGAAATATGTCAAAAGCAAAACAACTCTCAAGGAAACAGTAGGCCAAGTTAAATATTCAACCGATCAAGTGTGTAGAAATTATATAGAAAAGGCAGAAGTTTTTAACATCTATTTTGCAAGCATATTTACAGAAGAGAACGTAAATACAATGCCAGAAAATATCCCCAATATCACAAACGCTGTTTTGCCAGACATTTCTATAAGCCCAGAGAATAATGAAGCCAAACTAAAAAAACTAAACCCAAATAAAAGTCATGGACCAGACGGCATACCCATACGAATTTTGATTGAACTAGCAAAAGAGATCAGTGTACCCCTTAGCATCCTATTTAAGAAATCTTTAGAGGAAGCCGTAATACCTGAGATTTGGAAAATGGCTAATGTCTGTCCGATTTATAGGAAAAGCCCAAAAAGTAATCCAAGCAACTACAGACCCATCAGTCTAACTTGCTCACTTTGCAAACTTTTAGAAACATTTGTACGTGATGCAATAATGAACCACATGGAAACAAACAACCTTTTCACCAGCTGTCAACATGGCTGAAGACATAACAGATCATGCAAAACACAGTTACTGGAGTACATGGAAACCATAACATCCAATCTAGATGAAAACAAACCCATAGACACAATATACTTAGATTTTTCCAAAGCTTTCGATACAGTACCACACAAAAGACTTCTAAAGAAAATGAGAATGTACGGTCTAGGAGAGCAACTAATTAACTGGACTGAAGCATTTCTAACCGAAAGAAATCTGTGTAAAGATCACCAAAGCAACAACCGACTGGACAGCCATCACTAGTGGTGTACCTCAAGGCAGTGTTTTGGGACCTACACTTTTCCTTTTGTATATAAACGATCTACCCGATTCTGTAACCTGCCCTTGTAAGATCTTTGCAGATGATACACAACTGTTTGGTAACCCTAACACCGTGAACCTTCAAGATAATATAGATAATGTATGTAATTGGTCTCAGATTTGGCAGCTCCACTTTAATACAGACAAAACACATGTAATGCATTTTGGTTCAAATAATCCTAGGACCCAGTATTATATGACGGACACTACATGCCAGTCACAAACCATTGAAATCATACAGTCCACAAGTGAAAAAGATCTTAGCATACACATAGATGAAAACCTCTCCTTTGATACCCATATAAATGCAACTGTATCAAAGGCCAACAGTATAGTTGGTCTAATTAACAGAACCTTCAATTACATAGATGAAAACACGCTTACCCTGTTATTCAAATCACTAGTCCGACCAACTTTGGAATACTGTAACTGCATATGGTCTCCTCGTTTAAAAAAATAATCTTGTATAATCGAGAGGATCCAGCGCAGAGCCACTAAACTTGTTCCCCATTTGAGAAACTACTGCTACACAGATAGGTTAAAGGCTTTGAATCTCATGTCACTAAAATACTGGAGGAGACTTAATCGAAACATACAAAATTATCCATGATGATTACAACATTGACAAAAACACATTCTTTGACCGATCAAGTAACACATGTACTAGAGGTCACACATTCAAGCTCAACACTAAACGCAGCAGAAAAGAAATTTGTAGGCATTTTTTCCCAAACCGAATTATTAACATATGGAACTCACTCCCTTCTGTTGTGGTCAAGGAACCCACACGCAGCGTGTTTAAATCAAAACTAGATATGCAACTAAATGACATAATATACGATCATGACATAACCAACTAATAGATATATAATAATAAGACAGTCTAGAAATATACCCAAATGCTAGGAGCAGAAAGGTGTAACCATGAGCGTATATGGCACACGGCAGCTGACACGGGGATAACCCATCTGCCCCGCAGCACCTCCCAAAGTCAACCAGGGTTCTGATTAATGTCAACGATTATTGCCAACCAAACAAATAAACAATTGTAACTAAACAAAGTACAAGCACTAGTAATACAATACCAACACAACTCCAGAGGCAATAACAAGCCAAGGGCTTATGCCTCGTAAAATGATGATGATGATGATGATGATGATGATGATGATGACAAAAGAACCTATTTTCGTGACACCACTGATGTAAATGTGAAAACTAACTTTGCACATCGTATCAACTCGTTCATTTCCTAAAAATATGTCAACTGGTAACGCAGCATTTCTTGACAGAGGGCCGTCTATGAATTGGAATAGTGATGATGGACTGTATCATCGACTTAAGTTGTGGAAACAGCACTGTGAGTTGTTATTTACTGGCCCTATGTCAACAATAGACGAAGCTATTCAATGCAAATATCCGCTATTTTGGACTGGTGAACGTGGTCTAGAACTGTTCAATAGCTGGGGAATGCCAGCAGATGAACAAAAAGTGCTAGATAATTACTGAACAAATTTCGAAGGTTATGTCAAACCCCAGTCGAATGAGCTGATGGCAGCATGGGAACTCCATCCCATTAGTCAAGATAATCTTTTGCTCGAGGAATATATTGCTTAGCTTAGTGTCCTGGTGATAGAAGTAAACTATCTAGAGGAACATTACAATCGATTTTTGAGAGACTTTTTAGAATTTGGTATGAAATCAGAACGTGTGCGTAAAGGATGTCTTAAAGAGGGTAATTCATTGACGCTAATGAAAGCCAAAGCGATGGCAAAGGCAGAAGAATCTGCTGAAAAACAATTGCAACGTATGAGCACACAGTGTAACATAAATGCAGTCAGTAAAGCGTGAAAATATGCAGATAATCTCAAATTCTCCCAACACAACCAGGGGGCACGGCCCAAGCAATATTCCAATACAGTAACACAACGAGATACACCTACATGTAGATATTGCGCAGGAGCACCACACCCTCGTGAGAGATGTCCAGCACGTAATTCAACATGTCACAATTGTAAGAAATTTGGTCATTTTGCCAAATCGTGTTTGGCAAATGTATACAAACAAGTACATCATCGACACCACTGACACAAGTGCAAATGTAGATGAGATAAATCGCTTAGCACATGCAGTAAATGACCAAGTATTTTTGGGACCTATCAATGTAGCTCCATTAGTGACCAATGTCGATCCCATACCGTGCAAAGGCAAAGCACTACTTCAGGTAAATCTATCATCTGAGCCAGATGGCAAATAACTTTCGGTTTTGTGCAAAATAGACTCTGGTGCAGAGACAAATATTATACCAGTATCAGTATATGAGCAATTGTTTTCCCCTCAATACAAACTGGAAAAACCTACAGTAAAACTATCTGCTTGTGATGGTGCCGAAATACTGAACCTAGGTAGATGTATTGTGTATGTAACAGGACCAAATAACTCTAGTCCTAGAATTATACAGGCGGAAGTTGCTGACGTGAATGGCCCTGCCATTATCGGTAATATTGCAGCTCAGAAATTAAATCTCCTGAAACTTAATTGGCCAATAACAGTTAATAATAATTTGAGTGCAAAGCCGAAGGCTACACAGCAATCAGTTAAACTTGTTGATTCCCAAAATAAAGAACATTCATTTCCATTAACAAAAGCTTATGTACTTAAAAGAATATAATGATGTTTTTATAGGTGTTGGATGTTTTCCAGGACATGCATTTCATATTGAGACTGATCGTAATGTACTGCTTCTGCAACATCCGCCACACCAAGTAACTGTTCATTTGCAAACTGCATACGAAAAGGAACTACATAAGCTGACAGAAATGGCAATTCTGTGCAAAGTCGAGGATGAGTATTACACCATGGGTTAATTCAACAGTAGTTACAGTGAAAGACAATGGCTTGATTCGTTTATGTTTGGATCCTCACGACCTGAATAAAGCGGTGAAGCGCAATCCTAACTATGTTCGAACAATCGACGATGTGATACCAAAGTTAAGCGGTTCTACTCAGTTCAGTCTTCTGGACGCATGTAATGGTTATTGGCAGGTGAAACTTGACACAGAAAGTAGTAAGCTATGTACTTTCAGCACCCTTGGGGAAAATTCCGGCCTTCCATTTGGACTTATGATCAGTGGAGATATATTCCAGAAAAAAATGGATGCTGTTTTCGGTAAACTAGATGGAGTCAGTGGCATCTCAGATGATACGTTCGTCTTTGGGAAGGATGAAATATCTCATGATCACCACATCATAAACGTTCTAGATATTGCGCATCAAAACAAAATCAAGTTCAATCCAAACAAATTCCAATTAAAGGTTGCTGAAACATCGTTTCTTGGTCATTTATGGATGCCCTCTGGACTTAAACTGGACTCAGATAAACTTCAAGAACTCATGGACATGCCACCTCTGGAGAATCTTACTGAACTACAATCATTCATGGGAATGATCAATTATCTCAATCGGTTTTCTTCTGTTCTTGCCCAAGTTTCAGAACCAATCCATCAAATAATGAAGCGAGATATAGCGTATGTATGGCAACCGGAACAACAAAAAGCATTCAACGAACTAAAGGCAATTATCACAAATGTACCAGTACTTGCCTACTATAGTCCGGATAAAGAAACTGATTCAATCAGATGCCAGTCTAAAAGGGGTTGGGTGTGTCCTAACACAAGATGATAAACGAATAGCTTACGCTAGCTGCTCATTAAATGATTCAGAATCCCGATACAGTAACGTCGAGAGGGAATTACTGGCAGCAAGTTCGTCGCTTGAAAAGTTTAATCATTATGTCTATGGTAAGATGGTAGTCATTGAAACTGATCACAAACCCATTTAGAGCATCTGGAAGAAGAGTATCGCATCTGCATCACCTCGTCTACAAAGACTGTTGCTCAGATTGGCAAAATATGATGTTGAAATAAAGTATATTCCAGGTAAAACAAATGTTGTCACAGATGCATTGTCTCGAGTTAGTGGTATGGAACTGCCCAATAACAGTACAGATGTACCTGAGATTGAAGTCGCTGACATCACAAGCACGTTGCCAGCTACTCCAGCAAAATTAGCCGAAATTTGTAAATAAACAGAACAAGACAATGTATTGTGTCATCTTAAAGATATAATCTATTACGGCTGGCCTGAATATCCTAGTGACTGTCCTAACGATCTCAAAGACTACTGGAACTTCTGTGAGGACTTGAGTGTAGAAAATGGCCTTATTCTCAAGGGTCATGGCCTCGTAATTCCTAGTCCACTTCACCAATAGATGTTGCGTATCATACATCAAGGTCACATGGGCACTGAGAAGTGTCTATTGAAAGCTAAAGACTGTCTATTCTGACTTGGTATCAGCAAAGATATTAAGCAGTTGACTTCCACATGCCTGACATGTCTCCAATTCTCAAAACAACAGCCCAAGGAGCCATTGCATCCTCACAGCATGCCAAGCTTTCCATGGCAGAAACTTGGTTCGGATTTGTTTGATTACAAAGGTAATGGTGGCTGATTATTGCAGAAAGTTTCCCATATTGAGAAAGTTGGACACTTCCACTTCATGTGCCATTATCAATCACATGAAATCTATTTTCGCAGAACATGGAATTCCGGAAAATCTGGTGTCGGACAATGGACCGCAATACAGCAGTCATGAAGTTGCATTATTTTGTAATCAATGGGGAATTAACCATGTAACTAGTTCACCTACATACCTACAGAGTAATGGATTCATCGAGAGAATGGTGCAGACTGTCAAGAACGTACTTAAGAAGTCGGAGGCCTCTGGGCAAGACCCTTATCTTGCATTACTCAGTTATCGGACAACAGTGATAGATGGGAAATTGGATCCTCTGTCTAAGATACTCAATCGGCATAAGTATTGAACACAACTTCCCTGCAGTGGTCGGCTTCAATGATATCAGTGTGATGATTCTGATCTTGAACACCTACATTCTCGACAAGATAGCCACAAAAGACAATATGATCAGAAATCTTCAAGTGCCTTGGGTGATCTTGCACCACATCAATCAGTCGTAACGTACCAACAGCGGCCCAGGACTTGGGTTCCAGCAGAAGTGAGAGAGAAATCAGATAAACCTAGATCTTATCTTGTTACGGATCATGGTGTCACAGCGTTTCGTCGCAACAGAATACATCTAAAGCCAGCAGGGCTAACTGAACAGGATTTTGACCTGTACTCGATAATAGTGAGAGTACAGAACCTCTGAGTCTCGAAACATCAACAACACCATCGGTTCATATGACATCTGATCCACAAAATTCAATCACATCTACAGTGACAAATAGTTGTGCTGTAGCTACTAGAAGCGGTCGCGTAGTCAAGCCGCCCAGGAAGTTTGACCTTTAAGTTAATCAGTAACTTGTCAACCTATTCTATTTTATCATTACCATTTATTTTGATTACCTATCGTTAACTGTCATTCATTTGAGTTTTTAATCAGTATTCGTATTATTTAGTTATAGTTAGTTATGCTACATAGTGATTACACTTTCATTCTTAGAGGCTGAGATGTAAAGATATATCCCTAAAAGTTACTTTTCAGGTTTAACCTTCTACCATGGGTATAATGACGTATTCTAGAGGTTTGACAGCTGAGTTCAGTCATGCATATCGAATGAAGCTATATGTCCACGTATATGTTCCCGAAGCCTCTCTCGTGAATAAATTGTAATCTATGAACATTAACTTATGTATTCCACGTTCCCAGGGCCAATCTTTATATACAGGAGGCAAGAAAGTGAGACATATCTTCTTGATTGAGGTTGCAGAGTCGACAGATGGTTGAAGTGGTTCCACGTCTATCACATTTCACAGGTACTGTTTGGAGTTCTTTGATAATATCTTTCTCTGTTTCTTGCAGTGTCCCAACTGATTCTAACCATATGCGTGCAAGAGTGCCTAGTAACTTGAACATTTCATCCGACATGTGTCGCATAGATGACATGCTTGAAGCTGCATTCCAGGTCTTAACCTCCCAGAACCTAACGACTGCTTCGTGCACCTGACGTTTCTATGCTGATTTTATTGGTACATGAACCAATAAGTTGTGAGCAGAGGGAAGCTGGTATTGAAGAAGAAGCCGCTGTACATAGGACGGTCATGTGCTGCTCGACATCTACTTCAATGCAAGTTGTCTTAGTACAATGGAATATTCCTGGTGTGATGGATCAGCAACAAGATTTCTCAACAGACTGAGCACCTTTTTATGAAATTCTGCTGACACTGGTGGTGCACCAAGTAGTCCATAGACAGCTGGATTTGCTGTAGTTGGGGCAAGGCTCTGCAGTTGGCGTAATAATGACCTTGCAAATGTCTCCATAGGTTCCACTTCTTTGTCAATAAGTTCACTCTGCTCCATGAGTGAGACGTGGCAGAATGAAGATGATGTATATCTTCTTACTCACAACCGGATTTAGTCCATTTTTCATGAAACCCAGCACCAAACAAGCTGTAAGTTGCTCCATAAGCTGAGGCTATGTTTATCTCCACTCTACGGTGAATGACTTTTTGAGAAGCACTCATTAGGAACCAAAGGTGAGTGGCCTCCTCTGATATAACAAGCTCCTCTGTATTCTTGTTCAGTATATTCCTCCTTTCGTAGGAGCACCGTGGCTAGTAACTGCCATGTGGAAAAGTAAGTTTGTTTGCTATGAACGAATGTGTTATCCATTCCTCAATTATAAGTGTTGTCCAAGTTAAATGCAGACGCCAACAACCATGCCAAAATGGGCGATAGCACTTCTAAATTCCTAGATCATAAAATACACTTTTAGACATAGTTAATTTCTCCTCAATCTTACACCACAAAACACACAAGTTTTTACACACACCACCACGACCATCTACGTTCACCACATGTACCAAAGCTATGCAGAGCACTTTATACATTTGTTGCACACGCACGCACGCACGCACGCACGCACGCACGCGCGCGCACACGCATGCACGCACGCACGCACGCACACACACACCATCTCCACTCACTACAACTGGACAAAGAGATTCTAGTGCGTCACCAGTCAACAAGACTCTGCCAGCACCACCATCCAGCGCACTCACACCACTAACAGCACTCAGTCAGGGACCTGGGCGGTACTGTGGAGCGCTCTGTGCGTGTTAACAGCCCTCCAGCCCACATAACCCCGCCACCCCACGCTACAAATAGAAGGAGAAAGCGCTGATGACTTACACAGTGAGGAAGATACTATGCTTCGTATACACCATCAACAAATCTATGTCCAAGTACTCACTTTTTTAACCTACAAGCCCGCCCGTCTGCTTGCCTGCCCGCCCGCCCGCCCACCCGCTTCCCGCCCCCGCCCCGCACGCACACACGCACGCACGCACGCACGCACGCACACATACATATATATGTTTATTTATTTATTTATTACCATGTTCATCTATTGATGTCTGCCCTGCATTATCTTCTGGACAAAGAGGGCACAAGCCATAAATATTTTTCTAGGAAACACAATGCAATCATTTAAGTATTTTATGAGCTCTGGAAGTCCCAGTCATATAACACCAATAAAGGGTATGTATTGAAACTCTAATTGGTTGCATAATGTATGATATTATCACAAAGGTTATTGCACGCCATATATTGGTTTACTTTGTTACTTTTATTTTGCATACTGCCGAATCTGCAGCTCATGCCAAACTACAGGTTAATCACGATACTTACAAGATGCGAGATACAGACGCATTTTTCTATGGTTGATGTGGTTTGACACAAAGAATTCAAGAGTTCAACATTCTACAAATTCACAAAGTGACATATCCTGTGGCATCAGAAGTCCATTGTATTATGGATTTCTGATAGCATAAATAAAGTATGCGGATAATACTAGATTAAGAAAGGCAACAAAAGTTTTTTTTAAATGTCGTTAGTAAAAGCATTCATTCCATAAATAATTTGATGACAGTGACTAGAATGAAAATGTCAAGCTTGGCAGGCAGGCAGGCAGACAGACTGACATACATGCAGACAGGCACACACGCAGGCAGGCAGACAGGCTGGCAGGCATAAGGTAGTAATATGGTTAATATGCTGGGACAGAATTTAAAGAAAAAATTGAAAAACTGAGATTTGTGGGTTTTTTAATAGATGGGATATGGCCTTAAAATGTTGGAGAACTTTAAGATCAATAGTGATAATGTTTGACCAGTTACTTTTGATATGATCTGAAGATGTCACATAAATTCAGGGTTTTCTTAAATACCATTAATGGACGCAAGTTGAGAGGTTTTCTAACATTACCCTTTAATTTGCGATATTTATCTTTCAGAATTTCGGAAATTTAAACATTTTTTTCGATTACATGTCAGAGTGAATGGAATTATTTCGCGCTGATCAGCAAGACCTGGGCCAACATATATTCCCCTCAGCCATTTTGTTTCTAATTGGTTACAGAACAGAGAACAGAGATAAAATGTAAACTCTGCAATAACGAGGCAGAAGACAAAGCACACACCCTCTGTACCCGCCAAAACCTCTCATCACTCAGACAGACGGCATTCAAACACTTGGCAGATATAACCCCAGCCTTCCAATTTCAAACCAAAACAAGAAAAGCTGCATTATATTCTTACCTGGCCATCCCCGCTAAACCTCGTAGCAAGACAATCTTGTTGGGAACTAAACTCTAACAGACACAAATAGTATAATCATTTAACTAGCATTCACATAAAATGAGGGATATGGCTATATAAACAGGGCATATATATATTTTAAACTAATAAACAGGAATGTGTGCGTGCGTGCGTGCGTGCGTGCGTGCGTGCGTGCGTGCGTGCGTGCGTGTGTGCATGCGTACATGCATGTGTGCATGCGTACACACGTGGATATGCTTGTGTGCGCGTGCGTGCGTGCGTGTGTGTGTATGTATGTGTGTTTGTTGTACGTCTCTTATTCACTATAGCTTTATTATTGGTGGCACGCCAAACTATATAGTTGGACACACACATGCACAGCTATGGAAATAAAGCATATTGTATTGTATTGTATTGTATTGTATTGTATTGTATTGTATTGTATTGTATTGTATTGTATTGTATTGTATTGTATTGTATTGTATTGTATTGTATTGTATTGTATTGTATTGTATTGTATTGAATTGTATTGCATTGTATTGTATTACAATGTCTTGTATTACATTGTATTGTATTGTATTGTATTACATTGTATTGTATTACGTTGCGTTGTGTTGTATTTGTATTGTATTGTATTGTATTGTATTGTATTGTATTGTATTGTATTGTATTGTATTGTATTGTATTGTATTGTATTGTATTGTATTGTATTGTATTGTATTGTATTGTATTGTATTGTATTGTATTGTATTGTATTGTATTGTAGTTTTTAATCCAAGGTTTTCTGCTTAGGCTACTGTAGAGCCAGTTAGATTAACACTATTACTGCCAAGCCCGATCTCGCGGTAGTTAGTACCCTGACCCTCAGTTAGTTTAAACTAAGAAAAGTTAACCAACTATGATACACTGTGTTAGCCGTTTTCTCACTCTAGTGAATTTTATCACAGACTGCCTGCTATTCAGAGTGGAAAACTTAGGATGACTAAAGCCTTCACCCTCGTGGCTTCGTGGGTTTCGAACACATGCCATTCTGGGAGACCATCCCTAAAGCCTAGAATTTGGGATAGATGGATGGATGGGTGGATGGATGGATGGATGGATGGAATGGTGGACAGACAGACAGACAGACAGACAGACAGACAGACAGACAGACAGACAGACAGACAGACAGACAGACAGACAGACAGACAGACAGACAGACAGACAGACAGACAAACAGACAGACAGACAGACAGACAGACAGACAGACAGACATGCAGGCAGACAGGCAGGCAAGCACACTACATATCTAACTTACCCAGCGTTATTGATTCCGGCATCTATTTCGTGCAACCCGAAGTAAATATTTTTGCAGAATTATTAAGAATCCCTTGCTGAAGCAATGACCTCGGGGAATTGATGGGTTGTCATGTCAGAACGATACCAACAAGTGCGTGTAATGTATTACATATGCGTGCTGGCCATATGGAATAACTAAATTGCATTCGTGAAAAATTGGAATGCCCTTCACTGGCTTTAGGGAGCCGAGGAGATGAATGCATATTAACGCTGCCACTGCACATAGTAAGGCAAAGGCAATTGTCTGCATAGGCAGCATTGGGGGTACGCCGTATACAAATCCAGCTGGTAACTGACCGTGTCTTGGTCAGACACGAAAATCAACACCATGCTTTTGCTTAAATGAGTAATCAGACCATTCAGTTGCACCAGGGATAACGCTTTTCGCGTTTGCTAGCATGAAGAGGGTTAGTAGCAAATATAATCAAGTGTAGAACGCCGCTAAATGCAGCGCCAAACACATAAACCATTTTGCCAATAAGCTGAAGGAAACCTCGCACACTAGAGTAGTAGTAGTAGTAGTAGTAGTAGTAGTAGTAGTAGTAGTAGTAGTAGTAGTAGTAGTAGTAGTAGTAGTAGTAGTAGTAGTAGTAGTAGTAGTAGTTTTACGATCACCTGTCTACCACTTAAAATCTCTTGAGCCATGTAATCTGGTTCACAATTGATTTCAACATTATGTTAAATCTATGTAATATAGCTCAAATGATGTAAAATATACTGGCTGAAATGTTTATTTTTTGTTCTATTAAGAAAATTAACGCTAACTTATATTATGTCAGACTGACGAATAATACCAATGGTATGTTTTCCCCAAAAGTACCTGTTCACCCAGCATTTAGAAGTCAATATCTTTAAGTATGACGAAACATGGCGCAAAACCATTTTCTGTATTATTGAATCCAATACTTATGAAACTTGCCAAAGGACAACGGCCATAAGCCGCTAACTCTGACTTTTAAGATTAAATGGACTTCATTTGTATCCGATGACGTCATAATCAACGATGTGACGTGTCATAATTAATTACGCCACGCATGACGTAGATTAGTATGTCACGAACGCTTAATTGAAGACGGACAAAGCGCTGTTGTACGAATTGTATGTGTTTACTATTTAATACACATTCGGTTGAATATTTTGAAACTAAATTGACTGGGCGCTATTGCTGCCATAGGCAGCAACAGCGCCCAGTCAACTTAGTTTCAAAATATGCAACGACTTACCTATATAACTTTCTGGAAATCGATAGTCAGGGAGGTCAGAGGTCGATTGATCGATCCCAACAAAGGCGAAACGTTGGTGGAGCTTAACTTGAGATTGGCGGGGCATAGCTAAAACTGGCCCATTGTAGAATCCATGGCCATGTTGACTAACCTACTGCAGATCTCCTGTCCTGTCTACACTGGGAGGTGGAAGCACTGGTGCTGCGTGACTGCATTATCTTTTCCCACCCATCTCCAGCCACTCCGCTACATAAGGAAATGTAAAAAGGCTCATGTATGTTTGAGACTGGATAAAGTTCTTTTGCACGTTTTCCGGTTCATTGGCCCGGCATTGTTTAAGTAGCGCCCGGTAACATGCGTTATCCAGGTGCTTGACATGGTGAAACAGAGTCTATTATTCACATAAGTAAGGAAATACCAGTGATCGAACACAGGATTTATTAAAAAATGTTACCTGTGGATCAAAGGATAAAATAATTCTATGTATACACCTGTGCAAAAGTTAAGCACCAGCAAAAACAATAGAACGTAGAAACATGATGGTACAACTAGACTGCCATACTTTTTGTCCCCGCGTTAGTTGACATAATTCCAAGTACGAAATGCACATGCATGCATGACTTCACGCCGCTTGATGTCCGTGCGTGGCGGGAAACAGCACACGTGTTCAGTTATGTAAAAGTCCAGTTTGAGGTGTAGAACATTACATACAGATTTAGGCGACAAGATTAGGAATTTTGTGTTCATGACCGTGGTTTATTTGTACAGAGAGAATTAGCTCTTGATTGTGAACCGCTATGGCAAGACGAAGGTTAAGTGATCGTGTGAAATGGCAAATCATAGGCATGCATACCACTGGTATGTCATGCAGAGAGATTGGCAGACAGCTGAACATTAACCATACTGTAATCAGTCGTTTGATTGCAAAACATTGGCAAACTAACGAGGTGAAGGACAGGCCTAGATCTGGAAGACTGAAGAAGACTCCTGCCCGTGATGATCGAGCCCTAGTACGCCTTGTTAGGAGATCTCCATTCACCAACAGCAGAGTGCTCAGCCAGCAATGGGAAATGCGCAATAGAGTGTCAATGTCTACCGTCAAAAGGAGACTGTATGCTGCTGGCATGAAAGCTAGGAGACCTGTCAGACGTCCTCTCCTCACTGCACACCACAAAGAGGAGCGTCTGAGGTGGTGCAACGAAAGAAGACACTGGAACATGAGATCCTGGAGACGGGTACACTGGTCCGATGAAAGTCGGTTCCTGCTTCATGCCACAGATGGTCGAACTCGTGTATGGAGGTCCAGACGCACGGCGTACGACCAACGTAACATCATGGAAGAAGTTCCATTTGGTGGAGGTTCCGTTATGATATGGGGGTGCATCTCATTTGATTGTAAGCTGGATCTGTTGACTGTACCTGGAACACTAAATGGACAAAGATATCAAGATTCCATACTGGATAGAGTTGTGGTCCCTCATTTTGTAAATCATGCACCTGGAACCCACCCTATATTCATGGATGACAACGCCCGACCACATCGTGCTAGAGCTGTGCATGAATACCTCCGCCAGAATGCCATCGAAACCCTACCATGGCCAGCAAGGAGCCCTGACATGAACCCTATTGAGCATATCTGGGACATTCTGGGAAACATGGTGAGAAGGAGGGATCCTCCTGTGCAGAACCTACAGGAATTAACAGACGCACTCCATCTTGAATGGCAACGAATACCACAATGGCGTATCAGTCGGTTGGTGACCAGCATGAGACGTCGTGTCCAGGCCGTCATCCAGGCACAAGGTGGATATACCCGGTATTAATAATGACAGTTTCAAACTCGTGCACAGATGTTAAACTTCGTTTTCAGACACCATTATTGACAATCTAGCCACGTGTGTCAACTGTAGGGCAATAGTTGTCAGTTGTGTCAACGCAACCATATTCAGGCCTCGTTTTCAAGTTCAAACAAAAACATACAGTGTTTCCCCACCATCATAATCAGTATTCCTCTAGGTGCATTATTACCTCTTGCACTAAGATGGATGGGTACATAAATGTTTATGCTATTGCTTTCTTCATAGCACATGAATATACCCTCGCATGTGCGTAAAAATAGGGTGGTGCTTAACTTTTGCACAGGTGTATATATTGCATGGATTGGGGGTGATCTCGATCAAATTATTCCCCAAGCCATGCTTCGTGACGTTGACTGGAGAATTGTACAGCCGCTTTGTCTTTCCTCTCATTAATAATAATTTATAATTATAAAGGGCAGATTAGGCAGATTTATCTAGATTTTGGTCATAGCTGGCGGTTGCATTTATTAGGCGAATAATGTGCAATCAATTTCTTCAACACTACAACATATTACATCATCTTTCCCAATGGAGGAATTCAGTTTTAGCTATGCCCCGCCTACCTCTAGCTAAGCCACACCCACGCTTTGCCCGTGTTGTGATCGATCGATCCATGTACCTTTGAATCTCAATTTCGAGAAAGCTATACAGGTAAGCTATTGAATATTTTGAAACTAATGTGTTGGGTGTTTTTGCTGCAGCCCAGTCAAATTAATTCCAAAATATTCAACAGAATGTTTATTAAATTGTAAGGACATACAAGTCGTACAGCATGACGGACTATTAAGCGTTTAAGACGGACTAAATCGAGTCATTCATGACGTAATTGATTATGACATCACGTAGTTGACTATGGCGTTATATGATTGCCTAAGAAACTCTCGATCCATGGCGAGTAACCTTTTGTTTGAATACGTATGAACCACGGGTATTTTAGTCACACTGTAGCACGAAAAGAGCATACTTCATTTTAAGAGTAATTTGCGTTATAAGGATAGGATAGGATCGGCCGGGGAACGTGATTAAAGGTGCATATTCACAGCAAAATTACTGAAAATAAAATTGTTTATATTGTATACTTTTAGAAGCTTAAACTGTGAGCCTATATGTAATGACACGAAATAAATCTTAACATATGATGATTTCATTACGTATAAATTAATATAATTTTTTAAGTTGCAAAATTGAACTAGAGGTTCGTGCCTCTATTTCAATTTCGCTACTGAAAAAATTATATTAATTTATACGTGGTAAAATCATCATATGTTAAGATTTATTTCGTTTCATTACACATAGGCACACTATAAAAGTATACAATTTTAACAATTTTATTTTCAAGCATTCTGGTGTGAATATGCACCTTTAATTTCCGTGTTCCGCCGGGTGTGACATGGCGGAGAGAACCGGGTAAACTCTGCCACTTAGCAAATAAATACTGAGACTACGCACATTTCTTTGGCCCGTATACTTAATTTTCAGAGCAGATGTGGTGGACTAACCTGTTTTATTTTACCGTGCATGGCAATGAGTTATCAGGTTAGAGCCAAATTAATGTGGGGTTTATATATCTGTTCCGCAGATCTTCAAGCGCTTAGAGCATGCGATTGCATGGAGTTTTACACTATATAAATGTACTTATTATTATTATTATTATTATTATTATTATTATTATTATTATTATTATTATTATTATTATTTTTGTAGGTAAGGCTGCTTGTATTAATTTTGTGACAAGCAATATACAGTCCAGTGGATTATGGCGATGTTCATTTCGTAACTTGATTTAAACGTGATTTATTTTGTTCAGATGGAAGCACGATAAGACTTAGAGTCTTATTTCCGTGTCTCCCATACACATACAAATTATACAAAACTTTTTTGCAACAAAATGGCGGCAAATAATAATAGTTTAATTAATTGTAGTCTATTAGTGTGCATACGTGTGTGGATGTTGAGTGTGAGGTGGGGAGAGCAGGAAGAAAGACCGAGAAAGAGAGAGAGGGCGGGGTGGGGGGGGGAGGAGGGGAGAGAGGGTGAGAGATAGAGAGAGCGAGGAATAAGATAAAATGGAAGAATAGCAGAGGTGAGCTCTAGGTGCTGCCTTCGCCCCGACCTGTACGTGTTGGGCTGCTGTCCTTTTACCCCTTAAACTATAAGTTCGCGAACGGGAAGCTACTGAAAGCGGTTGGTGTTAATTATGTATTGACATACCGTATTACAGATCGGTTTGTTCATTTCCAAGTTAGCAGTGTAAGTCCGGTATAGAAGCTGGTTGACCGTAAGGTTAGCAAGAGAAATGTCGTTCAAGGCAAGCTGCTTTTGGAAAACTACTCTGCTCGTTAAAAAGGGCACAATGTAAGAGGTTTGTAGATTCACCATTGTGCCCACAAGAACAACTGGCAGATTCCGACAGAAAGTTGTCAAATAGATGTCGGTTTAAAGAACTACAACCGTTTCGGAGCCTACATAGCATTATGTTGGCAAACCTCGGGCCTACGTAATACCACTCAGGGGGTTGTCTTATGGGTGACATAGCCTTGAGATTGCTTTTAAATTCTATAAGAGTGACTGAATCTCTCACCGGCACAGGAAGCATATTCCAGGCGCGGACGGTTGCCGGGAAAAAGGATCCATAGAAGAGCTCAGTACGGCAGTGGAATGGAGTGAAGAAATTTGGATGACGGATATTGTAAGGATTTCGTGCTTGGGATAGTGTGGGAAGATGGTTGACCAGAACCTCACAGGTCATCCCGTTAATAATTTTAAATAGCATAGATAATCTTTGAAATTCACGTCTACTTGACAAGGTTTCGATGCCTGTTTCTAAGTACAGGTCTTCAGTGCTCGCGCTACGTGTCATTCCACATACCGTTCTGAGAGCATCTTTTTGGATATCCTCTAACCGAATTACAAGATATTGTGGAATATTATCCCACACAACATCTGCATATTCTAAAGATGGTCTAATAAATGTTGTGTACATGATCTCGAGACATTTACGGTCTAGAATATATTTTAGACCTTTAAGTAAGGAGAGTTTGTGTTGAGCGTTTGCTATGAGATTACTCACATGGTTAAGCCAATTCCCTTTGTTATTAAAGGTAATGCCGAGGTGCTTATGATCAGTTGATGGTAGAATTTCAGAATCTTTGAAGTTGATTGAAAAGGATGTGGGCTCGTTGCGCAGGGAAAAAAATAGAGTTGTAGTTTTCGAGGCATTAAACTCGACGAGCCACATGTTTGCCCAATGCGTCATGGTCAGTGGATGGTAATCGAGTGTGGCAGTGTGTTATTTTAGATCATCTGACATTACATATAGGCACGTGTCATCAGCAAAAAGTCTAATATTGTGAATTATATCGCTGGGCATGTCATTAATAAAAACTAAGTATAACAAAGGACCAAGCACAGAGCCTTGTGGCACTCCAGCATGTAAACGAAGTAAGGTGGACTCATTGCCGTTTATAGCTACTCGCTGGTATCGGTTTCCAAGACAATTTTTGAACCATGTAAGTAGATTTCCACAGATACAAAAATTCCTAAGTTTCTGTAGGAGGCCGCGATGCCATACTCGATTAAAGGCTTTAGATATATCGAAGAATACAAAGATTATTTCCTTTTGATCGTCAAGGGCTTGAGTAATATCAGTGTAGATATCAAGCAGTTGATTTACTGTAGAATGTGATGGAAGAAAGCCAGACTGATATAGAGTGATATTGTGTCTAATATAGTTATAGATATGTTTAAAAACGGTTCTCTCCATAACTTTACTAAGACAACTCAACAGTGATATGGGTCGATAATTTGAACATAAGCTCCTGTCTCCTTTCTTGAATATAGGGGTTACATTAACGATTTTCCAAGAAGTGGGGAACTACGCACTAGAAAGTGAGTAATTAAAGAACTGCGCTAGTATTGGGACCAATACTTGTTGGCTCTCGAATAAAAGTTTCGGCCAACAGCTTTAGACGTGTCCAGATTGGACAGTATATCAGAGATGTCAGTGTTTGATATTGTAATTGAGTGGAGAGTATTGTCCGTATACATAGATAGAGGAGGTAAGTTGGCATTAGCATCGTCAATATTGGCGATGCTAGATAAGTACCTATTAAGGAGGCTTGCCTTTTCTGAAGAGTCGTAAGAGAATGAGCCGTCATCGCGCTTCAGAGGCGGCATTACGCTAAAATTAGAGTTAGTATCACATAGGAACGTCTTGCATATTTTCCACCACTCTTTAGAACCTGCGCGTCCATGCCCTATTTTTTCAGCTAATTTATTCCTGAAGTTTACTTTCGCTGTTCGGAATAATATATTGATGAGGTTTCTCTGCTTTTTAAAGTTGGCCACGTCTTGCTCTCGGTTAGTTTTTCTTGATTTCTTGAACAATTTTTCCCTGACTCTCATTTCGTGCTTTATTTTGCTGGACATCCAGGCTTTATCGTTTGGGTTTATAGTTATAGTTTTATTTGGGATACTAATACTAGCAGCGGCGATAATGTTTGTAGTGATTGTCTGACACCAAATGTCGACGCCATTAACATCGGAGATGTTGTTCCAGGGTGCGTTAGTTAAGTGATCCCTGAATAAATCCCAATCAGCTTTCGCATAGTCCCATATATGGCGAGTGTATGTTTTACGTTTAGGTATGGAAGATGATAAAACCAAATATACTGGAGTATGATCACTACAAAATGGTGCAAGTACTCCACTCTCTTTTACTATTCTGGCACAGCTGATAATAATTGGGTCAAGTAAGGTATTTGAAATGGGTCGGGTTGGTTCTTGTATTAACTGGTGGAAGCCAAACGCAGATATGATGTCACGTAGATGATGCTTAGATGGATTGAGAAGATCGTCGTTAATATCGCCGAGTAAGACAACACTTGCGTTAGGCGGTCGGTAGATTACACACAATAATAAACCAGGGTGGTCGTGAATCTCGATCCGTATCATTTCAATGCCACGACATTCATATTCAATACGACGGGTAGTTGCCACGTTGTTAGAGATATAGACGCACACGCCTCCCCACGGCTGCTGGCTGTCCATCCGATAAGGCTCCTGGAAACCAGGTAGTTTGATTAAGCTATTGTGAAGGTAAGCATGATATTTATGAAATGTAGTAGGTCTATTTAAAGAATAAATAGAATTCGTGGTGAATGGAGGAAATCAGTTTTAGTTATGCCCGCCCATCTTTTACTAAGCTCCACCCACACTTATCCCGAGTTGTGGTCGATCGATCCATGACGTCTCTGACTATCAATTTATAGAAAATTACATTTGGCAGGACGCATCCTTAGGGCATAGAGTTTCAAGTTTGTTCAAACGAAGCCGATAGACCAATTTGGCCCGCCGCCATCTTGGATTTTGGCCTATTATATATACGTCTAAAAATCTTCTCCGAAACCGTTTGTGGGATTGATTTCAAACTCATGAAATATCAGTTCGGATAAAAGATGAACCAAGTTTGTTCAAGGGAACTTGATTGGCCTAATGGTTTTGGCGGCCATCTTGGATGACCTAGTTTTCGAGAAAACGACTTCTCCAGAACCTTTGGAGGGGTCGGGACAGAATTTAGGGGTTACAACTAGGGACTAAAGGCCATTAGAGTTTGTTCCATGGGGATATATCAAAACAACATATCCGCCATGAATAAATCAAAATTTTGCTTCTTTGGTGGACATCTGGCATTTTCTGCAAATTTCTGAGAAAATCATAGAAGACAACTTATTAACCACTGGGCCAATTGTAGTACAACTTGGCTATTGGCTAAACATTCTTCAGAGAAATTTGATTGGTAACTTTTACCAGTGCTCATCTCGTTTTGTTCGGTTGTTCCAGTGACCAATAATTGTAGGTGAGTGATACAGACCCATTGGGCCTCTTTTTATTACTGGGCCTCGTGTTTCCTGACGACAGAGCCATGTTGTATAAATGTTGTTCTTCCAGTTCACTGATGAAAATTCTGACATAAAGACGTCACTAATTTAATTTTCCATTGATGCAACATTGTACTACATAATATTACATTATTCTATTATGCTTTAGCTAATCAAACCACAACAGCTGCTCTGGGGATTTTTTTAGCTTGATGGATGCATTAGTAAATAGTCACCATAGTTACTATGGATCGATGCAGACTTTGGAAAATATAATACAAAAGCGGAAATGTAGTTTTCAATCCATTAATGTCCTGGCCAGTATCCGAGCCTTGTTTTAGCGATAATGGGATTAATGGAGCTTTCCGGGTTTAGCTATGCGCCGCCCATCTCTGGCTAAGCTCCACCCACACCGCGCTCGTGTTGGGATCGATCGACCTCTGAACACCCTGACTATCAATTTCCAAAAAAATACACAGGTAAGCTGTTGAATATTTTGAAATTAATTTGACGGGGTGCTGTTGCTGCCTAGGCAGCAACAGCGCCCAGCCAAATTAGTTTCAAAATATTCAACAGTATGTTTATTAAATAGCAAAGAATAACAAAGACATACAATTCATACAACGTGTCGGACCTTTTGAGATTTGATGACAGTCTATATGGAACTCTTCGTGACGTAATGATGGTGCCTCATCATACACGCTCATGACGTCATACGAGGTCAGATGATGGATGGATACTCTGAAAAGGTGAATTATGTATATTCCTTCATGGTGTAATCGAGGGATTGCCTATTGTTGCCTATATCTTTTTAATTTTCAAGAGGTATGTTCTGTCGCCGGACCTCTACATCCACCCTTGAAATGTCACATCGTACACGTGTCATGCTTACATATAATATGCAGCACGCCAAATACGCTCGTTCTTAGCAGGCATCTGCAAGCTGAACCAGTCCGACAACATTTAGCGATATCTTTTTTTGAGAGAAAATTCCAACAAATTGTAATCAAATGACCCATTTAACATTGTCTTTGATGACACAACCTCTATGTCTCGTGAATAGTAATTCAGCCGCATTTGTTAAAAAAAAAGAAAAAAGGTTGGTTTCCATGCTTGTGACGAGTACATAGTGATAGAGGTGGGTGTGGGAGGTGTTGGGTGTACCAGTGTGGGGTGGGTGGGTGGTGGTGGGGGTGGGGAATTAAAATCCCCTCACCCTCCCCAAGCTCAACCCCATCCACCACCTTCTTTTGCTGATCATTCTGATCATCCCGTGTGGCTTCTCATAGTGGTAGGAGATCCATGTGAATGACACTTAGCTTTCAAAATTTAAAGACAACACTATAGGAAACGTGTTGAAGATAATTCAACGAGGAACAGCGCACACTCTGATTATTATTACCCCATCCTTGGCTCAGAGCCAAATTAATTTCAAATTATTAAACGAATTTAACTTGCATCATGAAGAATTGCTCATTTCTGGTTATACGGGTTAACTGGTTAAACAGTAGCTCTCTGCAACATGGTCTGCCTTATTTATGTGTGATCGGTTTGCGTGGTTAGCCATCGGTATCTCCTGGGGTCAGCGATACAATGGCAGAGCAGTAATTTACTTTGACATTCCCAGGGCTTCTCCTCGTTGAGCACCATTATGCACAGCATTCTACAAAATGTGGTTACCGGAGTGATTGCCAGGCGAGGTCTTTTATACAGAGTTCTGCTTCAGAGACATCTTTTTTGTCGACAGAATCGACGTAATTACCGTTACAAGATTGACATAAAGGCGATGCTTGCCAAACTAGACGCTTAAATACCAGTCGACTATTGATTGGTACACAATATTTGGTAGTCAATGGTTAATCCTATATGGGAGAAGAAAGAAATAACCTAGATGACAGAATTCAGAATTTCCTCAAAGGATCAATAAAACATTGCGCGATGTCGTAAGGTTTCTGGCGAAAAGAGCACATGTATACGGTTTTGATAGAAGAGAATCTGTGTCAGCGAACTAAATTTGTGTAGTCACCAATAGAGCTCTGCTATTGCTGTTTGACCACGTTTCAGTTTACCAGATTAACAAAGAGCTATCAACTGGTCTTCACGTAAGTGCACTAAGCAGTGTGTTCTTAAAATGGCTGATGCTAATACAAACTCTCAATGTGCAAACAAATCTGCTTGAGAAACACCACTTTTAAAAACAAGAAACACCAAATGGAGGAATCCAGTTTTAGCTATACCCGCCCATCTCTAGACAAGCTCCACCCACACTTCGCCGGTGTTGATCGATCCTTGAACACAATGACTATCATTTTCCAGAAAACTATACAGGTAAGCTGTTGAATATTTTGAAACTAATTTGACTTGGTGCTGTTACTGCCCAGTTTCGAAATATTCGACAACATGTTTATTAAATAGTAAAGACATACAATTCATACAACAACGCTTAGTCTATCATCAATTAAGCTTCCATGACGAACTTAGCTAGGTAATTTATGACGTAATTGATTATGACATCATCTTACACGTCATGTAGTTGTTTAAGACGTCATATGCTTGATGGATAAACGGGAATCCTCCATTGCCTTGACGCCCATCTGCATACCACTTAAGTAAAGGTCTTGGACTGACATGTAATTAAATTTGGCAAAACATATTTGGAAATAAAACAAGATGTCCTGACTGAATATATTATTATTATTATTATTATTATTATTATTATTATTATTATTATTATTATTATTATTATTATTATTATTATTACAATAAGAAAACGAGACCTTAGTGATGTTATGTCCTTCGTCACATATGATAACTGTACACCACAGCAAATATACTTTTACTATTATTTTGAGTGAACCATGAAAGATATAACACTTTTCATAAACCTCACAAATTTAAGGTAAGATGCACTTCAAGGTTGGTGACAATAGATGGGAGAGTCCTGGAAATGCAGACTGGCCAAGAATTTTATTTTGATTTTCCTTGAACTGTGAAATGCCAGGAACAGTGATCTACTTTTGATAAGTAAGGCCCATGCATCCATAGACCGTTTTCAGTTACTGTATACGAGAAATTCTTGAAATAATTTCTTACTCAATGATTCTTTTTCATGGTCAGTGAACTATGAAAGGTAGGTCACGCCGACCTATTTATGATACACGACATACCTTTAGGCTATGGTGCATCCATGCACTATGTTTGGTGACTATCTGTGAAAAAGTCTTTAAAATGTTCTGGATAATAATGTTTCATGATGCGCAGTGATCCATGAAATCCAGGCTACACAACCTATTTTTATATACGATAGACTTTTAGCCCATGATGCATCCATTCACCAAGCTTTGTTAATCTATACGGAAGATAACACTCCCTGAATAATTTACTATTCATTCCAATGGGTGGAAACTGGCATTGGGCCTATATTATACAGAATTGTATCCGAATGACCTAGTCCATATATGGCTAGTAGCATATGCACACATGTTTCCACAAACAAAGCCAGAAATCAATAGCTCTAAATAGAATGGAACATGCCACGGATGAAATATCTTTGTCCATTGTTCCCAAACCGTAGAACATTTCCAAGGGGAATCACTGATGTTTTACGTAGAAGCAGCTCCATTTTCGGAACACAGATAATCGATGCTGATATGAACATTTTGACCAGGTCCTTTCGAAGTAGCAACACCTGCCATCATTGGTTAGGCCGAACAGACCAAAACAGACATGCAAACAGGCAGCCGGACAGGGAGTGATGATTATAGCTGAGCAGACAGATAAGTCAACTGGGCAAAGAAAACAATCAAAAAGAAAAAGCTAAACTAATGTTCAGTTATGATATAGCCTTTAGCTTCCGGCATACCTAGGAGCAATGGTTTCTGTGCAGTGTGGGTTATAAAATATATTAGTTTAGCATTAGAGCCAAGGTCAAGCGCGCTCTATCAACAGTGAACTGATTATCAATGGAAAACGATACCGCAGAAGACTCCTATTCTTAGCCCAATATTCGATGTGCTTAACATATACCGCAGAGATTTCGTACATCATATTAGTTAAGCCCACGCTGAGCATTCGGAGGACAATTTCTATAAGCCAAGCAACGACTTTCAGTCGAATCTTCATCCGTTTATTGATCACCATATAGTACAGATTTCATTCTACTTTGAACAAACCCTCTTAGAATTCTGGATTAGATATGTTAATGCAATCCTTTTAGCACGTAGTCCTAACAGCATCGATCATGAATAATGGAAATACTGCTTGGATATGATATAGATAAGATCGAGGTTAGAATCAGAGAGCTCACTTCCTTTCACCGCAAGGCAATTTCCCGTCAATAAACAGCTTACAACTCACCGATCTAGTCACGTCTTTAAGATCTCCAACAACCATTACCATCGTATCCTTAAAGGCTATAGGCATATATAGTTATATTCATGAGAAGCACGTAACGTAATTATGATCATAATACAAATTAAGCCAGCTTCCCCTCTATTTACTGAGAGTGGTGCTGTGTGGTTAACGTGTACAGTGTGTTTATATTTCAGAGGCGAAAGTAACTTATAGTATATGCATTCAAATATTCTTATAAACAATTACTAGTTCATGAAGTTTTGTTCGCATTATAGCCCTTTTGCTAAACATATATATTTATCTAGTGTAAAGAGAAATATGTTAAATTTAAGAAATCAAGAAGGCCGTATGATTATCCTCTTAAAATACAATGACTGGATCAGCTCTGTCATTCAAGTATATGGCGTCATAAGTAACCACGTCACGTGTTAGCTGATGTCGTAATCAAATTGATGTAGTTGTATAATGAAAATTGAAAATCAGCCACGACAGCGTATGAATTGTGTGAATTTACAATTTAGTAAACATTGTATATATTCAAGCCTAGATAAGGTTGACTGGAGCTATGGCTTCCATAGGCAGCAACAGTCCCCAGTCAAATTAGTTTAAACATATTCAACAGCTTACATGTATAGATACCTCGATATTCATAGGAAACCTTATTCACGACCAAAGTGTCTCAATAAAGCATGTAGATTGTGTGCATACTGTAAGAACAGGGGTCATGTTAGGGCCTCTGAAGATTGAATGCGATGAAACAATGAGCCATAAACTGCAGAATTGCTGCATTTATTATCACCAGCTTTCCATTCGAGAATTCTCGATAAATGAAGTCTTTATGTTGCTAATATCTGGGTAACTGGTAATAACAACACCATTCTTACCATTGTCAAAGATTTCCAGATAGCGGCAGCCCTATTCAAGAGACAACCTCCCTGATAATGAAAGTTACTTGGCCCGTCTTGGGCAAATACTGCGTAAATACGTCCCACTGTTGACGCTCTTGTTAAAGGCTTGCACCATAATCCACCAACGTCACTGACTTGTACAATGTTCAGTTCCCAGTGTCGGTGCATGATATTTATTTGCTAATCTGTGCTTTCAAAGGAGCTAAATGCTTCTCTAAAATATTCTGAAAACTAATTGATTAATAGAAAACGTGTTGCATCAACTACCCCAAATTCCCCATAATGCTCTGACTTATAGCATGTAGTATATCTCACCAGACGCCCATAATACCATGGTATTACCAGTGAATAATGGCATTGTGGACTTCTGGTATTATGGACTTCTCATACCATCTAAGACATCGTTGATGCATGAAATAAATAGTTAATAAGCTTTACCATAAAATATTGAAGCAACCTTTAATAGGTTCGCCGTGACCCTGCAGATACAGCTTTCTCAGATATTGGAATTGGCGTCTAAGAAGGAATCTGTTAATATAGCCATACAGCATCGAAAAGGTTTCCGTGTTTTATTTCCTTGGGCCCTTAGATGAATAGTCTCGTGCATAGAGCAAGATGTTCTTCATTAAGATAGATTGTAAATGTCAACAAGTCCTGAATCTTTAAGATGTGGAGTCTTTAGAGAGAATAAAACAGTATTCCTGTTGAACATTATTCGGGATAAGGCAGAATGCTGGCTCTTATTCTTTGAACATCTATGGATTTAATGATGGTAGCGAGATGTCAGATGAGCGTCGATGGGCGCCTTATAAATTGGTCATGAACGTGTGTTTGTTTTAATTTATAGTCAAGATTAACATTTTCTTTGCTCTGTACATTTACATAAGTTCCGGAGTGTCAGGTGGAGATTTAGAAGACAACTATGTTGTATTGTGTTATTGTAAGCCAAGCACTGTCCATTCATTGTGATACTCAGCAATGCCTTCTTATGATAGCAGTAAATATATTGGCATTCTTACTATAGTCCAGAAGTGACGCAATCAATCCTTAAATTCATCTGTATTGCATACACCTTTAATTATGATCACTCACGAAAAGCTAAGGACTATGACTTAAACACGCACTTAATGGTTTTTGTCTATTAGCTATCGATTAATTCCTGATTCACTTTATTTATATGACATGCGTGGTGATTTTGTTTCATATTTAGGCCTATATATGCCCCAACCACCTAGACCAATTTTTAATTGTATCATTTGAAATTATAGAAATTACAATAAATAGCTATATTGATTAAATATAAATAATCGATTTTGAGGATTAGTTCGATGTTTTGATTATTTTATTTTACATTCAATTATATAATCAATGACAAAATAATCAACTTTCGATGAAACATTGTTTAATCGCACCTATAGTAGGAATAATAATAATAGACATATGTAGGTGTGCTACATTCATTGGAATGCCTGCTAAGTAGAGTCAATGTTGCCCCTGCAGTATATGAGAGCCATTCCTCATTGCCTCGAATATTCTCGAATGTGGCTCCCAGAATTTGTGAGAATCTAGATACAATGTTAAGCTCCCATAATAAGTATTCTATCCCACCTGATCGCTTTCCACAACATCCTACAAACACATGCACTCTTAATAGCTTTTTAGTAACAAGACAAGATCTATTCGTTGTCGACCTCTTCCACTCAACATCAATATCCTCATACGATAACAGCGGTATGACAAGAGCATTCGTTAGGGATTTTTGATATGGATTGCCAAAGAGGCGCGTTGCACTAACACCAGTCAGAGCGTCTTAACCAAAACCAGAGGACGTTTTTGGCTAACCTTACCGTCAAAAGGTACATGGTCAAGAAAATTAAGGTTTCCTTCGCGATTGCCCATTAATTTGCAGGCCAAGAGATGTTTGTGACATATGCACATGTGGTAATGTGATAGGTAATGTGAATATGACAATTATGAGTCGTGTGCCGATTTATAATATATACAGGCAAATGTATTGATAATGGATACATTATGGGGCATCACATGACAGTCACTAAATCCAAGTGGTCACATAACATAATAAATGTTATATGTCATATTAAATAACATCGAGGGACACATGATCATTGCTTTTTTGCTTTTGAAGAGAGGTGCTCTTACAGTAACACATTTTACATAATCACCTCCATCTGAACCCAAAACGGTGTCAATTATAGACTGGCTTCATAATATGTGCCCATGCAAATACACATGTTTGTGCACTTGTATATAGTAAATAATTGAACATAATTATTAAACTTTAAAATAAAATCTATTCCATTTTCAAATATAAAGCACAATGTGTCTCTGAAGGCCATGCATTTAGAATCTTGGCAGATTCAAAATGTGCACCGTGTCATTTACTTTGACTAGCATGCAAGGAAATTTAATCAACTATTTCCTGGCTTGATAATTCACCATATTGGCATGTTAATGCATATTAATTCAACCTTACTGAGCTATATAACTAATAATCTGAATTTTACACGAAGCTCTCTAAAATGACATTAATTTGGCATCATCTTGGAATTCTTCGAATATAAAGGAATGCTCAATGGTGTCAGAATGGCACCCATCAGATTTAAAGATATATTCCCGAATCAAATTTGCAAACTATAAATTATACAACGAATTTTGAAAGATTCTACCTAAAACCTCGAGCAAAGATGCTCTTTTCGAGGTACAGTGTGACAAAAATATATGTGGTCAATACGTATTAGCAAACAAAAGATCACTTGTCATTTGTGAAAGATGACGCAATTTATTTATAATACTGAACAAATGGATTGAGCAGTATTCCACTAACAAAACACGACTATCAGCCATGGCGAAAGTAGATAAATTTGCTAACATCTGTTCTGTCTAATTCATGAGAAGAAAGGTAAAGCTGTTACACAAGTCTACAGCCCTAATACGAAGCATGGCGTGAGGAATAATCTGATCCCCAATCCAATATACACACAATTATTTTATCCTTTGAGCCAGAGGTTGACATTGTGCAAATAAATCATTTGTTCCCTGGTAGTCCATTACTTACTCTGAAAATAAAGAGACTCGGGTGCACAATACCAAATAGGATTGGGAAAGGAACTTGATTAATTTCCATGCTCGTTTGGTTATGCTGTGGAGGAGAGAACTGGTAGTGATCTTAGCTCACCATATATATAATATATTGGCATAAGAATCTGAACTTTGCCACTTAGCAAATAAATAATGAGACTATACACACATTTCTTTGGCTCATAGACATACATTTTCAGAGCAGATCTGGTGGCCTGGGCATATTTTGGCATCAGAATGGAATAACATGTTGTACTTTACACTGGCAAATACTACCGAAGTGGTAGAGATTTAATTCTATGTTCAAAAGTAATTCTTTATTCAGGTAACTGGTACTAGTTGCATAGCAAACAATATATACTCCAGTATGCAATCTTGATTTTTAATAAATGCATGCCTATAACTTGCGATGGCAAGACAGTGATCCTTGGCGTGGTACAATGTGGTGCTACCTCGTGACAGATGTTGCCCTAATTTCACCTATGGAGTTGACTAAAAGTACATAACTTTGAGTCTATTTGGAATTGTTGCATTGCATTTATCTAAAATGTGCTTACTCAAATCATTTCTGCAGCGGCAGTCCTACCAGCATCTAGTCGTAGAGTTTCCTGATTACGCGGATATAACCAATCAAATGGCTTGATGTGTATGGAATATCCACATTTTGTTATGATAATTTATTAGAAAATGGAACAGCCATTGTTATTTTCCAGACCACAGCACAGCTCATAAATAAGGTAACATATTTCCAGAACGAAAATAGAAATATGGTGAATAGTAAAAAATGTTATGTTCAATATTTTGAACATAATTACATTGCAAGACATTGTTGCCTTATGTTCAAAATTTTCAACGGTGCAATTTAGTTTGTTTTGAAAACATGTTAGCTTATTTCTGAACTACTCTGACCCTGAAACCGGCACCAGCTATGCCGTATATTTTGAAAGACGTATGGCAGGTTCACCTGGCCAATCAGGCTAACGTAATATCTATCATAAGTCTGGATCATTGTAAAAATCGACATATATACTAATAAGTCTATAATACCTATGTATAATTTCTTCAGCAGCGACAACATATTCTACTGACAAACATTCACAGAATAATGGCTGCTGGTGATGTATGATGCAAACCATTTAATGAATCCGCCGACATACTGAAAGATAGAGGCCTAATAACAATTGGTGATTCTATAGGAAATATTACCATTATTATTATTATTATTATTATTATTATTATTATTATTATTATTATTATTATTATTATTATTATTATTATTAATGGGCGGCTTGTTTCCTGACGACAGAGCCATGTTGTATAAGTTTTGCTCTTTCACTGGTGATAATTCTGACCGAAGGACGTCGATAATTCACATAGACGCATGCAGTCCTAACAAAATTGTACTACATAATATTACATTATTCTATTATGCATGCGCTAATCAAATCATAACAGCTGCGCTAGGGATTTTAACTTGATGGATGCATTAGTAAACACCCGCCATAGTTACTATAGATCGATGCCGACGTTGATAAATGTAGGCTAATACAGAAGCGGAAATGTGGTTTTCGATCCATTAATGTTCTGGTCAACATCCGAGCTTTGTCTTAGCGACAATGAGATTAATTTGGACATACATTCATTGTGTAATCATGGATTTTCTATAGTTGCGTATATCTTTTAATTTTCAAGGGGTGGGTCCTGACCTGTACATCCGTCCTTGTTAAGTCACATCTAGTGTACTAGTACCATACATACATTGTATCACGCCAAGACTTTCAGCCTTCGCAGGCATCCGCAAGCAAAACGAAACATACGCTATTGAGCGATAGCTTTTTGTGAGAGAAAATTCCACTAAATTAGAATCAACGGACACATTTAAGATAGTCTTTGATGACACAACTTCTCTGTCTCGTGAATGACATTTAAGACGCATTTGTTAAAATAATTAAAAAGTGTGTGTTTTCCATGCTTGTGGTTGGTATATTATGATGGGTGTATTAGAACCCCACCCCCACCGACCCTCTTATTTTGGTAATCGTTCTGATCATCTTGTGTGGCTCTTCATAGTGGTTGGAGATCCATGTGAATGAAAATTAGCCCTTTAACCATCGAAATCCAAGTCCCAATCTAAAGCCAACAATACTGGAGAGCTGTTAAGTATCTTGAAGATATTCCGACTGGGAACAGCGCATAGCTCAATTAGTTTCAAAATATTCAAAGAATATAACGTGCATCATAAAGAATGCCATTTCTGGTCAATAATGGTTAGATCGGTAAACAGCTCTCTGCAACATCTCCCTTGTTCATGTGTGATATGTGTGATCTGTTATCCATCGGCATCCCCTTGGGTAGCGGGATACAATGGCAGAGCAGTAATGTACTTTGACATTCTCAGGGCTTCTCCTTGTTGTGTACGATTATGCACAGCTTGCTACAAGATGTTGGTTACCGGCCTGCTTGCTAGGCGTGTCTTTTATACAGAGTTATGCATTGGAGACTTAATTATTGTGACAAGATTGACATAAAGGCAATCCTTGCCAAACTAGCTAACTAAACCGACAATCTTTTGATGATTGGTACACAATGTTTGATAGTCAATGGTTAACCCCATCCATGACAAAAAAGAAGTGATCTAGATGATAGAATTATTCTGAATTCGAAGGATCAATAAAAAAAATTGAGCGATGTCCTAATATTTCTGGCGAAAATATCACATACATACAGTTTTGATAGAAGAGATTCTGTGCCACATCTCATTTTACCAGATTAACAAACACCTATCGAGTATCGACTGGTCTTCAAGTAAGCGCACTAAGCAGCGGGTGCTGAAAATGGCTGACGCTAATACAAACTCTCAACGTCCAAGCAAATCTGATTGAGAAACAACACTTTTAAAAACAAGAGAACCAACCCCTCCCCCACCCCGATTTCCTTGCCGCTGATCTGCATAGCACTTAATTAAAGCTTCTGGCCATACATGCGTGACATGTACTTAATTGCCCATGAAAGACCGATAAACATCACATATGTAACTTAAGATGCACCAAATACTCCAAGTTGGTGACAATAGATGGAAGAGCTTTGACAATACAGACTAGACAAAAATGGGCCTTTCCAGTTTTTGCTATGCTCCGCCCATCTCTAGTAAAGCTCCACGCACACCTCGCTCGTTTTGGGATCTAACGATCCCTGAACTCCCTGACTATCAATTTCCAGAAAACTATACAGATAAGCTGTTAAAGCAGATGTATTAACAACAGACGAACGATCACAGGGTTAAGATATAGTCATCATCACCTCTCAAATCTCAAAGCTTGGAGTTAACTGATTTGACTAACAAGTTGCAGCAATTGTCACTCAATGCCAGAACTGTTATCTTCCAATGAATCCCATCTCATTGTAATATTTCGCGAAATGAAGGAGCCGACGTTTTAGCAAAAGCGGAGTCAACTAAAGAACAACACCATGATCGCTACACACTCAAAGAGGTTAAGACCGTGATCAATCAAGCATTAATGAAAAAATGGAGAGATGAGCATCCCGAACATGAATCAGCAGCCATCCGTAATCAGCTGTCCAGAAGAGAACACGTCCGTTCAGGACACTGTAGGCTGAGTGCGCACATGTACAATAGCCTGTGGCACTAGCCAAGAAACAGTTAAGCACATCTTACAGGATCGCCCACATTTCAATCAGCAGCGAAAGAGCTACTGGCCATCAACACCACACCTCAATGACAAGCTGAACGGGGGTACAGACAACCTGGCTAACACAGCCAGCTCCATCCATGGTGCTACCTTCAGATGTATAGTCAAATGTGAACACAACAAGAAGAGAAAGCTGTTAAATCTTTTGAAACTAATTTGACTGGGTGCATTTTCTGCATATGGCATCAACAGCGCCAAGTCAATTTAGTTTCAAAATATTCAATGGCATCATTATTAAATAGTAACGACATACAATTCGTGCAACAACGCTTAGTGCGTCACCATTTATGCGTTCGTGACGTATTTGTCTACGTCATTCATGACGCCATTGATTATGGCGTCATCGTACACGTCACGTAGTTTATTATGACGTTATATGATGAATGGATAAACTGGAAAGGTCCATCTATTTAATTTTCACTGAGCTGTGAAATGACAGTGACAGTGATCTACTTTTGATAAATAACACTCATGCATCCATACACCTTGTTCGCTTACTGTATATGAAAAACTCGTGAAACAATATCTTGGTCAATGATTCTTTATAATGTTCAGTGATGGGCAGCAACAGCGCCCAGTCAAATTAGTTCCAAAATATTCAACAGCATGTTTATTAAATAGTAGAGCCATTTCGTACAACGTGTAGGACTATTAAGAGTTAAAGACGGGCCACATGGAATTATTTATGACGTAATGATTATGACGTCATCGTACACGCCACTTAGCTGATTATGACGTCATATGACGTCAGATTGATAGATGCATACTCTGGAAAGGTGAATTATCATCATAATATAAATTGGGCCAGCTTCACCTTTATTTACTGAGAGTGGTGATGTATGGTTAAGTTGTTCGGTGTATTTATATTTCACAGGGGAATGTAACTTATAGTAATATGCATTCAAATATTCTTATGAACAATTACCAGTTCATAAAATTTCGTTCACATTATAGCCCTTTTGCTAAATAAATTTATCTCGTGGAAAGAGAATTATTTTAAATTCATGTAACCAAGAAAGCTGTATGAATAGCCTCTTAAAATACAATGGAGGAATCTGATCTGTCACTTAAGTATATGGCGTCATAACATAAGCAAATACGTCACAAAGCTGAAGTCACAATCAAAATGATGTAGCTCCGTAATGAAAATAGAAAGGTATTCCACGAAAGAGTATGAATTGTATGAATTTATAATTTAGTAATTTTAAAACTACTCAACAGCTTACCTGTAGGCATATTGTTACCTTGAAATTTTGATTGTTGGAATTCAAGTTTCAAAAGTTAGCTGAGCTGAGCTTAGCTAGAAATGGGTGGGGCATAAATAGTAACGGATCCCTCTATTCAATATGCTTTCCAACCAGATAAGTCCAAAATACCCTCATAACCATCTAAACAAAGTTTCTGCTATGTGAAGACCGCCGTTCTCTGACGGCAAAGAATCACTAGTCATAGGAATTTATATTTAGTACCAAAGTGTCTCAATAAGGCATGTAGATTGTGCATACCGCAAGAACTGAAGATTGAATGTAATGAATCAATGCGCCATAAAGTTCAGAATTGCTACCTTTGTTATCACCAGCTTTCCTCTCGGGAATTGCTGATCAATAACGTGGTTATGGAAGTGCTAATAACTTGGCAACTATTAATAACAGCAAAATTCTCATCCTTGTCAAAGATTTCCAGAAACATGCACCCTTGCTGAAGAGACCACCTCTGTGATATGGCGGGTTACAGGGCCAGTACTGAGCCAATTCCGGGCCATATTGGCACTGTATTGGCTCAGTACTGGCCCAGTGACCTGCCGTACCACAGAGGTTGTCTCTTCAACGGGGTTGCTGATTTCTGGCCCGGTATTGGCTCAGTACTGGGGTCAGTACCCTGTATTATCAGGGCTGCAATGCGCTCAATGATGGCGGTTATCACAGTGAAGAGTAAACCCGCTTTGCTGGTCCTCAAACTGGTCGTTTAAGACAGGCTTCTGCATAGAGCTCGATCATTGATGTGTTGTAGCAAGTATAAGACGACAGATGGACTAGATGATATCATCATCAACAGAAAACAGAACATTGCAACAAAACAGTGTTATATTTTGCAGAAACATTTCCGTACAAATGGTCTATTACATAACGGGAAAGGTTCCCCCTTGCAATAGTAACTTTCGTTTAGATACATTGACACAATAGAGGCCATACATGCTTAAAGTTCTTGCTTCATACAAGTCTGATTAGGCTCCCGGTAATCACCAGTATATATGTTCATACACGAACACGTAATGGGGGCGAAAGATGACACCTATATGCCGGTCGCCTCCGTAAGTACCAACTTTGTTGGGAAACGAAGTCATCAAGGATTGCGGGCTGACATCTGCAGAGGCAACTCTAATTATGTCTATCCTTCTTCAAACAAGAAACTGTGCTCGACATCCTCGGACGACGCAATCTTCCCAGGAGCTTACCATAGCTACGTGGAATGTATGTGGTCTGATTGCAACATCAAAGAGGCAAACCTTAGGTGCAGACTGTGAACACTAAAACATCGATATCACATACATTCAAGAGACTAAAGTAACCAAACACTCCGAGCAGCAACTACAGACAGGCCATAAGCTAGTACTCATGGAGCAAAAACAGGCCACATACCGGGGTTTAGGCTTTGTAATCCGACCAAGGGTCTTGGACCATGTCATTAGCTTTAGATACGTCAGTGATCGCATTGCATTCATTGACTTGGCTATGCCTACGCAAAAACACACCAGCACTAAGTGTTGCATTGTCAACGCATATGGCCTAACTACCGAAAACGCCAAAGAGAATCCAGCAATATTAGATTCCTTCTATGCAGAACTGAGCTCCGCCATTACAATTACAGCTAGATGGCAACTGTTCGTGTGTGGAGATTTCAACTCCAAGCTGGGTAAACTCGGAAATGCGGACAAAGGTTCAGGACTTGGCATATGCCTGGGATCGTATGGAGAAGGCACATGCACCAGCAATGGAGATGCACTGGTGACATTCGTTAGTTGCAATGGCCTATTTGCCACAAATACGGCTTTCAAACACCCATGCCATCACCGGACAACATGGACTGGACACATTGCTGATCACAAAGCCCCAAAAGGTTCTAAGACTACAACAGCTGTCCTCAACCAAATAGACCTCATACTATGCAATACGTAAGCAAAACCCCTGCTTCGGAATGCTCGCTCCTATAGAGGTACAGACCTCAATTCTGACCATAAGCCAGTCATTGCACGCCTTCAGATGAACGATCTCAACCTAATGTATAAACGCCATACCAGGCAAGATGCTAGACTCACCCACAGCCTGCCCAAGCTCATCAGCGACACTGACACCCAAATGTCATACAAAAAAGGCCATCAGGGAGCAAATAGCTAACATTGACATCAGCTCCGATCCAACGAAGCCCTGACCAAAATACTGAAATCTATGGTATCATCAGCTACCAGCACCATAGGTGTTCTAAAAAACAACCGGACTAGGTATACTGTCGACCCTCTATTAGTAAAACTGTCAGCAGAGCAAAAAGCGTTATGGCTGCGCATCTATCAAAGTGGCCAAAGTGAAGACCGCACCAAACTATGCCGGAAACGCAATAACATTTTGCGCCACATTAGCGAATGCTTAAAAAATCTTGCTATTCAACAAGAATACTCCCTAGCAGATGAAATCACTGCCATGGATGACTGTCACAAAATGCTTCGGCAGCCAGAGCCCTGAGAGTTATTGCCTGCACACAACCACTCACTGTACACAACTCTGAAGGACACTTTATCGGGATTGACCAGGGCAAATCTGAGGCGATCGAGAATGGTTTAAGTAACAGTTCACTCACCAAGGTGATGATCCCTTGAACCTGTTCTCAGGAGACCGCAGGCCATTACGAACACCAAAAATTCAAATATGCAAGTGACATTATCTCAAAACCGATCACGCACATAATTTTATACACCATGTTCCCATGGACGCTGTAGGCCAAGGCACCTTTATCGCACTACCAAAGCCCAAGAAACCACTTTACCACCCCACCCCAGCCAATCTGTGGCCCATTGAACTCCTCAACAGCATACGGAGAATCCTATCCAATGTTACTCTATGCCACATCCGAGACAAGAATGATGACTTCACGCGATCATGTCAAAGTGGCTTCAAACTTGGACGCAGCTCCGCAGACATCGTATTGGCTCAACGCAGACACCAAGCTGAGAGTACGAGTCAAGTAAGTGAAGTCTGTAGAGTTTGAGACATCAATCGGCTTCACGCAGGGAGATGGTCTATCTCCTGTGCTTTTCAGCTGTTACCATGCTGCTGCATTGAATTCCGTGTGGGTAAGTTTCACAATACCACCCTGCTTATGTTAAATTACTTCGTGGTAAAGACTTGCATTATGATTCAGCATCGACATCAGTACAATGGTCAGATCCCATACACACATATTACCAGGGCTTAGCTAGAAATGTGTCCCTATATTACATACTCTATCAAAATCTATGTGGAAAAAGACATTGGATCAGCAATGTTATCGACACGTAATAGCTTTGATGTGATATGAACTAAACAGCTAATCTTGTGTCACGCATGTGCCATGCTATACATTAACTGCTTCAATAAGATATTTTAAAAAGATTAACAGAAACTTCTTTGCATCAACTACATTTATTTAAAGTGTGTTCAGAAATTCTCATCATGATTCTACTCATAGTATGTAGTAAATGTGGTCTAAAACATCGCTGATGCGTGAAATGATAGTCAATAAACTTTTCTATAAAATTTTGAAGTGGCTTTGAGTGGGGGGGGGGGGGGCTCTCTGTTTAGGTGGAATTACTGCTTTATCAGACATTGGATTTGGTGTCTAAGAGGTTATCTCTCAATATAGCTATACACCACTGGGAAGGTTTCTGTGTTGCATTTTTAAATCAAAAAAGGCCAATATCCTTTTTGAAAATAAATAATTAACACACTGTATTTACAAAAATAATCAATGACAAATAAAAACGGAAGATGATACATTTAGGTGAGAGCACTTAAGCAAACACAAAACTTATACATAAGCATAATCATCTCCCCTCCATATTTAAAATGTAAATATATACACAAAATACCAATAAGCACTCACGCATACGCGCACGCATATTACTAATTACTAATAAAAACCTAAAACAGGGGCTGACATCACAATTATGACTAATAGGGCTAACTCCGTCATGCATTTAAAATGATTATTCAAGTGTATAAATTGTATGGCTTTTGATTATTTAACTATTTTAACAAACCAATCCGTTGGCCAATCTGAACCTACTCTAAACGGACACTGCTGCAGCCATAAGCAGCAACAGCATCCAGTCAAACTAGCACCAAAATGGCCAACGCATCGCCCGCATAGTTACCTTTGTATGGAAATATCTGTGAATCAAAATTCATTCGATCCCAAATGGAAACAAGAGGCCCAATGTTTTCGAGATATTGACAACAATCTCTGGACTGTCTTTTTGATTAGTGATTTTGAACAATGTTTAAGCGAAAATAGATAATATCAGTGCTAACAACAGTTGGTTTCTTAAGTGTCTCACTGTTGAAAGCCAGTGCAGCCAATAATGTAAATTTTCAAAAGCTCTTGACTTGTTGAATATTTTGAAAACAATTCGACTGAAAGTTGTTGGCGGCTTAGCCACCAACAACTTTCAATCCAATTGTTTTCAAAATATTTATCAGGTTCAGAGATGTAACCTTTGGAATATGTTGTCTGCAAAAACTCAGCAGTCAGACGGTTACTAGAGGTTTAAATACGATTGAAGAAAATTGTCTCTAAAGGCAGGTAGGTGGTCTTTATAGCAGGTTATTTAACACCACCACACAATCCATTTAACACATGCACATCTGGCTGAATCACCAAGTTAGCATCAGGGGTAGGGTGCGCTGGAGTTGATTTAGAAAATAATTTGACTGGAATTCATTGCTGCCTTAGGCAGCAGCAGTCATTGCTGCCTTAGGCAGCAACAACTTTCATTGCTGCCTAAGGCAGCAACAACTTTCAATCAAATACATTTGAAAATAGTTTAAGAGCAGAGATGTCAGAGCACATAATACATATCTTAAATATTTAGGCAGTGATGGAAAGGTTAATCTGTAATTAGAGTTTAATCTACTTTGGCAATAAAATCTGACATGGTGATAAATCAGTGGACGGTAGGAACAAACCTGTATTTCCCCTATGAAAGTGAGACGGCACATATTTAAGGGGTGATAACTCTGGCATTTTCCGTCCTAACAGTTTCATTTTCACAACACAGATATTAAATGCCGACATTAACATGGTGGCCAAGTTTGGTGTCAATCCGTCAAGAAATAACAAAATGACAGATGGATGGGCGGACATACAGAAGACGGACTGGGTCATCACTACATGACAGCTGACTGACAAGTAAGCTGAGCTAAGAAAACCAATTTCGGCTTCAAAATCCATCAAATAAAAAAATTTAATATGGCACCCAAACACGCTAAAATTTGATTGGTCCACGGCGGCCATGTTTTTTACGTTTCAACTTCCCATGATCAAACTTTAATGGCCCTTAGTCCATACTCATATTCCCAAAATTTCACGAAAACTAGGTCATCCAAGATGGCTGCTGAACCATTTGGCCTATAAAGTTCCTTTGAACAAACACGGTTCAACTCTTGACCCATATGATATATTTCGTGAGTTTTGAATCGATCCACCATCGGCTTCAGAGAAGAAGATTTTTAAAGAGGTTTCTAAAAATCGGCCAAAATCCAAGATGGCCACCAGCAAAATTGGCCGATCGACTTCCTTTGAACAAACTTAGATCTGTATGCCCTAAGGATGCTTCCTACCAAATATGATTGAAATCGGCCCCGCAGTTCTTGAGAGGAAGTCATTTAAAGAAAAAGTTGATGGACGGATGGACAGACGGATGGATGAACGCCGGACAGACAACGGACGGTCGCCACGGCATAAGTTCACTTCGCCATTCTGGCCAGGTGAGCTAAAAACTATGGGCGGAGCATCGAAATAATAGATAAGATAAAACAATAAATGGGCGGGCCATAACTAGCACCCATATATACACGCACATACAAACCGAACCATACAAATATCCATACCTAACTAACTTTAAATATCATGAATTAAAACAATCAGCCACTCGAGTTTATGCCGTCATAATGAAATTCCACCCGTCAATGATGAGATCATTATCAATATTAGTTTAAAAACCATCATCTTGAAATAGAAATAATCTGTCAAGTGTACGAATTGCATGTCTTTAATGAATTTATCATTCGATCATCAACCTGTTGAATATTTTGAAACTAATTTAACTGCTGCCATAGGTAACAACAAACCCCAGTCAAACCAATCTCAAAATCCTACTTGTATAGTTACCCTGACATTAAGGACAAAGAAAACAAAGGTTCAATCGACTCCAGCACGTGCAAAGCGTGGGTGGAGCTTAGCCAGAGGTGGGCAGGGCATAGATATAAACACATCTCTCCCTCCCAACTACATACGACCAAACAAATGCAGCAAAGTGCTTCATACATAATAGCTAAATGTTTTGCGTACCTACGCACGCACGTACACATGCCCACAGGCACGCACACACGCATGCATGCACACACGCACGCACATACTCACGCACGCACGCACGCACGCACGCACGCACGCACGCGCGCGCACGCACGCACGCACGCACGCACACACACACACACGCACAGGTACGCTCGCAGGCACACAGGCACGCATGCACACATGTACGCAGGCACGCGCAGACGCACGCACAGACACGCACGCGCGTAGGCACGGAGACACGACACGTGTTAATGGCTACAAGCAGTAAGACAAACCGATGCGATATGTGAAACTTAAGAAAATTCAACACAATATTCAGCACTCCATTTTGAGAGGAATCAACCGAAAATTCTTACCACCAGAGGCAGCAATAACTTCCAGTCAAATCCCCATCAAATCAAACACACGCATAGTTCCTTTAAATTGAGATCTGACAGGTAGCCACGTTAGAAACGCAGCACTATAACCTGAGCGTTACAGCATAGACATTGTGTTGCATTGCTTTGGGCCCTTTGATGAATAACATCGTACATAGAGGAAAACATCTTCACTAATATATATTGGAAATGTCAACAAGTCCCGAATCCCGTAGATGTGGAGAGAATAAAATGACATTCCTGTTAGACTATACGACTAAAAGGATGACTGTTATTTCTTCAGCATATATGCATTTAATGCTGTTGATTACATTTAATGCTGTTGATGCCTACACATGTTCTATTCAATTAATGAGAAGAAAGACAAAGCTCTTGTACAACCGTCCAGTTAAATACGAAACATGGCTTGACGAATAATCTGGTACCCATTCTAATATACATACAATTATTTTATTTCCTTTGAGCTAGAGGTTGCCATTGTGCAAATAAATCATGCGTTCACTGGTATTCCATTACTTACTGGGAAAATAAAGAGACTAATTCAATACCAAATAGGACTGGGAGAGGAACGTGATTAATTTCTCAGTTATGTTGTTTGTGATGTGGCGAAGATATATATATATATATATATATATATATATATATATATATATATATATATATATATATATATATATATATATATATATATATATATATATATATATATATATATATATATATATATATATATATATATATATATATATATATATATATATATATATATATATATATATATATATATATATATATATATATATTTATTTATTGCCATGAGAGTCTGAACCCTGCCATTTAGCAAACAACTAATGAGACTATGTACACAGTTCTTTGGATCATATAGATTAATTTTCAGAGCGTATCTGCTGGCATGGACATATCTTGGCATCAAAATGGAAACAAAATCTGCTGTATTTTACCATGGCAAATACTACCAAAGTTACAAGAGATTTACATCTACGTTGAATGCTTAATATTTATTAATCTGGCTCTGCTCATGACAAACAACATATACTCCAGGAATTTATGCAAATGCTTACTTCATATCTTTTCTATGCAATCATAATTTGTATTAAATATATGCCTATATCTTGCCACGGCGGCTAACTTGTGCCATAAAAACACTTTGACAGCACACTGGTGAAATAATCAGGCCCCGAAAATTACGTTCCTAAATAATATGTTATTTTCAGGGCCTGCATAATATTACTCATGGTGAGTATTTATTTGATCTGCTAATTTAACAGTCGAGTTGGTATTTATAAGGATTCTGTAGTCTGTAAAGCTTACAACAATACATATTTTCAACAGAATCAAATTTAAAGAAATGGGACAGCTTGGAAATGCAGTCGGGAAACCTAATTTAAATGGAATACTTGCCCCTGTAGGCAGCACGCCATTTTTCTAATTTTCGAGCCCTCATAATATACTTATACCTGGAGACAGAAGTCACCCTAATTCCATATATGGATTCGACTACTTGGCCATAACAGAATACCTACATTTTGTTATGAAGATTTATTGGAAAAGGCAAAAACATTGTTCTTTTCTGGCCTACAGTGTATATTTCCGAAACAAAAATAGAAACCGTTAGTTAGTAAAAAATGTTCTTTTGAATATTTTGTACATAATGCCATTGCAAGACTTTGCTACTTTATGCTCAAAATATTCTACAGTACGTTTTAGTTTGTTTTGGAAACATGTTAGCTTATTTCCGAGCTAGTCTGACCGTGAACCCGGCCTTGTGACATATTTTTAGAGATTGATGAGCCGGGTTCACCTGGCCAATCAGAGTAACCTCATATCCATCATATATCCGGATTAGGGTCAAGACCGGCTAAAACTAATATGTCTTATAGCTTTACACAATTTCTTCAGTAGTGACAACATATTCTACTGACAAACATTCTGAGAACAATGGCTGCTGGTGAGTTACGACGTAAACTATTTAATGAATCCACCGACTACTGAAAGATAGCGGTCTAATAATAATAATAATAATAATAATAATAATAATAATAATAATAATAATAATAATAATAATAATAATTGGTGATTCCATAGGAAATATTAGCATTACTTCTACTAAACCTCATGTTTCCTGACGACAGAGCCATGTTCTGCCATAAGTTGTGTTCTTTCACGGATGATACTTCTGACCTAAAGACGTCGATAATTTAATTTTCCCATGTATGCATACAGTCCTAACAATATTGTACTACATAATATTACATTATTCTATTATGCGTGAGCTAATCAAATCATAACTGCTGCTCTATGGATTTTAACTTGATGGATGCATTAGTAAACAGTCACCATAGTTACTATAGATCGATGCGGACTTTGGAAAATGTAATGCAAAAGCGGAAATCTAGTTTCAGACTCATTAATATCCTGGTCAGCATCCGAGCCTTGTTTTTAGCGACAATGGGATTAATTATGTGTATCCCTTCATGGCGGAATCGAGGAATTGTCTATTGTTGCATATATCTGTTTAAGTTTCAGGAGGTGTGCTCTGTCTCCTGACCTCTACACCCGTCCTTGTTATGTCACATCTACACGTGTCACGCTTACATATCCAGCGCGCCAAAAGTGCGCACTCTTCACATGCATCTGCAAGCAGACCCATTCCGACAATATTCAGCGATCTCTTTTTTTAGAGAAAGTGCCACCAAATTAGAACAAATGACCCATCTAACATTGCCTGTGATGACACAACTTCTATGTCTCGTGAATAATAATTCAGAAGCATTTGTTAAAATAAATCAAAAGTGGGTTTTTTTTAATGCTTGTGACGAGTAGATAATGACGGGAGTATTGCAATCCCACCTCCCCCCCACCCCTCCCCCACTCCCCAAACACATCCGCATCCACCCTCTTCCTTTGCTGATCATTCTGATCATCTTGTGTGGCTCCTGGTGGTGGTTGCAGTTCCGTGTGAATAAAACTTAGCACATTAACCAATGAAATTCAAGTTTCGCAATTTAAAGACCACAATACAGAAAAGCTGTTGAAGCTAATTCGACTGAGAACAGCTCAAATTAGTTTCAAAATATTCAAAGAATATAACTCGTATAATAAAGAATTTGTTATTTCTGCTTTATAAGTGTTAACTTGGTAGTTCTCCGCAACACACTCTGCATTAGTCATGGGTGATGGTGTGCATAGTTGGCCGTAGGCATCTCCTTAGGCAGAGATACAATGCCAGGTCAGTAATTTACTTAGCCTTTCCCACGGCTTCTCCTCGTTGCGTACCATTATGCACAGCCTACTACAAGATGTGGTTATCAGAGTGCTGCTTAAGTAAGGTCTTTCATACAGAGTTTTGCTTCAAAGACTTCTTTTTGGGTCGACAGAATCCACGTAATTACCGTTACAAGATTGACATAAAGACGATGCTTGCCGAACTAGCTGCTTAAATAACGATAGACTATTGATTGGTACACAATTCTTGGTAGTCAATGGTTAACCTTATACAGGACGATAAAGAAGTGACCTAGATGACAGAATTTCCTCCAGGATCAATAAAACAGTGAGCGATGTCCTAAGGTTTCTGGCGAAAAGAGCACATACAATTTTGATAGAAGAGAATCTGTGTCAGTGAACTACACATTTATGCTATTTGACTACATCTCATTTTACCGGATTAACATACATCTATCGACTGGTTTTCAGGTAAGCACACTAGGCACCGCTGTTATGATGACTACTACTGATATTAATACACATTCCCAACGTGCAAGCAAATCTGCTTCAGATACGCCACTCTTAAAAACAAAAGACCCCAAATGGCATCGACGCACATCTGCATATACAACTTAATTAAAGCTCTTGGGCACATATGCACGTCATGTACTTAATTGCAAAGTGGTTTCAACAATATAAATGGTTCAAATATCTGGACATAATACAAGATATACTGACTTAATGGTTTATTATTGGCCCTAATTAAGAAGACAAAATTTTAGTGATGTGATGCACTTCATCACAGACGATAACTGTGCACAACAACCACCAAAACTTGTCCTATTATGTTGAGTGAACCATGACAGACTCCGGATACACCTCACATATCCTTCCTAAGATGCACCAATATGCCCGGTTTGATGCCAATAGATGGAAGATATTTGACAATACAGACTGAACAGTCACAGTGATCTACTTTTGATAAATGACACATTTCGTACAAGATACATCTATACACAAAGCTTGGTTACTCTATACGAAAAAACCTCATGAAACAACATCCTGTTTAATGCTTCTCTATAATGATCATTGAACTATGAAGATGAGGTCATGCTGACATACTTTTGCTACGTGACACACCCTTAGGCTATAATACATTCGTACACCAAGTTTGGTCCCCATGTGTGAAAGTCTTTTGAAACAATGGTCTGGATAATAATATTCTATGATGTTGAGTGACTTAGGAAGCCTAGATTACACCTGATATGAACAATTTGACCATGGTGTGTCTCAGTCCATCTAGAAATAACGATACATGCCACAATTGTTTATGTAGGACAGACAAACAGACAGACAAACTTGCGGCTGGACATGGAGTGATGATTATAGCTTAGCCAACTGATAAATCGATTGAGCTAAGAAAACAATAAAAAGGACCATGTTTCAGGTGTGACTATTGTTCACATATGATATATCATCTACTTTCTGGCATACCTATGAGCAATACATTCTGTAGAGTGTGTGCTATAAAACAAATATTAGTTTAGCATTAAAGCCAACGCCAAGCGTCCTCTATCAATAGTAAAACTATTATCAATGGAACATGATACCACAGAACACCTCTATTCTTAGCCCACCATTCGATGTGCTTAACGATGTGCCTAACATACATCGAGGAGATTTAGTACATCATATTAGTTAAGTCCACGCCGAGTATTTGGAGGACACTATCTAAAGGCCAAGCAACGACTTTCAGTCGAATGATCATCCGGCTATTGATCAACATATATTAGACTACAGATTTCATTCTGCTTTGATTAAATCCTCTCAAAATTCTGGATTAAATATCTCAATGCAATCTTTTTAGCACGTGGTCTAACCAGTATCGATCATGAATAATGGAAATACTGCTTGGATAGAATATACATAAGATCGAGGTTAGAATCAGAGAGCTCACTTCCTTTCAACGCACGCCAATTTCCGGCCAATACACAACTTACAACTCATTGATCTAGTCAAGTCTTTAAGATCTCCAACAACAATTACCATCGTATTTATCATGGCTCTAGGCCTATATAGTTATATTCATGAGAGGCTCGTAACGTAATTATCATCACAATACAAATTAAGCCAGCTTCGCCTCTACTTACTGAGAGTGGTGCTGTGTGGTTAACTTGTACAGTGTGTTTATATTTCACAGGCGAAAGTAAATTATAGTATATACATTCTAATATTCTTATAAACAATTATCTGTTCATGAAGTTTTGTTCGCACCGTAGCCCTTTTTGCCAAACATATTTATCTTGTGGAAACGAGAATTATCTTAAATCCATGTAACCAAGAACGCTGTATGATTATCCTCTTAAAATACAATAACTGGATCAGATCTGTCATTCAATCATATGGCGTCATAACTAAAGCAATTACGCCACTTGTTTGCAGATATCACAATCAAAATGATGTAACTGCGTAATGAAAATTGAAAATCCGTCACGACAGAGTATGAATTGTATGAATTTACAATTTAATACACATTATGTTGAATATGTTTTAGACTATAGCCATAGGCAGCAACAGCCTCCTGTCAAATTATTCTTAAATATTCAACAACTTACCTGTACAGTTACCTTGTAATTTAGATTCAGGGAATTCAGGTTTAAATACTGAGCGATAGTTGGCTACAAATGGTCCGGACATAGCTAGTAATGTATCCTCTATTTATAAGTCCACCATGCCCCCATTATTAGCTTCCAATCCAAGCGTGTTGCTCTGTGAAGAGAGTCATTTTCTGACTGCTATAAATCGCTATTCGTATGAAGTCTTATTCAGCATCAGTGTCTCAATAAAGCGCATAGATTGTGTGCATACCGCAAGAACAGAGGTGATGTCGGGGCGCCTGAAGATTGAATGTGACGGATCAATAAGGCATAAAGTACAGAATTTCTGCCTTTGTTATTACCAGCTTTCCTCTCGAGATTTCCTGATTAATGAAGTGGTTATGGAAGTGCTAATATCTGGGCAACTGGTAATAACAACAACATTCTCACCATTGTTAATGATTTCCAGATACAGGCAAACCCGTATAACCTCTAAATAAGCCAGGTTACTGGGTCAGTACTGCGCCAATACTGGCTCAATATGGCCCGGTATTGGCCCAGTATTGGACGCTGTGACCTGCGTTATCAAGGCTGCAATGTTGTTCAATAATGGCGGTTATCAGAGTGAACAGTGAACACGTTTTGCTGTTCCCCAAACTGGTCGTTTAAGACAAGCGTCTATATACAGCTCATTAATGCGTTGTAGAAAGATTATAAGATGATACGTGAACTAGATGCTGTCACCATGCACAGATAACAGTACGTTGCCACCAAACAGTGCTAGTCTTTGCAGAAACCCCAAATGATTTTTTTAACAAAATGTGAAAATGTCGACCCTTGCTATAATAACGCACGTCGCTTCCGGTAGAGTCTGATTAGGCGCGGAATAGTCACCAGTATATATTTCTACAGGACTTCAAGTAAGCCTCAGTATTGAATATGTCCAAGTACATCGAGATAATCATGTCCAACATCAGCGCTGAATGAACCATTCGAGTTTTAGCTGTGCCCCGCCCATCGCTAGTTAAGCTCCATCCAAAAACTAGCTCGTGCTGGGATCGATCCCTGAACTTCCTGACTATCAATTTCCAAAATATTATAATGGCAAGCTGTTGAATATTTTGAAACTAATTTGAGTGGGTGCTGTTGCTGCCAATGTTTATTAAATAGTAAATACATACAATTCAAACAACCTGACGGACTATTAATCGTTTAAGACGGACTAGATCGAGTCATTCATGCCATAATTAATTATGACATCATCCTACACGTCGCTTAGTGATTATGACGTCATATGACGTCAGATGATGGATGGATAAACTCGAAAGGCCAATTGCACAATGTTCAGTTTCCATGCGTACATAGCTGGCGGGAATTAGCTAGGAATGGGCGGGGGCTAGCTAGGAATGGGCGGGGTCTAGCTAGGAATGGGCATGGGTAGCTAGAAATGCGCCCTTCTATTATATACTCGCTCAAAAAACCATGTGAAAAAAGACATATGATAAGCAATGTTATCAACGGTTATAATGTGATATGAATTAAACAGACAATTTTGTGTCAGCATGTACCACCCTTAACCATACTTCACTATCACATTTGAAACTGTCCATTGTAAATACTGCGGAAAGCTTGCTTTCAAAGCAGCTAAATGACTCCATAAAATACTTTAAAAACCAATTGATTAACAGAAAATTCGTTTATTAAAAATGTGTTCACAAATTCTCATCATGATTCTACTTATAGCATGTAGTAAATGCCATTTAAGACATCATTGAAGAGTGAAATAAATGGTTATTAAGATTTTCATTAAGACGTTGATGTGGCTTTGAAGAAGCTCTCTGTTAGTTGGAAATTACTGCTTTATCAGATATTGGATTTGGTGTCTAAGAGGTTATCCGTCAATATGACTATACAACACTGACATGATTTCTGTGTTGCTTTGCTTTGGGCCCTTTGACGAATAGCCTCGTGCATAGAGCGAGAACATCTTCATTAAGATGTATTGGAAATGTCAACAAGTCCCGAATCTTTAAGATGCGGAGAGAACAAAATGACATTCCTGTTGACCTTACACAGGATAAGACAAAAATGCTGGCTCTTATTTCTTCAACATATATAGATTAAATGTTGCTAATGTGAGGTTAGACGAGTCCAGATGGATGACTAATAAATTGCTCGGATATTTGTTTTGATTAATATAGGCCCTAATCACGATTGACATTTACCGTGTTCAGAAGTTCGACACTTAGAAGACAATGGTGTTGTAATGTGTCAATGTAAGTCAAATGGTGTTAATTAATATACCTTTCCGGTTTTAGCTATGCCCCGCCCATCTCTAGCTAAGCTCCACCAACACCTCGCTCGTGTTGGGATCGATCGATCGATGAGCACCCTGACTATCAATTTTCAATTACACAGGTAAGCTGTTGAATGTTTTGAAACTAATTTGACTGGGTGCTGTTGCTGTCTAAGGCAGCAACAGCGCCCAGTCAAATTAGTTTCAAAAATATTCAACAGCATGTTTATTAAATAGCAAAGAATTACAACGACACAATTTATGCAATGTGTCGGACTCTGAGATTTAATGACGGTCTAACCCTTTGTGACGTTATGATTGTGACGTCATCATACACGCGCTGAGCTGATTATGACGTCATACGAGGTCAGATGATGGATGGATACTCTGGAAAGGTGAATTGTTTACTTGTTGTTCATTAATTATTGTGACAATCCTCAACGCCTCGTTATGATATAGGGAATCCACTGGTATTCCTGTTACTTCAAATAACTTGGACCGTTAGAAACTAGAAGCGACAAATTCCTTATAAATATAAGGAACACGTCGTTGAATACTTTGACATTAATTTGACTGGGAGCTGTTGCTGTGGCAGCAGCAGGTTCCACGTGAATTAGTTTCAAAATATTCAACATCTTTCTTATACCGGTGTCTTGAAATTGAAACCCTGGAATCTCAAGATTTAAAGGGATAATTTTGTATTTTTTATAAAATTTGTAATTATTGTTCAAATATTAGGACGTAGCTATGGCAACTAGTTTGATTGTATGATAACGGACAATGTGTATCGTCTGTAAATACTCCATTAAGACGACATCTTTAGATGAAATTGATTCTTGTTGTTTTAGCGGAATCCCTCCGTAATGACATCAGTGTGAGACAGGTGTATTTCATCTGTATTATATGTACGCAACTATTGAGATCAATCGACGAAAGCCAATGCTTACGCAAACATATACATAGAGTACAGCTGATAAGTAAGTTAAAATGTTTTCAAAATCAAATCAGAAATATGTTAGTATTATTTAGGCCTACAATTATTATTTAGGTATAATTTTAAGAAATGTTCTGTTGAATATATGGAACATAATTATATTAGAAGACAGGCAGCAATGTCTTTGAATGCAGTTATGGAAGGCATCAAGTTTGTCTATAGTGCTGCCTTTGGAGCTGCCCAGCTGACAGTACAGTTACACAGCATCAATGATACGCAGGTTGCATTGTATAAACGTAGTCTTTTTGTCATGGGCATCTTTGATCTACGAATCCATATAGCAGAAGGACTGGAAAGCTATGCTCCCCATGACGCAGCGTACAACAATGTCAGAAGTACTGCAAAGATAGATATATGTGGGTGAACTCTGTTTTGGATTTATTCATAAACAGATTATCAATTTATAGTTTGCTTACAGCTATTGGGAGATGTTCGTAAGGGGGTTTCTTTTCCTCGTCTATGAAGTTCACATCGTCGGCATATTTCATCTCTAGCGTGTATACCCAGTATGGACACTTGGGGTGGGGGTGGGTGGCGGGGTGGGGGTGGTGTGGGGCTGTGGAATTTCCCCGCACGGATTCCAATACAGCAGCTAGGTAACAGGCGAAAAGCACAGGGGATATACCATCTTACCATAGGGAGCCGATTGATGTCTCAAATTCTATAGACTTCACTGACTTGACTCGTACTCACAGCTTGGTGTCTGCAAGTACTAGTCTCATTAGTCGTAGCTCATACTCACTGCAACTGGCCTGGCGTAATACATCTAGGATCTTTGAGCGTTTAATTGTGTCGAAGGCTCGTCATATGTCGATGCTAATTTTGTGGAAATCTCAGTGTTTGGACATGACTACTGACAAACGCATGCGTTGAGTCCACACAATGTCTGCGCAGTTGCGTCCACGTTTGAAGCCACTTTGACATGATCCGGCGAGGTCATCGATCGTGTCTCGGATGTGGCATAGAGTAATGTTGGATAAGAATTTCCGTATGCTGTTGAGGAGCACAATGGGCCGAAGATTTGCTGGGGCCCAGGTGACTTCTTGGGCTTGGGTAGCGCGATAGGGTGCCTTGACCTACAGCATCGATGGGAAGGTGGTGCATAACAGCTGAACTGATTCGGTGCGTGATCGGTTTTGAGATAAGGTCACTTGCATATTTGAATAGTTCTTTGCTCATGCCATCAGGTCTAGATGCACGCCCATTTTCAGGGCTTTGGGTGCCTTCTTAACTTCTGCTGTTTTAATTGGTGTTAGTAATGGCCTGGGGTCTTCTGACAACGGGTGCAACCTGGGCTCATCATCGTAGGCAGTGAACTGTTCCTTGAACCATTCTCGGCTTGCCTCGATCGGTCTCAATCCCGTAAAGTGTCCTTCAGAGTTGTGTACAGTGAGTGGGGGTGGGGGTGCAGTCAGTAACTCCCAGGGCTCGGACTGTCCGAAACATTTTGTGGCAGTGATTTCATCCGCTAGGGAGTCTGCTTGTTCAATAGCGAAATGCCCGCCACCGCAAACACATACGCACCCTAACTGAACACCGATGGCCTGAGAGCATAATGTCCAATGATGCGCTATGCAAGATGTGTAATATATCGCCGCTGTCTGTAAAAATCGCCCAACAAAATGGTCCATGTTTAGCCATATGCTAAGGATACCAGAAGATGACCGTAAGAGCGACCTCAAGAAAGCAGAACTCGGTACACTCTAATCAAGAATGGATTTGACGAAGCTAAGGATTTCGGCTGAGGACAAGACGCAGTAGGCAAAAGCGAGGAAGGACTGATTGTAGCTGTAGGATGTTTCTACTACTGCAGCCGCAGAATACAGTAATCACACATCATACATACATGTTCGGATTATTCAACAGCAGGAAATTCTGCTGTCGTATTGGCTCCGTATCCACATAAAGTGAGGGCAAACAATTTTTTTAATCCAGATCCAGGGTGTGCGCGCGTGCGTACGTGCGTGCGTGTGTGCACAATATGCTTTATTTTGTTTTGGAAACTTATTTCTGAGATGTACTGTAGCTTATTTGTTCGCGTAATCTCTCGGATAAGGAATTAGTCCGCATTAATTTATTTTATGCCACATGTGTACCTTGCGCGTATATATGCATGTATGTATTTATATATGTGTTTGCGAGCGTGCGTGTTTGTGTGAGGGACTCGGGAATATCAGTTAACTGACGATGTATACCCTCCTTAAATAATAATAATAATAATAATAATAATAATATTAATAATAATAATAATAATAATAATAATAATAATAATCATTATTATTATTATTATTATTATTATTATTATTATTATTATTATTATTATTATTATTATTATTATATACGGTATTTCATGTAGGCCTATATATTTGTGGACGACCAATTT